>SZWC01001286.1:210300-223350 GCA_023375785.1 Penium margaritaceum | reverse complement strand
GAGTGCATCGGCTGAAAAAGCCGTGTCCGAAGTTTCTTTCCGACATCGCCCTCGATTTCAGCAAAGACCTCTCTTCCGCAAAAATCGACAGCGAAATCCGATCGTTCTGACATCCGCTTCGCTGATGTCACAATGGTGGTCGTTGCTCGATCGCGAGGTCGCGATCGAGTGACGACCCCTTTTTTTGCGTCAGACATGCAAACCCTATCATACGATGTAGGGTTTTTTGTGTTCTGCGCGGACGAAGCCCGCGCAAAACACGAAATCCTACATCATACGATAGGGTATGAATGTCTGACGCAAAAAAGGGGTCGTCGCTCGATCGCGATCGAGCTAAAATGCCCTTTTCATTTTTTCCCACCACGCAAATCCACGTTCAACCCTTATTTTGAAGCCCAAACGTCGAACAAACCCATCCTCGAGTCGCATTCGGGGATTTAGGGTTTTATTTTTGCACGGGCATCTGCTGGGCCCCGCGGCAGCGGGACCTAGCAAATTCACTTCCATCACACGGGGAGTCTCGGACCCCCCATCCAAACCTGCCCGAAAACCCTCCTCGAACAGTCACAAACCCCTCGCTTAAGGGGTTTGTGACTGTTTGACGACTTCGCTGGTGAAGCTCCGCCTGCAACTTCGCAGAGCCGGGCGAAGTCCGATTTTGCCCCCCGAAGTCGGACTTCCGACCCAAAATCGTACACTGATCTACGAGTGCACGATTTTGGGTCGATTAACTCAATCTCGGCCTGCATCTCCTTCTGTGCCATTGCGCAGTCTTCAACTCTGGGACCTCAGAGTTTGACGACGATATCCCCAACGATAATCCTGTCCACCGCGAATGTCGTGAGCGATTGTAGACCGGTCAGAACTGTGGGCCCATAGCCGTTTATTGGTTAATTGTGTCCCCGGGTTGAGACAGTTCCAACGTGGCCTGACGGGTCTTCTACGTTCACGGCTTGTTTTGTGCAGGTTCTGAGTCTAAGCGTGAGCTTTCTGGTCGCATCACACTATGTTTCTGGAAGTGGAAGACAGTTGTGAGACAGTTACTTTCGCGAAGAGAAAAATGCAATTTTGCATTAGTTTTTTGACATAGACATGATCTAAACATTTGTAGGGCTAGTCATGAGCTCTTAAACGCACCAAACGATGCGCGATTCAGATAACTGTAGCTCCTGCTACGTTAGTCAAAGCGCAACACCCCAAACCAGCTGCTCAGTCGGCGGCGCGCACCACGTCGCCTGCCGAAGTGCCCTCATACGTCAAGGCCCCATCAAAACGCCATTCTGGAGGTGCAGATGTATCTACACTTAGTGGCGGTGTCCCTTGCGCCTTTGGGGTCTGTTTTGATGAGTTAATCATCGAGTTTGGTGATGGGGATTGATGTGGGTCGAAACCTGTTCGCGGACCTGCAGTCGGAATTTTGACTGTTCCCGAATAACAAAACGTACTATTGAGTTTCGGACGCCGAGCCAGAGATTTGGCTGTCCCTCAGTAACAAACTGCACTACTGGCATCCAGCGGATCATTTACCTGACGCCTCGGCAGCCCTTCAGGAGCAAAATCTCCAGATGGACTTTTGTTACTCGGTGAGGTGGATTATCCACCTCCAGTCGAACCGCGGCCGGCTCCCAGAGCCGCCGCGCAGACCCCAACTTTGGAAGTTCATATCTCCCTCATTACTTGTCCGAATCAGGTGAAACAACTTCCACCGGATTCACCGACTTGTCATGGGAAATCCTCCATTTTAGGATCCAAGCACTCCTCGAGTCGCCATATCCAATGACAAGGAATTTCCTCTCTCTGGTAGCTCGTCGACGCCTCCCCGCGCCGCACTTGGGCATGCAGAGGGGCAAATGTTCAACAACAAACACATGCATGGGTTCAGGTGTGTCGGAGGGGACTGACGCTGGTATGGAATCAGGTGTGCTAGAGGGGATTGATACTGGCACATGATCGGAGGACATTGGCACTGGAACATGGTCAGATATGCCAGAGGGAGCCGACGAGGGTCCCGGAACCAGAATGAAGATGGCCGGATTGTCAGCAGCCGGAGACCACAGGTGAGGAGGCCCAGATTGACCCACCCGAGGAAGAGTTAATCAAAGCAGTTTCATATACTAGAAGAAGTGTGTATAGAAACAACTGGTGAAACATTGAAGATTCTAGGAAGTCACGTACTAGACAATAATGTGTGGTTTGAGCTAGAGGTGGATGGATAGATTGTGTGATGGGAGGGAGGGGGGAGGAGGTTAGCGTGCATGTGGGGAGTGCATAAGGAGGTATATGATAACTTTGGTGTTTTGTGGTTGTATGCATACTCTAGTGTACGGAATCATGTGGGTTGGGCTTGAAGTTGGTGTAGGGGAGAGTGGGGGGGGTGTTGGGTGATAGTGCATGTGGGGAGTGAATGTGGATGTGTATAATTGTACGAGTGTGGTGCGTGTGAAATTGGACACTAGTGCATAGTGAACTTTAGGCAAGGTGGGAGGGGGTTTGTTGAGAGTGTATATTGGGAGTGGATGTGGAGGTGCACGTTGAGATGTATTGTTTGCACATATATTTTCTCATAAATGCATTAATGGTTCAAGCAAGAGTAAGTGAGGAAGGTTGGAGGGGGCAAGGGGGTAAGGTGAAAGTGTCTGTGGAGAGAGCATGAGAGGGTGAGCAGATATGGAGTGTGTGTGGATGGAATTGTACACCTGTGTATGACGCTCCATGGGCTAGGCTAGAGGTAGGAGGAAGGGGAGGTGCTGGACTCCGAGTGCAAGTGGGGATTGAATGTGGAGGTGTATTCTTGGATGAGTTGGTTGTACATCGAAATGTTCAATAGTGCACATTGGTATTTTGTCTTAACAAGATGATTGTGGAAGGTTGGAGGGGAGGGGGAAGGGGGTGAAAGTGTATGTGGGTAGTGTATGAAGAGTTGTGCGTAACATTGAGTGTGCTGATGGTGATAGTTTACACTAATGTACAGGTTTATAAGATGTGGAAATTATCTCTCTGTACTTTTACACTTGAACTTAAGTGTGAAGAACTAGGATTTTGACTTGAATTTATCATGAATTTTATTGTAGTTACAAATGATCACATAAAGAATTACCTTTCTCTATATAAGTTCTCTCACAAAACCCTTAACCTTCATAATGAAAGTGACATCATAGACATGGTTTTGACGTTTCATGCGAGGTGAAAATTAGTATGTATGATATTTAGTAAGTTCATATCGCTCTAGTAGGAATGTTTTCATGGAATATACGCTTTTGTAATGCATGGTTCTTTAGAAATTGCATCCCATGTTTGCTGGACTTCATCAAGTGGACATGACCTAGGTTTGTCCCACTCTACGACAAATGGGCACGAGTGTACTGAACATGTGGCATTAACGTGACCTGATGATGTCAGTGTGCTGATCGAGGTTTCTAAGATCGATAGTGTCTGTTTTTTAGTTTAATCATTCTTCCCGCCGCGGTGCTCCTAATCCCCCCCCCTTGCTCTGGGAGAGTGCACGTGTTGATTGTATGAGGTGGTGAACGACCAAACATGCGCAACATCGGCAATCACATACATTAGTGTGCTTTCAATCGAGACACTTCCATGAAGGCTTGCGAGTACACCCGTGGATAGCTGGTTTTGAAGTGCACCATGAACCGCGTGGACTTCAACATACGCTTGAGGGCCCGGCCTGATTACCTTCCCTCACGTTTTAGTAAACATCCTGTCTCTTGTTGTGAACATTTGAGTTAATATCTCTCTTGATATTTTTATGATTTAAGACATCCGATCGGTATGTTCCAATCGTTCGACAGACACCGCCTCTCTCGACTGTCAAGAAATGGATTTACCGCTTGCGTGTCAATCAAATAATCAACTTAATGTACGTCAATGTGGAGGACAGTGCCAGGCAAAGCGACCTACCCAGAGCGGTAACAAAAAACCCTCACCACCTTTCGAGCGCCAGGCTGCCAGCCATCCTGTACGAGTAGTTAGGCTAAGCAAGCCTTTCTCTCACCATCTTTCCACCTGTCCCTCCGTCTATCCACCTCCCTCTCTCACATCTAGTAGACGGGTCCTTGCTGCAAGTACGATAACAGCCTTCAACTAATCCTCCCACCCCTCCTATCTGTGCACATCACGCCGGGTGTCGAGACTCGCCGCTGGCCAAGTTGATAGGCGCTGCAAGCAGGATGACCGGCGAGTCCGCGTTCCAGTGGACTATTCATACGCCCCAGACGCTCTAAATTAGGCGCGCGCAATTTAGTCTACTCATACATTTGTACGCCACTGCAAGATTGTCTGCAAACATCCAGGTTTGTGATCGAATGGCTAGGGTCTATTGACTGGAGCACGATTAGAATATTACGGCCAGCATTCTGATGTACTCATATCGGAAAGAAGTTGACGACAGGCATCGACAGTTGATCGAGGTGCATCGACGGTCCGCAAAGGCTGTACCGACTTTTGTACTAGTGCGCATATGCCTTTTCCTCGTGTGGTATTCGATGTGCACATCGTCGTACATTTGCCTCATGCACTTCTCAGCTTGAGGGTGGTGGAGGACTCGGATCTGGACCCCCCCGCCACCATTAAAGTGCATAGCGTGATTGCATATGGAAGTGCATGGTCCTCACAGTACATCTCAGAGGAATTTGTACACAAGTGCATGCGGAACTTACGTGGAACTCTCCCCAACAAAAATGCACATGTGCACACATCACATGTTTATACATACATTTCGTCGTGCACCTCCTCATACACCCCCGACATTCACTTTGTTGGGTGGACGGGGCGGGGGGGTGGGGTGGGCGGGTGCGAAGCGACAGATTAAGTCCACAAGTTGTAGGTTTCTTCGATTAGACCGGGAACTGTGATGGTCGCTTTCTCAAACTCCTGAGAAAGTCAATTGCTGCCCATGAAATAGGTCATCTTATTGATCATGGCACATACAACGTACAATAATGCGGTTTATGGCTAAAAAAAAGAAATATATTGAGCCATGATTGACGATTATGTATGTTTATGTGCAAATCGTACCTTATGATTGCGCAAAGAAGAGTGTCCATATACTGACAAATGTTCTTGTGTATTCTCCAGATTTTCTAGAGTAAAAAGCATTTCAAAAGGAAGCTTCTTGGGACGGCCAGAAAACTGTTTTTTCCTCTTGAAGTATGAGAAGTAAAGGAAGCTTCCTTGAAAAATGTACGAGGGTTGAGACGCCCTTGTTAAAAAGTGTGTAGGGAAGAGTTGAAATCTTTATGGTATGGAAGGTTCTCACCATATTCCAATGCTCAGAAACCACTTGAAGTAAATTTCCTACAAATCTCCCATGTATGGCTCAATGTGGTGTACACTATTTGAGAAGTGTATGAATTTGGGATGACTGGTCCTAAGTGACCCACCCATAGGATTAGAATCTCCCATTTGTTGGGAAGCCACACAGGCGGGAACATGGTTGGTGGCCAATGGCAGAATGCTAGACAAGTCTCAGTAGGTGAGAGCCTCAAAGAAGAGAGCGTCTCACACCAGGACTCTGAGCTTGTAGGATGTCGTGAAAAGAACGGTTAGTGGAGAGGTAAAGGAGGCCAAGGACCATTTCTTCTTCACTGAACCATAATCTCCAATAGCGTTCTAGTGAGGCAGTGGTGGGAAACTGGGCTTGTGCATGGCCGACAACGGGCTGAAAGTGCAGGAAGTCTTCTGGCTTGGTATGAAGAGGGACAGCACAATGAATCATGGTCAGACAGAATTCCTTCCATTCTGCGTAGTTGTGTTGCCCGAGGTCATTGAGATGGAGGATGCTGGAGGTGGGGATGAGAGGTGCGATGATGGAGAGGGCTAGGTGCATCTGTGGCGACATTGAGTAGTGAGCAAGGTGTAGATGCCAGGTGCGTGTGAGTGTTGGTGAGAAGAGTAGAGATTGCTCGCAATGCCAGTGGGTCAAAGAAGGTGTCGTGCGGATGAAAGATGCTTATAGGTTTGTTGTGGTGATGAGTTATACGGCCGAGCAGATCCTTGTGCTGAGTGGCAGAGGAAGGAATAACGAAATGGGTGCAGGGTCAAAACCTCGTGCACTGAGGAGGATTCGGTGTGGGCACAGGTCATCGCAGGACGGGCGATGCGACCGAGCGGATCCTTGTGCTGAGAAAGTGAGGAAAGCAGATGATGACGAATGCCGGCTTGAACAGCGGAGTGGGTGCGGGGGCAAAACCACGTGCGCTGCTGATGTTTTTGGCGTGGGCGCGGGTCGTCGTGGAACGGGCGATACGACCGAGCGGATCCTTGTGCCGAGCAGAAGACGATCCGGAAAGCGGAGGAGCGATTGATGCTTGAGTGGGTGCAGGGGAAAATCCACATGCGTTGATGAAATAGGGGACTAGGATGCGGCAAGAGGAAGGCAGATGCCAACGCGCTGCAAGAAATCTGTTGTCGGCGTGGGTGCAAGCTGCTGCGAAGCGGGCAGCTAGCCTGTACAGATCCTTGTGCTGGCCACAAATGCGGAGGGCGGAGGCGGAACTGATAATGACAGAGTGGGTGCAGATCGTCGTGCAACAGGCGATGCGACCGGGCAGATCAGTGCACTGAGCGGAAGCTTGATGCGAAAGCGGAGAAATACGAGGGGCGACTCATTTATGAGTGGGCGTAGTGGCGAAACCATGTGCGCTGCAAAGTGATGCTGATGGAGAAGATTGATGCAGAGGCGACGAGGATGATGCTGATGACGGAGAGGTTAGGTGGCAGCAGGCGGAGATGAGATGAGACGAGCAGCTGATTGGGCTAAAGAGGTTGGAGCAAAGGTGATACGGAGAGCTGAAGACAGGTGAGGATGAAGAGAACTGAAGGCTGACGACGATGCTCGAGGTGGAAGGTGGAGAGCGCGGCGGGTAGAGAGTGATGGAGCAGTGCAAAGCGAGCGAGGCAAGCAATTGTTCTGCTTCCAATAGAGTGACGGCTTGTTCCCCAGTTGGCCCGAGACCGACGGGCAGGACGACTGGCGATATCCGATGACCCGGCAGCTGGAGGAAGTTGGTTGCAGCAGAAGGAGTCATGCGGCGGGTAGAGACATTGGTTCGCTGGTGTCAGGAGAGTGACGGCTTGTTCCCCAGTTGGCTCGCAACGGGTGCAGGAAGACTGGTGGTGTCTGATGTCCTGACGGCGGGAGTTTCGCTGTTGCTGCTGACGTTGCCAGAAGGCGATGCGAGAAGGCGGCTTGAGATAAAGGTTGCAGAGGAGCTGAGGAGGTTGATGGTGAAGCAGTTAGGAGGTAGATGTAGATAGATGCGGGAGGCGGAGATGCTTGCATAGGTTGAGGAGATGAGGGGCGGTAGACGGCGGACAGGAAGAAGCTTCCCGGAAGTTGACGGCAGGCGGCGGCTCGGGAGTTGCTTACGGCTATTAGTGCGTATGACACGACATGGATTGAAAGAGGACCGTGTGACTGGTGGTTCCAGACCCACGTCATACAGAAAAAGGTCTCAAATGCAAAGGACTGTAGAAGACCACATGGCACAAACCGCATTTTCCATGGTACGTTTATAGTGATTCGCCTTCCCGTTTTTGTAGTGGTATGGCAGGGGCAAAGAGCTGATGTTAAGCACTGTGCTCAGCATAGAGTGTGTCCATCTCACCTAAGACCTCACTATCACAATATGAGTAGAACGTGTGAATTGTGCGACACGATTGGTGCTCAGTTATGACCTGCCACTGGCAAAACGCTAGGATGGCATCGCTCTTGTGGTAGAGACAGTAGACCCAATGCATCCGGGTGAAGTCTTCAGTCAGGGTGAAAACGTATCAACCCATATATGACAGGGACTCAACTGGGAGGAGACCAAGGAGGTCCGAGTGGACCAATTATAGTTAACGCAGGGCCCGAGAAGTGGAGTATGGGTGAGTGCAATGGTGTATCTTACCTTGGAAGCTGAAAAGACAACTGGTCATTGGCAAATGTCTGAAGGAAGTCGCATGAAGACCAAGGACTAGCTGAGTACGAATGAGCTTGGACACAATGTTTGAGCTTAGATGGCTGAGGCACTTATGCAGAAAGACTGGTGTTGAAGAGAGAGAATACCAGTGACAAACACACGTAAAGATACAAAGGAAGGACAGGATACAGCGGGATTGCAACAAGACACACGATATAGGTCATTGACAAGTGGGGCAAGAAGAACAACAGAACAAGTGCCAAGAGCAGTCACTGTGGCAGAGTCAGGAAGGTGCTCAACAATGAGACCCATTGTGGTTCATGCATGAACAGAGATTAGGCTGAGCTCACGATAATGTAGAAGGGGCCAGACAGACCATCGACCAGTACTAATCCAACTCCTTGGACAGGTAACGACAGACCATCGACCAGTACTCATGGACGACGGCGGCCTCATGAGCCGATGTTGCCTGGAGGGAGTAGCAATGAGCCCCGAGAAGCAGCTGACTCCAACAACTCCACATGGTTAAAGCTTGTGAAGAGCTTCATTTGGTTTAAGTGTGCCTCCTCATGATGGTGTCGAGTTCCCATAGTTTCGCTCCGCCACAAGTCCCAATATGCATGTGAAGGCGCATGGCACGCCTCTAGTAGTCAAATTAAACTCCACAGGACCCTGGTGGAGGGAGTGGAACTCACGCAGTTGAACTGCCCTTGTGGCGTGGATCTCCACAGCAAGTAGTATCAGGGCTAGCTCCTAGCCCTGGCGTAGGTCTGCTCTGGTCCGGTCCCAGTCTCACTAAGCAAGGGACAAACGTCCACCAGAGTCTCCCGCGACATGGCGTAGATCAGATCGCGCATCGCTCTCACTGTTGTCTAAAACTAGTGAGTGTTACGAGTCTGATACTAGCTCTAGTAGAAGGGCCAAGCACCCTCAGAGTCGGCCCACACCTAAAACAGGGTCTCCCAGCAGTCGAAGCCCTTGTTGCTATCATAGGAAGGTGGAGGTTTCTCAAAGTCCTTCGGTCGCCGCTCTGCGGGGAGGGCGACCTTAGGCTTGGGAGATAGTGGTTGAGGCACAGGACGACCACTTGTAAGAGGCTAACCACCAAAAGCGAATACTGCTAAACAACGTGGCTACTTTTGACAACGTGAATGTGGTGGGATGGGATTCTGAGACCCCAGAAGCAGCTTGCGGATGCGCTCCACAACAACACAAATCTCATCCTCACATGTGTGATGTTGTTCCCTCACCACACGTGTCAACCTGTGATGAGGGGTGCTAAGGCCGTGGCATAGATTGTAAATAAGATGATGCAGCTCCAGCGGCTCCTCTAGGTATCTGTTGTGAGGCTCCTGAGTGGCCCCTCGATATGTCCACGATCTCCTCCATTGCGTCAGTCTAATGTTGTTACTAACGGTACATTTCATTGTACGCCCTATGAAGCTCGTCAAAGGCGTCTGAATGCGACCATAGGCTCATGACCCCCAAGGAGCAGGAAGAGGAGGGGTCTGCCAACCCCTTCTCTTTGTCACGGACAGGCGCCATGAATGCGGTTCAGTGTGGGCATCAAAGTGGTGTGAAGAGAAACTGACAGTGTTCCTTGGGGGTTGAGACGTCGAGGGAAAATGACGTTTTTAATCACAAATTGCTGACGTCTGTACTGGTGATGATGGCATCAGCAATAAGTTTGTTATGCTAGCGATTTTGTTTTGTTTACCCATGTGGACTCCACGTGGCTGAGGAGGGGGGGTGGTGGAACTCGTCACCCCCTGCTTGCGGCTGTGTACCTAACGTGTAGCTGCTAAGCACCTACCATGCAGCTGCACAGCACTATTGTTGTCCAACAGTGCTACTACACAACAATGTTGCTGCATAGCAGCTGTTGCACAGCTGTTTTGTTGCACAAGGCCACAGCCGCGGCTGCTGTTGGCATGGCACTACTGCTGCTGCAGCCGCGGTTACTGCTGCTGTGCTACAGCAGCTACTGCCACTGCTGCGCTACTCTCCCTCTCCCCATCACCTCCCTCATTCCCCTCTCATTCTACTTCCATCATTTCCCTCTACCTCTCTTANAGCTGCACAGCACTATTGTTGTCCAACAGTGCTACTACACAACAATGTTGCTGCATAGCAGCTGTTGCACAGCTGTTTTGTTGCACAAGGCCACAGCCGCGGCTGCTGTTGGCATGGCACTACTGCTGCTGCAGCCGCGGTTACTGCTGCTGTGCTACAGCAGCTACTGCCACTGCTGCGGTACTCTCCCTCTCCCCATCACCTCCCTCATTCCCCTCTCATTATACTTCCATCATTTCCCTCTACCTCTTTTACTCTCTCCCTCCTTTCCGCTCCTCCTCTCCCTCTCCCTATTCCCCTCCATATCTCTTTCCTTCTCTCCCACCGTCTCATCTCTCGTGCACACAATCATACGCACACATGCTCACACCCATTCACCCATTCAATCATACATACACACATGTACACACACAAACACAAACACACACACACACATACACAAACACACACACACACCCCCAACACACACACACACCATACACAAAGTATGTACATGCACAAACACACAAAAACTCTCTATTTCTTTTCTTTGTGTGTGTTTTTTTTTTGCAGGGAAATTTTGATTGATGAGAAGGAACATGCAAATGCCGCCCCTGACCAGCACATCATTGGGATATGAAAGCACGCAAAAGCCGCCATCCACGGCACAAGGATGAGAGGAAAAGCAAGGAAAAATGTCAAGGATAGAGGAGACTCTCCTCACTTTCCAACGACACAGTGTAGTGCCAAGGGTTGACGGCCGCGGCAGCTCAACAGGCTTGACACTGCCTAGCAACGGGCCCAGTCCCCCACGCCACAAGCCGAAGTCACGGAGGACATGAAACTACTACCGAATCCCAGCAACAAAGAGCCACTACGCGAGCAAGGACACCGTCCACGCCGACCACCCCGGCTGGTGAGCCTCGTTGTGCCTGCCCCGACCCCTCTCGAGGCACAACGCCGCCAAACGTCCGATGAAGCGCCAGCAATCCGGGCCAAGATCGCGGAAGGCCTCCCAAGCCATCGTGCGCAGCCGGCACCCCGGCAGCTGCGGAAGGGCGGCCCCGTAGTGCTTCTCCTTCGTGGCCTCCGCCGCCGGAAGAGCCTGCCCCTCCTCCTTCACCTTGTCCGACTGGGAGTCCACCGTGGTGACGTCCACCACCCACGCCGTGCCCTGGGCTGATTTAAACTAAAGGACATCCGGCTGTAGCCCCCAGAGCAACAAGCCCTCCGGCTCCACCATTACACGGAGGAAATAATTGGCCAACTTGTCTCGGATGGCATGGTGGACGTGAATTATTGGCTCAGACCCCGCACGGCACGCGACATCCACCGGCAGGAGCCCATGACCGGCATGGATGGAGAGATATCCCAGTGGCAACCCCAGCCAAAGCTGGGCGTGGAGACGAAAGTCGGCCGGGGCCAGGTAGAGGCGATCACCAGGGCCCACTGGGCTAGCTTGAAGCCAGAGAGCCGCCCCGTGGGACACCACCGCCCAGCACCTCCGCACCATAGCCTCATACGCCTCCAGGAACAGCGCTGCACCGACCATCTCCACCTCCTCCAACCACTGCATACGCTGGTGACGGAAGAAGGACGGGCTGAGCTGCTGGTACAACCCCTGACCAGCGCACTGGCGAAGGACCTCGAGCGGGGGCAAGCGCACGACAATGGAAGCAGGCAGGTGTTCCACACCATCCTGCCAAAGAGGACACAAGAACTCCATCTCACGAGCCGCAGGAAGGTGGGGGCCAAAGAGGCCATGAAGAGACTGGAGTAAGGCCGCAAAAGAGCACATGTAGGCAAGGTGCGCCCTTGGAGCCGCAGCAAAAATACCCATGCCTCCAGCGTCGAACGACAACTGCGCCTGGAGCCACGCCGACCCCTTTAGAGCGCCAACGTAGGAATTCGACGGGGCCCCACCACCCCCAGCATACCCCGAAGAGCACACCACACTGCAGAATTGAACTCCCACAGCACCCACAGCCAGTCCGCATCGGGGGGCAGAGCGTGCACAAGGAAGTCCACCCGGGGTACAATGCACAGCCGGAGCATCGTCACCACCGCCTGCGGATCCTCTAGCCGCGGGAGCAGCTGGAGCTCACGGTTCTGCTCACGCAACCACTCCTCCCCCCAGTCCCTCCGTGAAAGCCTGCAGATCCAATGGGACAGCCCAACAGCTCCACCCCCTTCGCTGTTGATGGAATTCCTGCCAACACATCTGGAGGTGCTCCCCTCCCCCCCGTCTGCCGCCACAAGAGAGACTTCTTTGGCTGAACTTGAAGCCCCTGGTCGTTGGCCACTCGGATCATGGAGGAGAAGCACCTGGCCAAGGCCTCCGGCTCGGCGCAAATAGTGGTGTCATTCTGGCCCCGATGTGCCCCAACGCAGCCCCCTCTTGGTGTCATCCTGGAGAAATCTCTGTTTCTCACTCTTTCTCCCTCTCTCTCTCTCCCCCCACCCTCCATGTACAAGAAAACGTACAGAACATTGATTAATGTCTTAGCGTAATTCTGAATGTGCATATGTTGTGGTAAGGTGTACCGTGTACCGTGCATGATCTGTGCATCATGCCTTTTCCTCATAGTTAAGAGGTCCAGTGAAACTTTTGCAGGTTTATCTTTTGGATAACCCTGCATTGTAAAAACAAACATTAACCCTATTTCACATTGCACGTACAGAAAAGTTAGAGATGTCATGGAAGAGATTCCTGCAGGTATGCTTTGTCCAACGTTGTTGAGAGCCACTCTCCTTCAAATTAAGGAAGCATTTTTGTACAAGAATTCTCAACATGCAACTCTCATACTCAGGTGCATGAACTTCAGAAACTATGGTGGAATGGGAAGGGAAACTGGAAAGCAAACAAAAACATAATTGGTTCATATGCACTGAGATATCATCTGACTCTGAACAAGAGAAAGCAGAGAATCCAAGAAGCAAGGATTTGTGTAAAAACAACAAGTTCAATCAAGTCAAAGTGACATGTGACACATGCAAGTGGTTGTAACAAAATCATCCATCCAAACAACGCCACTCCCCCCCTCTGCATACCCACACACAGACACACACACACACACACACA
>SZWC01001286.1:181905-196384 GCA_023375785.1 Penium margaritaceum | reverse complement strand
AAAAATCAAAACGTGGATACCAAGACTGTGTTTTAGCCTCCACTTACAGTGAATTCAGTCCAGTGAAGGTGCTCATCCCATTTGGGAAGCTTCCACTTAACTGGCATTTGTATAAGTATCTGCAAGATTGGTGTGACGTGTACATGTGCAAGCACAATTCAACATTTATTTTTTCATGGGGAGAGAACACGCACCGATGAATTAATAACACGTACTGAGGAATGAAAGTTATGCAGATACATTGTTTAATACCTTCATGTAATCGGGTGAATAGACAAGGGTGCAAACAACATTCCCTGTGCACTCACGTCAGCAGAATGAAGATATTTTTGCCTCTATTGGGTGTGGAGGCACCCTCAGGGATGCCTAGCTCTTGCTGGTTCACGCTACCAAGGTTTGGGGCAGCAAATGGACACCAATGGTGAAGAGTGTGGAGCACAAGGATCACGGATGTGAGTGGGCAGAACACGTCGCATTCAGTAGATCTGAATCGAAACACGTTTTGTTACTTAGCATAGTGCGATTACATCAGATCCTTATAGTCTGTGATCTAAGCTTTCCAACACATCCAAGCACACCCAAAACAGAGCAGTAGAGCCCCTGCTACGGCCATCGAAGTAACCCTTGGTGGAGCCGCCCACCTTGTCTTGCACTCTAGGCAACGGGAGGCGCTTCGACGATGACCCGTCGAAGTGCCTTTCCTCGCCCAGAAGTCAAGGAGAAGTTCATCCTGGTCAAGGAGGTCCTTATGGTCACCTCATTCATGCCCCGGGTGCATTTGGAGGCCATTAGGAATGAACTCAGATCACTTGCGGTGGAATATCCCGCCACCCATGGCGGGTACCAGATTCCACCCACCCAACACCCGTTTTTTGGGCTATGCTAACTTTCTGAATACTCACTCAAATCGAGCCATTCAAAGCTCGATCCTGCATGGAAACATCCAAGGAATCCAAATCTAAAGTCAGATCAGGTGTTTGACCACACCTCAGTGGTCGAACCAGGGAGTACACTAAACGACACTCATGGCAAGGGGCACACCATGTCAACAATCTCCCCCTTGCACCGCAGCCTTGATGCCCTGTCCTTGGAACCTGTAGCATTTTAAACTTCACAACGCAGACCGAGCTCCATGCAGCTCGCGTCGTGCCTGTCCTTGGGCTGTTCCTTGGTCATGGCATCGGCAAGCACGCGCTTAGTGCCACAATGCACAATAGCCACATCTCCCTTCGCCACCAAGTCCCGCGCGTAGTGATGGCGGATCTTGATGTGCTTGGTCCTTCTGTGCAACACTTGGTTCTGGGTGAGGGTGATGGCACTCATGCTCTCAACGTTGAGTACCGTCGGCTTCCTTTGCGGCACGCCGATCTCCTTTAGCAGCCGCCTCAGCCACACCGCCTCCTTTGCGGCTTCCGCGAGCGCGATGTACTCCGCTTCGGTGCTGGACAATGCCACGCAGTCTTGCTTCCAGCTTGCCCATGAAACCGCTGCACCACCAAGCACAAACACGTACCCGGACGTTGATTTTCTGTCATCCACATCACCAGCCCAGTCGGCATCCGAGTAGCCGACCAACTCGAGGGAGTCGTCATGTGCTTCCCCTCCAAACACGAGCCACGACTGTTTAGTCGCCTTGAGATAGCGGAGGATCCGCTTCACTGCTTGCCAATGCAACGGCCCGGGGTCAGCAACGTAGCGGCTCACTTGGCCCTCCGCAAAGGCCAGGTCGGGCCGCGTCGCCACCATGGCGTACATGATGCTCCCCACTGCGGACTGGTATGGCGCACCTGCCATCTCCTCCTTCTCCTCGTCCGTGCTCGGGCCCATGCTCGAGCTCAACTCACACGTGGTGGTCATGGGTGTGCCAATGGGGTTGCACTCCTCCATGTTGTAGCGGCGGAGCACCTCTTGCACGTACTTTGCCTGCCCCATCTCGAGCGTGCGTGCCTTGCGGTCCCTCTTGATGGCGACGCCGAGGTAGTACTCGAGCTCGCCCATGTCGGTCATTTTGAACCGACCGCCCAGCTGGCAGTTCAGGTTCACCAACTCCTCCATGTCCGATGACACGAGGATGAGATCATCCACGTAGAGTGCCACGATCTGGTGCAACCCCGGCTGCTTCCGCACGTACACGCTGTGATCCGCCTTGCAGCGCTTGAAGCCAGGCTCGGCCATGAAGCCGTCCATTTTCAGGTACCACATGAGTGGCGCTTGCTTCAGCCCGTAGAGCGCCTTGCGAAGCCGGCACACCTTCCCCGGCGGCGCGTCCACCCCCTCCGGCATCTCCATGTAGACCTCCTTGTCCAGGTCGCCGTTGAGGAACGCAGTTTTCACGTCCATTTGGTGGACTTCATAGTCACGCACCGGCGCCACGGAGAGGATGGAGCGAATGGAGGCAAACTTTGCCACCGGCGCAAAGGTTTCATTGTAGTGTTCACCCTTTCGATGGGCGTACCCCTTCGCGACCAGCCGCGCCTTGTAGCGCTCCACCTTCCCTTCCTTGGTGAGCTTCTTCTTGAAGATCCACTTGGAGCCGATAATTTTCGCGCCCTCCGGCTTGTCAATCAGCTGCCAAGTACCGTTCTCTTCATGGGAGGCGAGCTCAGATTTTATAGCTCCCTCCCACTCAGCCCCATCCTTCCGCTGCAACCCCTCCTTAACGGTCTCGGGCTCCTCTTGCGCAAAGAACGCTTGAGCGAGCCCAGTCTAGATGCCCTTTGCGGCATCGTACCTCTTTGCCGTCCTCCTTGCACGTCCGCTTCTTCGGGGCTGCTGCTGTTGAGGCTGCTGCTGCCGTTGCTGTTGCTGCTGCTGATGCTGCCCCCTCACAGTGCCACTTGCACCTTTGGCCTGCTCCCCCTCTCTCGGCGACCGTGGAGATGCGGGCTCACTCCCCGCCTCCTCGTTCAGCTCCACTGCTGCCGGCGCTTCAGACTCGTTGTCCGACTCGGCTGAAAGCAAATCAGCCACTCCTCCATCCCTCGGATGGTTCTCGCCGGTTGGAGCCGATGGGACGTCACCCTCTTTTGCGTCCTCCGGCGTCTCCCCCTCAATGAGTAGCAGCCACTCCCCACGCTTGGAGAGACCCGCGTCCTTGTCCGTCTAACGGCTAGCCTCGTCGAACGTGACATCGTGACTCTTCACCATCTGCTGCCTCCGCGGGTCAAAGAGCCGGTACGCCTTGCTCCCGCTCTCGTACCCGACGAAGATGCACCGGCGAGTCCGCGGTTCTAGCTTACCCCGCCCCTCCCGTGCCTGCACAACAGCATGTGCAACACATCCAAACGTGCGGAGGTGTGCCATAGTTGGCTTCCTCTCGCTCCACACTTCTTGTGACGTCTTCCACACCTTGGACTCCGCGTCTTTTAGCGGCTTCGTCGGCGTCAGGTTCATGATGTACGCCGCTGTCCGTGCCGCCTCGCCCCAGTACCGTTGCGCGAGGCCGGCATCACTCAACATGGATCGGACCATGTTGAGGATGGTGCGGTTCGCCCTCTCGGCGACGCCGTTCTGCTGCGGAGAGTGTGGCGTAGTTTTCTGCCATGCGATCCCCTTGCTCTTTATCCATGAGCAGCAGCCCTCGTACTCGCCACCGTTGTCACTCCGGAACACCTTCACCTTCAACTCCGTTTGCCGCTCAACAGCCGCCACAAATTCCTGCATGGACGACAAGACATCGCTCTTCCTCTTGATGATGTAGAGGTAGAGCTTGTGGCTGTGGTCGTCGATGAAGGTGACGAAGTAGCGTGCCCCACCAATGGAGGGCTCAAATGGTCCGCACACATCTGTGTGCACCACCTCCAACTTCGCCGATGTACGCGTTCCTTTGCCATCAAATGGCTGCCGTGTCGCCTTGCCGACCATGCACGGCTCGCACACGGCATCCTTGGCTGCGTCGAGGCTCTTGACCTCAAGACCCCGCACCACTTCCTTCTTCGCCATGTCCCTCACCGTTGAGGGAGGGATGTGGCACAACCGGCGATGCCACAGGTCCAGGTCCCCTTCATCCTTCGTCACGCGGTTGGCGGCATCGGTCCTCACCGCATCGGCAAGAACCTTGGTACGGAGAAGGTAGAAGTCCTCCTCCCTCTTGCCACGTGCAATAACTTGGCGGTCCCCCTCCTTTCGGATGATGGCCTCCTTCTTGTTGAAGAGCACCTCGAGCCCCTTGTCGGTAAGGCGGCTCACTGACAGCAGGTTTGCCCCAAAGTTGGGCATGTGGAATACGTTATAGATGGTGCACGGAATGACTTTCCCGTTCACCACCGACTCGATGCGAACATTGCCTTCGCCCGCGGCCAATTCTGTTTTGCCGTTGGCCACTGTCATGCGCCGCTCGGTGGCGCCGTAGGTGACAAATGCCGCACGGTTGCATTGTGTGTGGCGGCCTGATCCGGAGTCGATCACAGTGACTTCCGGATCTGTCAAGTCGGTAGACTCCCTGGCCATCATGGCTTGGGTGTCCTTCTTCCCGCCCTTCCTGGACTGGTCCGACTTCTTGTTGGGGCAATCACATGCGTAGTGGCCCTGTTTGCCACAATTGTAGCACTCCCCCTTGTTGTCACCTCTCTTGGTGCCCTGGTTGGCACCCTTCCCCTTCTTGCCTCCTCCTCCACCTTGAGGGCGGACGGCATAGGCAGAAGTTGATGTCGCCCCACTCTCTCTCCCACCACGCCGCATCCATTCTTTGCGGACGTAATCAGCCACCTTTGGGTACTTCAGCTCATCGGCGGACCAGCCGCCTACGACGGTGATCATGGGACTCCAACTGTCCGGCAAGGCCAGGAGGAGGATCATGGCTTGCAACTGAGGGTCGACCTTCCATCCGGTGGCTACGCACTCGGCAGTGAGGGACTCAATCTGCTGCAGGATCTCCATGATGTCATCGCCTTCGTTGGCTCGGAGGGTGACGAGCCTCTTGAAGACGAAGAGCTTGTTGGCAAGGTTGGTGGACTGGTAGATGGTGCAGAGTTTCTTCGAGGCCTCCGCGGCCTCCGTGCATCCTTGAATGAGGGAGCGCTGCGTCGGAGCAAGCGCATACACCAACAAAGCAAGTGCCTTCTTGTTGCGCTTCTTCTACGCTTCAACTTCCTTCGGCGTCGCGGTATCCGGAGGGGCAGTTTCTTCACCCTTGACCAGCTCAAGCAGGCCCTTGTCATCGAGGAAGACCTCAAACTCCCACCTCCAAAGGTGGAAGCCAAGTCCGTCGAACTTGGAGACGCCGATGCTATCTTGCTCGGTCGGTGCCATGGCGCGCGGCGGTAGCGTGAACGTTGTAGAGCTAGGATCCTTCTACGCACGTGGGCCCATAACCCTTTGTTGGCTCTATTGGGTGTGGAGGCACCCTCGGGGAGTCCTAGCTCTTGCTGGTTCACACTACCAAGATTTGGGGCAGCAAATGGACACCAATGGTGAAGAGTGTGGAGCACAAGGATCACGGATGTGAGTGGGCAGAACACGTCGCATTCAGTAGATCTGAATCGAAGCACGTTTTTTTACTTAGAATAGTAAGATTACATCAGATCCTTATAGCCTGTGATCTAAGCTTTCCAACGCATCCAAGCACGCCCAAAACGGAGCAGTAGAGCCCCTGCTACGGCCGTGGAAGTAACCCTTGGTGGAGCCGCCCACCTTGTCTTGCACTCTAGGCAACGGGAGGCGCTTCGACGATGACCCGTCGAAGCGTCTTTCCTCGCCCAGAAGTCAAGGAGAAGTTCATCCTGGTCAAGGAGGTCCTTATGGTCACCTCATTCATGCCCCGGGTGCATTTGGAGGCCATAAGGAATGAACTCAGATCCCTGGCGGTGGAATATCCCGCCACCCATGGCGGGTACCAGATTCCACCCACCCAACACCCGTTTTTCGGGCTAGGCTAACTTTCTGAATACTCACTCAAATCGAGCCATTCAAAGCTCGATCCTGCATGGAAAAATCCAAGGAATTCAAATCTAAAGTCAGATCAGGTGTTCGACTATACCTCAGTGGTCGAACCAGGGAGTACACTAAACGACACTCATGGCAAGGGGCACACCATGTCAACAGATATGTTATAGCGTCCAAGAGTTTTCATGCACATGAGAGGTCCAAAAGTAAGCAACATTTGCTGATACCCTCTTAAAAGAAGTAAAACCAGTGCTTGGGGCACTCCCCCCGCTCTCCATTCTTCGCATCCCCCACACGTGGCATGTTGCCATCCAAAAGTAGCCCACAAGGTTGATTCTGTCCTGGACTCCAATCAATTTGGAAATGCATTCATTTTCAGAGCAAGTACATACAAGAAGGTGAGTGATGTCAGCTGCAAGATTTCTGCAGGGATGGATGTTCCTAAAGGATTGTAAGCCAAGCTCCTTCAGAAGCAAAAAACATTTGTTTCACATAGCACAGCAGGCTTGGAAATTCCTCTGCAAACAAGAGAGAAGAAAGGGCTCCGGAAAGCCAGGAAGTCTGAATGGGAAAAAAGGGCTTGGTGGACAACATGCAGAGGAAAGTGGAATGCGTGGGCACAGCTAGAGGACAGAAGCAGTGTGCAGTGTGGGAGAAATGGACATGTGCCAAGAGAAGAGACATTTACATGCAGATCACACGCGTGTACATACACAGACACATACACACACACACATACACACACACACCCACACACACACACACAGAGAGAGAGATGGGGAGAGAGATAGAGAGAGAGAGATAGATAGAGAGAGAGAGAGATAGAGAGAGAGAGAGAGAACCATACCTGCATACATGTGAATGAGCAATTGCCAAAATAAAAAATATACATACATTAAGGGCCTGTGTACGAAACTTACAGATAAGCCAAGCTTCCAAAATGTGATCCAAGAGGTGGAAATCCACTTACTGGGTTCTTTGCCATGTCCCTGGGCACCAAGGTACAGTACGAGAAGGTGTATTTGTTTTCAGCTCTGGAAGACATTTCAAATGCAGAGTGACGAGATGCTTACCCTGCCATGGTAAGGCTGTCTTTGTGAGGACCCTAGAATAGTACAATAGTGTGTGTGTGTGTCTGTGTGTCTGTGTCTCTGTGTGTGTGTTTGTGTGTGTGTATGTGTGTGTGTGTGTTTGTGCATGTGTGTGTGTGTGTGTGTCTCTGTGTGTGTTTGTGTGTGTCTGTGTGTGTGTGTTGTGTGTGTATGGTGTGTGTGTGTGTGTGTTGTGTGTGTATGTGTGTGTGTGTGTGAGAGAGAGAGAGAGAGAAAGATAGAGAGAGAGAGAGAGAGTGTGTGTGTGTGTGTATGTTAGTATGTGCATGCGTGCTGGTGTGTTTGTGCATTAGTAGTCAACATGAAATCCATGTGCACAGGGACTCCTAAGTGCACTCAAATTTTGTCCAATGGTGTCCCTCATTGTTGGAGTTCCCTTCGCGTGTTGGGGGACCAAAAACATGCTCAAAGAAGTTCAGTTTGGATTCACCCACAATGGTTGAAGCCCTGTAACTGCACTTAGCCCATTAGGAAATGTTCCACTAACCATAGAATTTCTCAAAGTCCTGCACATAGCATCGGTTATCCAAGCACATAAGGAAGAAAGAAATATTGGAAAGACATCTATTCAGGAAAGGAGGGAACTACCTTTTGTGTTTACTCATGTTGAGTTCCTTCTATGCATAATTGAATGTCTCCGCCTGCCATCTACAGAAGTAGACTTTAGCAAGGAATGAAGGATGTTGTTAGAAAACTCAGCTTCTGAATCCAATTCCACACTCCCGATCTCATGACTGCTGTCACTCTTCAGCGCATCAGTGGAACTCAAAGAACTGCTACATTTCAGGCTGCTGCTTCCGTTTCTGCTGCTACTAAGACAGCTGGCAACGCTGGTCATGTGGCAGCCAGTGCTCTTGATTCCCCAATAAACTAGTTAGTCAAGCAACTAGTTAGCCTGGTAGCTAATCTACAAAGACGCTACGCAGAAAAATAGCCACGTAGCTGATCAGGCAGGCAGCTAATAGACCAAGAACCTAAGCAGCTAATCACTCAAACATCTAATCGACCAAGAACCTGAACCCTGAACCCTGAACCTTGTTCCTTTAATTTTCAACGCTCAGGCCTGGCGCTGCACCGGCTTGCCTGTGTGCTCTTGGTCACCCTCGCCGGGCTGCACTGTGCTGTGCACAATGCACTGTGCACTGTGCACTATGCACTATACACTCTGCTGTCTGTTGTCTGTTCATGGTCCGCATCGTTCCATGCCTCTGTCGCTGCCGAAGGTACAACAGAAGTAGCAGGAGGTCAAAGCCAGGGAGGCAGCGAGAGCAGCGGCAAGGCGAGGCTGAAGGTGCCGCCGGTGCTACTCCGGAAGGTGAGAGGCATGGACTCATTGTAAACTCGGCCCTAAACCGTCAACCTGAACGTTGGACTCTGGACAATGGACCTTGAACCCCTAGCCCTAAACCCAACAACAAAAACCCTACAGGCAGAATCCTGGACCCTGGACCCTGGACCCTGGACCCTGGACCCTGGACCCTGGACCCTGGACCCTAAACCCTAAACCCTAGTCTGAACCACTACCTCGGACCCTGTACCTTGAGCCATAAACCCTAAACCCGAACCAGACACCTCCAACCCCAACCCTGAACCTTGACCCTGTACCTTCAACCTTAAACCCTAGACCCCGTACCCCATTCCCCACACCCCATACCCCATACCCCATATGCCAGACCCCATACCCCATACCCCAGACCCCATACCCCATACCCCATACCCCACTCCCCATCCTCCCATATCCCATGACCCAATAACCCATACCCCATACCCCACACGCCACACCCCATACCCCATACCCCATATGCCAGACCCCATACCCCATACCCCAGACCCCATACCCCATACCCCATACCCCACTCCCCATCCTCCCATATCCCATGACCCAATAACCCATACCCCATACCCCACACGCCACACCCCATACTCCATACACCAATTCCATACTCCATACCCCATACCCCATACCCCATACCCCATACCCCATACCCTATACACCGTACCTCAAACGCGTCCTCTGGACATCCTCTATGTGATGGTTTTTATCAAAAGTCCATGCAGACGTCATTTTTGGGATTGTTGATTGTAAAGAAGGCCAAGATGGATGGCCAGGAGGGGCAATGAGGGTTACAGTCCACTTTGCAGCAGCAACATGTGCAGTATGAGAAGGAGCCGCTACTGCACGTGTAGGGTCAGCGTCTGCAAGAGCAACAACAGTAGCAGCAAGAGTAGCTGCAGCCTATGCAAGACAAGCCGACTCATGTGCACGAGCAAGCGTGCGTGTAAGAGCAGCAGCCTCATGTGCAGGAACAGCTGCTGCATGTGCACGAGCATGAGCAGCAGCCGCAACAGCAGGAGCAGCAGCCGAAGCAGCAACTGTAACAGCATGAGCAGTAGTTGCAACAATAGGAGCAACAACCGCAACAGCAGGAGCAGTAGCCGCAACAGCGGGAGTAGTAGCCGCAATATCAGGAGCAGCAGCCGCAATAGCAGGAGCAGCAACCACAACAGTAGGAGCAGCAAGTGCAACTGCAGGAGCAATGGCACTGGTCTCAGTTGCAACAGAATTACACACAGCAACAGGAGCAATAGCAGGTGGAATTTGCAAAGCTGCAGCAAACCTACACACAGCAGCAGCATAAACAGTAGTTTCCATAGCAGCATTTACCACCACAGTCAAAGTTACTGCCACGGATGTTCCCACAGCAACACTTTCCACACCAACAATTCCCCCGCAGCAACAATTCCCACGGAAGCAGCTCCCTCAGCAGCATTTTGCACAACAGAATTTCCCACATCAGCAGCAGCCATATGCACAGCCAGACTCAGGGCCAGCCTTCCTACTTCAACAGCAAATGATGCTACAGCAATAGCCATTGATGGCAACACCAGAGCAATCGCAGCATCTACAACAGCAGCACCTGCAACAGCACTGGAAACAACATTAGCTACGTGTGGCGTTTCAGCAGCAGCAGCAATTACCACATGAGCAGCAGTAGCAGTACCACGGGCAGCAGCAGCACTTGTAGTAGCAGCAGCAGCACCAGCAGTACTTACAGCAGCAACAGCACATGTAGCAGCACCTGCAGCAAGGACTGTAGTAGCACTTGGAGTAGTAGTAGCAGTAGTTCCCATACATGCAGAAGTTCCCACAAGGGCACCAATTTCCACAATAGAAAATACCACAAGTATAGCAGCAAGAGTCGCTACAGTCACTACTACAGCAACAGCAGGAGTCGTAGCTTCTACAGCACCAGCAGCAGCAACTGTTGCAGAAGCCACCGCAACAGCGGGAGCGGCAACCACGGCCGCGGCGGTAGCAACAAGAGTAGCAACAGCAGCGAGGACCTCGCGTCCCGTAGCAACAACAGCAAGAGCAGACAGAATCTACGTAGCAACAGCAACAGCATGTACAGGCAGGCAACCAACCCGATATCAAGTGGCCAAGCTGGGTGAACTGGGATGACTTGAAATTAGTGGCCAGGGTACAAGGTGAGTAGAACCCGACAGCCACAATGTCTTTCTGCTCTTCGAACGATAATGACTACTGAAGTGTTGCCAGTGTCCTTGCCAGATCTTGAAGAGGTGACAGCACCGCAAGACCAATGGCTCTACGAGAACCAAAGACCAAGGTTTTGGAATTGGTTCCATGAAGAGGAACACAAGTGATGGCATGTTTCAATTGTTGAACCTCCGGCCTTCTTCCGATGCATTTTTTAGAATGGAGCCTTTCGCAAGGCAAGATCCGGCAATGTGGTGGCTGCACATGCAAAGTTGGTGGATCCTGACAATGATTCAAAAGTGTATGGCTTCAGAAATTCCCAAGAGAGGAGAAAAGGTCTCTCGATGTGAAGAAGTTCTACCTGCAGCGTTGGGTGAAGAATAATCCTTTCAGGCTGAAGGTGAAGGCAAAAGAACAACGGCTCTTCGACCTGCTCGACATAAACGGCAAACGGGATTGCTACAAGAGGCCAATGTACAAGGCATACCTCTGGGGGAAGATGAGGCTGGCGTCAACTTGTTGGTGCCAACCGGTAAGGCTTTGTTGCTGCAATGAGTGATTTCTGAATCCTCTTACCTTTCATAGCCCATAACTTACATTATGCGCTTTTGTAACATTGGCAGCCACGGCCGTCTGATGGGAAGCGCAAGCCGAAGAAGCCCAGGAAGGGCCCAAAGCAGTCTCTGCATGCTGCCGAAGAGGTTGATGACAACGAACTCAACAAGGACAGTGATGATGGTGACGATGATGCAGATGCGAACGATGAAGATGCGGATGAAGATGAATTAGAAGAAGAGGATGAGGCCAGAATGGCCGAGGCACAAGAGGTGAGACCCTTGTATTCCACGATGGTGTTTTCACAACAGATGAGCGCCTAGGCATTTCCTAAGATTGTCATTTCTCCATGCAGACTACGACACCTTGTACGCCGCAGACTGTGCCTTCTGCGTCGCGGACGGCGCCTTCTATGCCACAGACGGTGCCTTCTGGGTCGCAGACGACAGGTGTTGCTGACGATGATCCTTTGACTGCTGAAGAAATCGAAGAGTATGTGAGTTGTGGACAACCACTGCCAGACGAGGTAATTTGTGAAAATGGGAAGATATCCTTGCGTCACTGTCGAGACGTCTATGACTGCTCTTTGTAAATGCCATGTGCAGGAGGACGTCAATGTTTCTTTGGACGACTTGGATACATCTCAGCCAAGACAAGACGTGATGCTTCAGAGCAGTCGGCAAATGAAGCGCCACAGCAGTCGGCATCAGCCATGCTGCAGCGGACACGTACCGCGCCGTCGCCTGTACCCACTGCGCCGCTCTAAACGCCTCCAGTATAGACCTGTTGACCACCTAGCGTGGTGTCATCGGCACCTGCTCCTCCGCGACCTCCAGTATAGACTGCTTGGACAACCCCGGCATCGCAACCTCAAGGCTAGCATGCTTCTGCACCTGGCATGCAGCCGTCGCCACCTCGAGTACAAACAGGTTGGGCAACTTTGGGTCTGCAACCTCAAGGGCATCGGTGTTCAGCACCTGGCATGTAACCACCACCTCCGCCACCTTCTTTCCAAGCTGCAACTGCCCCATTTCCACTACGATCAACGCCACAACAATTGAAGGAAGGTGTACCCCACCAGTTCAATCCGTTCAGACTGCTGGCCTGTCGTGGTCGGCAGTCACAACTGTCCTTCCCGTAGTTCCTAATTTTGTAATGATAGCACGGCAACCACAGGCAGCCTCTGGAGATGACCCGTTGTGATCTGCGAAACTCGAAGAGTTTAAACGGATGTAGTGCGTTCTGTGTGAATGCAAAGACGTGACCCACAGTTTTCTCTTGCAACTTCAATAGTGGCTGAACTCCTTTGATTGGGAATTAAACATCACTTAAGAAGCCCTGAACAAAGGTATGTTAGAGAAGACGGATTAGAAGTTTTTTCCATACGGTCTACATTTTGTATCTTATGGACGTTATTCCCTTCACAGATGTTGATGACGAAGAGTGGAACAACACGTGCACCTCAACGATGGAAAAAATGAAGGTACTAGTGATGGATGTCTTCCATCACATGCGCATGATGCAGTTCACAACAATCCATGCAACTTTTGAGTATTTGCCAAATAAAATCCATGTCACTGTTCAGGTTTTCATTGGTATGTTCTGGAGGTTGACAAGTAGCTTGGCCTCGCACGAAACTAGGCCAGACCCTCAGTTCTCCACGACCTTGCAGTGCGAGCACGGTGATGGGGTGAGTTCAACGTTCTGGAAATGTTAGTGCCTGTGTCTTGTCCTCCTTATTCTTCTTCTATACCTTGGTTGGTGATTCTGCAGGTAATGGTGAATGATCCGCCAACGGATTCCGTGGGCAACAAAAGGCTAGAGCAGATTCCTATGGCACAAAGCCCGAAGGGTGGTGTTGCTCCGGAGCAGACGTTTGGCAGGTTTGGGGTGTTGAAAAGTGCTTCCGTGTAGCAGAAGAGTGGCGGAGTTGAGACCTAGAAAGGTGGCAAATCGGCACGGCAAAATAGTGGCTAGTCGTTGGAGCAGAAGAGTGGTAGGTCGTTTGAGCAGATTAGTGGCGGAGCAGGGCAGTAGAAGAGTGGCACTGTTGAAACCTAGAAAGCTGGCAAATCAACATAGCAGAAAAGTGGCAGGTCGTTGGAGCATAAGAGTGGGGGAGCACGGCAGCAGAAGAGTGGTGGATTTTGCCAGCAAAGGAGTGGCAAGCCGGTGGAGGAGAAGAGTAACGGAGTGGAGCAGTAGAAGAGTACCAAAGTGGTAGAGCAGAAAAGTAGCGGGGCAGAGCAACAAAAAAGTGGTAGAGCAGAACTGTCGTAGAGAAGCAAAGCAGTTGTGTGGAAGAAAACTGGCGGAGTAGTGCAACAGAAGAGTGGTGGAGCACTGCAACAGAACAGTGGCGGAGCAGCGCAAGAGAAGAGTGGTAGAGCAGCGCAATAGAAGAGTGGCGTTGCAGTGCAACAGAAGAGTGGCATTGCAGTGCAACAGAGGAGTGGCAGAGTAGTGCAACAGAAGAGTGGCGGAGCAGTGCAACAGAACAGTGGCGAGGGAGCGCAACAGAAGAGTGGCGGAACAGTGCAACAAGAGAGTGGCAGAGCAGTGCAACAGAAGAGCGGTGGATCAGCGCAACAAAAGAATGGCAAAGCAGCAAAGTAGAAGAGTGGCGGAGTAGCGCAAGAGAAGAGTGGTGTCACAACGTAACAGAAGAGTGGTGGAGCAGTGCAACAGAAGAGTGGCCTTGTAGTGCAATAGAAGAGTGGCGGAGCAGCGCAACGGAAGAGCTGTGGAGCAGTGCAACAGAAGAGTGGTAGAGCAGCACAAAAGCAGAGTGGCGGAGCAGTGCAACAGTAGAGTGGCAAAGCAGCACAACAGAAGAGTGGCGGAGCAGCACAACAAAAAACTGCCGGAGCACAACAACAGAAGAGGGGCAGAGCAGTGCAACAGAAGAGTGGCAGAGCAGTGCAACAGCAGAGTGGCGGAGCAGTGCAACAGAAGAGTGGCAAAGCAGCGCAATAGCTGAGTGGCGGAGTAGCACAACAAAAGAGTGGCGGAGCAGCACAACTGAAAAGTACCGGAGCACAACAACAGAAGAGTGGCGGAGGACAACTATAGAAGGGTGGCAGAGTAGAGAAACAGAAGAGTGGCAGAGCAGATCAGCAGAAGGATGGCAAAGTAGCCAAGCAGCGGAGCAAAGGAGCAGAGCAGAACGATGACAAGGTGCATGAGAAAAAAAGTCCACATTCATGGAGGAGAGCACTGTTATGAAAGAAAAGCAATATGCTTGCGGGAGAGAGGAGGGAGAATGCAGGGAGGAGCAAAGAGCCAGCGAGTCCATGCAGAAAACTAGCGGTGAAAAGCAGTCTGCTAGCAGTGAAGAGCAGGAGGCCCGTGGGCAAGAGGAGGAGGGAGTTGGGAGGGAAGAGGAGCAAGTCAGTTGGGAAGAGCAGGGTGGCAGTGGGGAAGAGCAGGG
>SZWC01001286.1:144813-181836 GCA_023375785.1 Penium margaritaceum | reverse complement strand
AGTGGGGAAGAGCAGGGAGGTAGTGGGGAAGAGCAGGGTGGTAGTGGGGAAGAGCAGGGAGGGAGTGGGGAAGTACAGGGTGGCAGTGGGGAAGAGCAGGGAGGTTGTGGGGAAGAGCAGGGTGGCAGTGGGGAAGAGCACGGAGGTAGTAGGGAAGAGCAGGGTGGCAGTGGGGAAGAGCAGGGAGGTTGTGGGGAAGAGCAGGGTGGCAGCGGGGGAGAGCGGGGAGGTAGTGGGGAAGAGCAGGGTGGTAGTGGGGAAGCAGACGGAGGTAGTTGGGATGAGCAGGGGGCTAGAGACGAGTAAAGTGCTAGTGGAGACGATGAGAGCCGCAGAGGAGAAGAAGAGAGCAGCGAGAGTCAAGCCAAAAAGGTACGGAGACTGGATGGACAACAGTGTGTCACTTTCGAAAACCAGAAGGTCTCAAAGAAGAGGACATGAATGCATTGGCTGGAGCTGATCTGGTCGAGAACAGTGGTGAGGGCGATGAAGTGCGCAAAGAGAAGTCAACTCAGACATGGCTCAAGAAGTGCAATGCGACAATCGCAAACAGCGTGGCGATAGGCAGGGGTAAAAGGAAAGTTCAACCACCAGCCCGAATTGCGGAATCTATGCGTTTGACTCCCAAGCAAAAGCGCATGGGGAATATTTTGCACGGATCAAAGGGTTGTCCTTCATGTCCTCTCCAAATTTACCAATATGTTTCCCAATGACAAAGTTTTTCTTCTAGACAGATTGTACTATGTTTCTTGCAATGTGGAACATGAAATAAATGCACTGATGTGTCTGGAGTTCTATCCATGTATTCTCTTGTTCTATCAACATCTCCACCATTTATTGTAGACTGCCTTAGGGTGTAAGGTACAACATTAATGTCGTTAATGCAACTAGGTATTAAGTGTATCATGGAAAGTGGATCAACACCTTTGTACCTGGATTGGCAAGTACCTCAGAAAACATTAGGTTCATGGAGCAACGAGGAGCATTGTTTATGCTTGCCAAGTACATTTGGTGTCACGTTCCTTTCTGGAATCACCTCAACAAGGCTCCTCGCTGTCTTGAAGCAACTGATACTTTAAACACACTTACTATCTAGGTATAAGGCCTAGAGGCAGCGTTGCTGTTATCCATTTTCTGGATTGAAAGTGGACATTACGTTTTACGTGAATGGTGATATGTTCAGCTACATACTGAAAAATGGATGTTACAATCTTCTCAATTCAAAGTGGACAGTACGTTTACGTGAATGGTGATATGTTCATCTACATACTGAAAATGGTTTGTACAATCTTCTGACTAGTTGAACAACGTACTATCCACCTTCTAGATTGAAAGTGGACAATACATTTTACGTGTATGGTGATATGTTCAGCTACAGCCAGAAGATAATTATATTCATTTTTGTGAGAGAAGACATTGCCACGTTCTTAAGCTAAACGAATTTTTCTGTCAAACATAACACAGGAATAGCCTATTTGTTTTCCAAGTACACACACTTCACAATGAAATCCACTGATTAAAAAACAGGTTATATAATGGAGCAGAAAAGCTTGAAGACACATAGAGAGAGGAGTGCCTTTGAATTTTGTCAAGCAAAACACATTGTCAATTCAGAGATGACTTAAGGTCAATCTAGGTCTATACATCGTCTTCTACTTGCACTGGTGCTTTGCCGTCCTCCTCATCATCATCCTCAGCCACACTGAACGTATCAGCATGACGTAGAACGTCCTCGTAAGTGCCAAAACTGTAAACCTTGCGTCCATTCTTGCGGTATTTCCAATACACGAACACGAGGCAAGACATCTCCATCAAGTTCGGGATGGAGTATGTAAAGCTCTGAATGGTAAACCATTGGTTGAATCGGTTGACTTGCTCGTTTGCAGATGTGTTCACTCTTGGTCACATGAATTGGAAGGACAAAGACATAAGATAACCAGTCACATTCAAACAAACATTAAAAATTTGCTCCATCATTTTCACCTCTAAGACGCGCGTACATGTCAGGACTAAAGGCGAGGGAACATGTGTGCTTTGCAGCTTTTGTGTGCCCGTAGTGGAACCGATCACATAGCAGTCTCATAGAAGAGAGAAGTTGTGGATCCCTTCCCAAAGTGTAGGAGAACATATTGCATGCGTTGCCATAAAAGACAAACTTTGTGCGTTGATTCTTGTCATACCTGGCAAACGAAAACTATACCAAAACACGCAGCAACACATAAGATGTAGATTCTGACAAGAGTTTGGTCGCTTCACATATAGAATAGAAAATGTACATATAGAAAACTCATAGATAATACACAAACTGTAGGCAGTGGGTTGTATACAAAAAATACAAAAGTTAAACTTCCCAGACCTCGTCAACAGCGTGGTGAAGATGTCGCTTGGAGAATCCCCCTGGTACATGATGTGGAACCCACATTTTATGAGATGAGGACATACAACACTGAAAATACCGGTCGTTGATTTCTTTGGAAGTGGCGCGGGATTTTCTGCACCGCATTTTGCATCATCCCGTGCGCGTACGCTTTTGCCATCGGCGCGTTCCAAAGTCTTGTACAGATGCCTACATTGTTGGGCAGGCCAAAACGGGTAGCATGAGGTGCCACACTCCACTCCTGACCCTGGCACTGCTGTAGATGCAACACCCTGCAAAAAAAAACGAACATGTCATTATTCATGCGACGAGAAGAAAAGCAAAGAACATGTAACATAATTTTTTTTCTCACCATAAAGACTCGTTCATACTAATGCACCAGACGGTAGAGGAGAGTAACCAAGGGGTCTGGCAGCAACTCTCGGGCTTCACTCCAACCAGCAGAGGACATTTGAGTCCGGTTCACAAGCAATGTACCCATATACCAATCCAGCACTCGTGCAATGATGGACATGGGATCACGCAACGCATTCCACAACTCATGGGTCATGTGCGTTGCGTCTTGGAGAAGAGTTTTCAAGCAAGGTAATCCATCTCAGTGGATGATGCACACATCAGTTCCCCATGAGCCCAAGGAATAGATGAATTCCTTGTAGTTGGATTGCACAATATAATGCTGCAAGGAACAATGCATGTCTTCAAGCATTACATAGATCAGAATGACCGAAGCAAAGCAATTCAAAAAACCATCTTGAAACTCACTTGAGGTTCGCCTCCCGCAACGACCTTTGCAATGTCAACGACATCGGCAACATCTTGCGCTTTGCAATTCCGCAACTCTTCCATGAGATTGCTCCAATCAAGGTCACCAACAGCATCACGCTCGTGTCGACGCATGCCCAAGCAGACAAGTCATTTGCGAGCCATCACGCTTGTCCCAATGTGTTGGGGCATGTCAGTTTGAGGGACCTCTGCACTCACGAAGGGCAGTGTGTACAAACAACCTTCTCCAATGTCACCATTCCCGTTCACCAAAGCAGTCCCATCACAAACAAGTTTTTTAGGGTAAGTAATACAACGCATGCAGCATGTCCCCAATCCCTCAACCTCAATGAGCCAAACGTAATCTTCCATTTCTTTCGTAAGCGTAGTTCTGCACGGAAACTTCAACGGTTTTGTTCCATCCATGAAGAATGCTACAGCTCCGTGAGTAGCTGCTAGTGATGAACCATAGTAGGAGAATGCCAATACCCAAAGCATTGCTGCATGGGTGAAGGTAGTCGAGGCAGTGAAGACGAAGATCCCCTCCTTCTGCCCTTCACAAAAGATCGTGCATCGACAGCTCGATGTGCAAGCAAAGTCCACAAGAACCTGCACCAAGTGATGGCAATGAAATTCTTAACAAAAGCATTGTGTACAAGGAAATGTACTGAAACAAAGTTAGTCATTCATACCGACTTCGTGTCGTTGGTGACATCGTAGACATTGATGAAAGTTTCAGCCTGAGGTCCAATTCAGAAACATTGCATTCACAATTACCTTTCCATGAAACAAGAATATGATGCATAATTGTTTGATTGTCCTAATTTCCAAGTACGCACCTTTTTCCAAGGATGTCCGCATGGGCAATATGCATCTTTTGGTGCTGGAGTCTCCAAAATGAATCCATCTTCGTACACCTTCTGCACTAGCTGGTGAACATCTCTCTCCCCAACATCGCGACTTGGGTGAAGACTTGGGTGAACATCAATGCGTTGGAAGGACTTCAATCTTGGCCACTCACACACAAGCCACATGGCACTCTCATGATCCTCACGATCAGACCACCCACTGCAATGGCATGTTCAGCAAACACTTGTGAAGACCTGCTCTGCCACATCTGTCATACGTGCTCTATGAAATTCCTCACCCGAAGATGCAGACCATGTCATTGCTTGATGGTACACACCCTGCAACATCTGCAGGTGGGTCTCACACCTTCCCACACCCTCATCACAATTGCACCTGAATACACCCTTGCCGTCTTCAGCCACCAATGCCCACCTCAACACTCTCGACCCAAGACGAGATGATGACATGTCCAAAATGGATAAACAGGGGCTGAGATTCTGAGATATACACACTGGAAATGCTGTAAATGCTTCCATGGCTAGCAAAGTCAAGGGCCTGTCTAACTCCCTCTCAGCCCCCTGTATGTGAACACAAGTTCCACCAGCGACAGCGTATGCACATGTGCATGCAGCACCACCTTCTCATTCCATCCACGCATGCATAGGCATGACGTACTGTCCGGGTGGAGAGGGTACAGGCAAAGATGGAACCATAACAACCTTCCGCTCATGGTCAAACTCCGGAAGAATTGTAGTGGATAGCCCAACTCTAGTAACGAAGTTCACTGCATGAGGATCTTCCAGCTGTCGCAAGAAACTTACAAAGGCAGTTTCATCAACCTCTGTTTGTGGTGTGAATTGGGTCACACAAGCATGCGAGTTAAGGTGTCTTTCTTCAAAGACGTAGTGAGGCAATCCGTTGATTTTTTGAACTCTTGGACCAAGCCGCTTCTGCATACAAAGAAGAAGATGATATTATGTTAGAACCCCGCAAACTACAAGCTGTTCTGTACATCATACCCACACCACCACCAACACTTCCACCCACACATGGCATCCCATCCACTCACCACGGAAGAAACGCGTGCATGCTCTTCAGATACACCAGATGCAAGATCAGGCCGTCCTCGGGGAGGGACACACAAATGTCGTGGCAACCCCGATTCAGCTCAGAAGTCTTCAACTCCGTTATCATTGTCGCCATCATCTTGGTCAACACCGCCTTCCTCGGGTCCTCAACGTGGGTCTCCTCTGGCTGTGTCTCCTCTGCCTTAGTCTCCTGTTCCTGTGCCTCCACTGTCGCATCGTGTGCTACTGGGGCCCCTGCTATCTGGCTCTCTATTGCCTCTGTCTCCGCTGCTTGGATCTCATCTACCTGGGTCCGCATTGCCTGGGTCTCCTCTGTCCAGATCTGCTCTACCCGGTTCTGCTCTGCGTGGGCCTGCTGATGCTGGGTCTCCTGCGTTGGATTCGCCATGACCTGGTTCATGTGGTGGAAGGGCATTCAGGTCAAGGAAAGGACGTCCCGAAGAAACAAGAGCCTCTGCTGTTGCGGGCAGTGGAGGGGGAATGGGGGGGGGAGAGACATGCATCAGTAGTACCAGCAGCAACATCATCAGCAGCATCATCAGCATGAGGAGCAGCAGGACTACCAGGCACCAACAGAGCACGTGTACAACATTTGTAGGGTTTTCCCACATTCTGGTTGCAATGAGGATAGATAGACTTCGCCTGGTCTTGAGTCCAAGTGTTATTTTCTTCATCTAGGAAAAGAAGGGCCTTGAAGTCGGGCACCTCCAATTTGAAAATGGCGCATCTGAAAAGGCAGTGTGGTCTACAAAATCAACCACAGTTCGGTTCTAAGAGAAATCAATGAACAGCACTAGAAAGAACACAAAAAAATCATTTTCCACCTGCGTCAGTAGAATCTCATGTGCTCAGCAGCGTTGTCAAACCAATCTTCACCATCTGATGATCGCCTTGTTGTTGACCAGCGTCTGTTACAGTTCGTGTTCGTGCAAACCCAAACACCACCATTGCCCACTCGCTTAGCCTCTTCGGCCGTGTCACGCGTGCAGTGACATTTCCTCCAAGACTTAGGTGGGAATTCCGCGCGATTGTTCTCATAGAGAGCCGCCAAGGCTTTTGGCCTCATTTTCTGTCCTGTCCATCTGCAAATGTGGCACAGGGCGTTAAGGGCATCCCTATTTGCTAGAATGATGGACATATCGGCTGGAAATCTCACCGTGCAAACTGGAGGGTCGACAGGTCTAGGACGCACTGTCGACCGACGAATGCGTTCCTTGCGTATCCGAGGCTTGCGCCGCCTTGTTGCCCTCTGCTCCCTTGGAGTAGGTGCTATCTGCAATTTGAGATATCATAATGAACGAGACTGACATCACTATCACCATTGGCATGAACGTTGCAGAAGTAAAACAAGTTTTAAACCATTCAAATGATCATATGTACAATATCTACAAGGATGGAATGATTGTGTAGCATGAACATGGCTCAGATGGCTCAGATGGCTCAGATGAAAGCATATGAGTGACTTTTTGCCTCATGAACCTGATCGGGTTCATCATATTTTTTCCTCTCCCAGAAGATGACAGCATCATCCTCAGTATCTCCCTTCATTACTGTAACCCACACTGTCCACTTCCAGTTTGCCTTCCAGTAAGAGTACTTCTATGGCTTAGGACATCTTTGCTTCTTCCGAGCATGTCTCCTTGGCACATTTGTTCCCTCCTTCTATTCATCTGTCTCCTCTTTGGGTGCACTGAGCTCATCTTCGCATCCTCTTCCTCCTCACCGTCACTTTCATGAAGCCATCCACCCCACAGGCGACACGGCTTCCGAGGTGCATGTGTCCATTGCACCTCTTCCGCTTGTTCTGACACCTGCTTCGACATCTCACCTGCAACAGAGTGGACACAAGAGCACAAGAGGAGCGAACAGAGACAATTGGTGCTTTTAAAGACGGGTCATGGCGCCCCCGATGCATAGATCAATAGGGCCAGTAGCAATAGTCTGCCAGCGTAGTCCCATGACCTGCATCCGCCATTGAGCAAACACACCACTGGAAGATGTGCATATCTGTCCATGTCTCAACAAAGACATGTACACATCTCCCACATTACACGTTCCATCAATGAATAAGATGTGAGGTTACTCCGCTTTATTGAGGCCGATGTGTGGACATATTCAACGTTTGACGAATGGAACGCTAGAGAAATGTAGTCTAATCTTCATATTTTTCGTAGCAAAGGTGTCGCCATCATTTGATCACGTTGAACATCAAACATAGTGAACCAGGATCACAATGTGCACAAGAAGAACTTCCATACAAAAGGATCCGACTCGTCACAATCAGAGGCCACCTCAGTACAACAAGTTCCCACACAGCGTGTGACAACTTTGATTTCCTCTACGTCACTGTCTTCATCAGACAGCCTATCCAAAAAAAACACACGCGCCAGTCTCTGCCCCTTCCTTCAATACGCCCTCGGCACCTTCGAAAACTTGCCAGACTTCTTCTTGGAAGAATTCTTCTTCTTCTCTTGGCGCTTATGGATACCGCCAGAGGGGCCGGAACAAGCAGCTTTATGGGCATGGCCAGTCGAAGCCCAAACGGGATCAACAATCCTGGCATGGGTAGCATCAATAGTCTCCCCGAAGTCGGTGGGGGAGGGCTGCTTTCCGAATGTCACTGCGGTGGCAGCCGAGCTTGGCTTGTCTGCCACCGACTCCACCCCGATGGGCTTCGTTGGGTCCGATCCCATTGCTGCAGAACTCAGTGCACAATGTAAAATATGAAAGGCAACACTGCGTAGCAAGTAACATCCACCTGTTACATTTCACATGTTGCTATTCGATTCCATGACTAGGTTTCAGGTACTGTCCTCGTTTCTTGCTCAAAGTATGCTTCAATTCCTCAATAGAACTAAAATTCACCAATAAATGTGCATCAACAATATACATCATCAACTCTTTTGTTCTCCAATATGCCTGGAATTGAACACTGTATACACAAAATATGCAGAAATCAANACTTTCTCCGCCCCTACCGCTTTCTCTTACGACCCACAGAAGCACCGGCATACACAGTGGGGGCAACCAGAGCAAGGATCAGGGTAGGAGCAAGTGAATGGACGGCGACGCCACCAGCCCCGGCGAGTGCACGAGCACAAATACGAGCATGGAAATGACGTGGACGAGCAAGGGCAAAGGCAGTGGCAGTGGTAGGGACAGGGGTAGGGACAGGAGCAGGTGCAGGATGAGCAGGGGCAGAGGCAGGAGGAGAAGGAGGTGCAGGGGTAGGAGCAGGAGCAGGATCCGGAGCCGGTGCAGGAGCAAGAGTAGGAGTAGGAGCAGGAGCAAGAGCAGGAGCAGGAGCCGGACATAGAAAGAAGTCATCCATTGCAAGACGTTGCTACCGGTGCAAGAAGACAGGAGAAGTCACTGTAAATTGCCAACGCCGCCAACGTTGTGGATTGAGGCAAGAGGACGCTGCAAGAAGGCGTCGCTTCCGTCCATGCAAGAAGTCGCCGATGCTGTCGCAAGAAGTCGCCGCCGCCACTGCAAGAAGTCGTCGCCGCCGTTGCAAGAAGTCGCCGCCGCCGCTAAAATAATTCACTGCCGCCGTTGCAAGGAGTTGTTGCCGCCACCCCTGCAAGGGTCGGTGAATGTCCAACCTACCTGCACATGCTACTTCACCTGTTATTGCATTTTCTCCTGTTCTCATTTTTTTAACCACAAATAGCACTTGATTCCCATTTTACAGCGAGTGTCTCAGACACTGGTTTCCCTATTCTGATGGACGGGGCGATGCCAGCTTCTATCATTGCTGATGATGATCCTACCCCTGATGTTGGTGCCGCTATAATCCCTGGTAGCGGAGCCTCGAGCGGCACCCGCTGCTGNCCACTGGACTAGATACTCTGTCATTTTTCTAGGGTGTTGGTGTCTAAGGATTTCCTCAATCACGTACTCTATAGCCCTGTCCACTTGGATTGGAGGTGGAGGAGCGTCGTCTTGGCCAGGGAATCTCTCCCTCAGGTCTCAATATTGTTTTGGGTGGTTGACGTGGAAGACTGGATGGACTGCCATGTTGTCTGGTACACAAATTCAAGCAACAATAGGGATTTGCATTCACTCAATCTCAAACGGGCCATCGGGTTTTGAGCTTAGTGAAGTCTTGTCTAAGTAGTTTGATACTCATTGAGCTTAGCAGGATGCTAAGCTCAATGAGCAGGAGCAAGAGCAGACAGCTGCTTGTTCATGGAGGATGCCCACCGCATCAACACGGCTGCCAGCCGCCGCTCACGGTCCGTAAACGCACGACCAGGGCCAGGGGCAGGGGTAGGGGCAGGGGCAGGAGCAGGGGCAAGAGCAGGAGCAGGGGCAGGTGCAGGAGCAAGTGCAGGAGCAGGGATAGGGGCAGGGGCAGGAGCAGGAGTAGGGGCAGGAGGAGGGGCAAGGGTAGGGGCAGTTGCAGGAGCAGGAGCAGGGCTAGGAGCAAGGGTAGGGGCAGGAGCTAGAGCAGGAGCAGGGGCGGGTGTAGAGGCAGGAGAAGGAGCAGGGGCACCCGGAGGGACAGCAAGAGGGGTAGGGACAGGAGCAAGGGCAGGAGCAGAGGCAGGGGCAGGGGCTGGAGCAGGAGTAGGAGTAGGAGCTGGTGCAGGGGTAGGAGCAGGAGTAGGGGCACCCAAAGGGACAGCAGGAGGGGCAGAGACAAGAGCAGGGGCAGAAGTAGGGGGAAGAGGGCCACCGCGCAGACCACCATACTTCTTAAATATGCCAATTGTCACTTCCGCTAACAACCTTCTATACTAGAGAGCCGTCTACGCATCATGGCGGGGATCCGGGGCCAAGAGAGCATTTGCTATGTACAGGCAGGCGGTGGATTCCCTCCGGGGTTCCATCGAAGTGCGGGAGACAAACACGAGGCACAGGTGCCGGAACAGCAGCGGGTGCCGCTCGAGGCTCCGCTACCAGGGATTATAGCGGCACCAACATCAGGGGTAGGATCATCATCAGCAATGATAGAAGCTGGCATCGCCCCGTCCATCAGAATAGGGAAACCAGTGTCTGAGACACTCGCTGTAAAATGGGAATCAAGTGCTATTTGTGGTTAAAAAAATGAGAACAGGAGAAAATGCAATAACAGGTGAAGTAGCATGTGCAGGTAGGTTGGACATTCACCGACCCTTGCAGGGGTGGCGGCAACAACTCCTTGCAACGGCGGCAGTGAATTATTTTAGCGGCGGCGGCGACTTCTTGCAACGGCGGCGACGACTTCTTGCAGTGGCGGCGGCGACTTCTTGCGACAGCATCGGCGACTTCTTGCATGGACGGAAGCGACGCCTTCTTGCAGCGTCCTCTTGCCTCAATCCACAACGTTGGCGGCGTTGGCAATTTACAGTGACTTCTCCTGTCTTCTTGCACCGGTAGCAACGTCTTGCAATGGATGACTTCTTTCTATGTCCGTAGATGACGGACCGATGATATGTGTGGGTGCAAATATGAACTATTGAGGGTCAGCATCAGCCAGGGCCGCGAAGATTGTGCCAGAAAACCCTAGTGCAGGTGGGCCTAGACGCTTCAGCGTCACTATGCAGAATGAACACAAAATTGCATGCGGAGTGAATAAGATGAGCACATGGAGGTTTACCCCCCACTGTCCGGCGCAGGAGGCGGGATGGACCGCCCCTAAGGTTGTTCAGTCAAGTACGCGATGCGTTCGTGTTATGTAACGCGATGCGTATATCCACCTTGTTCGCTATACTAGCTCACGAACTTCAGTACACAACACATCAGTGCACCTCAGTTGCGAACGAGAAGGTTTCCATAGAAATGTAGCTATCATGGAGCATATTCCCTCAATTTGTCGGAAGAACTATCCGCGACGTTGCAATGAACAGGATTAAAATCCTCATTGCGTAATTACTTGAGGTGGATACTCATCCTGTTTGTAACCGCATACATACCCCGTATTTACAAAACAGTTGTTCTGTCGGCTACAGAATCCAGAGCAATGACAAAAAGACAAGATGAGTCCAAACCGTGTCAAATGCCAGCCTATTTTGACAGTCACACCGCATGCAGACCGCATGCATATCGAAGGAAAAGAATGGACGGTCCATACAAAATATGCAGATGATTTCACAATCGACGGTTTGTCTTTTGGACGAAGGGGAGAGATGCTGCAGAAACATGGACAAAGTTACGGTATATTCATAACACGATGCGTTGCCTTGTCTGGATATTCCGGGAACTGTCAAAGGTTTTTTTCGTGTGTAACAGATTGCATGTTTGGACCTTCTGAATTTCTTCACATGACTTGTTGCCCATATACACCATACTTTGAACCCAGTCACGCTACCCTACCACCCCAACTGCAACCACTTGTAGCCCTTGGCAAACCCTAATCCATAGTGCAATTGCCTTGATCAAAACAGTTTTTTCCAGTAGCCTTTGGAAAACCCTAATCCACTGTGCAATTGCCTTCATTAAAATACCTATGGTTGCAGAGCTTGATGCGCCGGTATCAGTGCACGCACCCACAATAATTTCGCCAGGGTGGACGGAATCAGGGGCAACAGGGAACCAATCGACGAGCTGTAAAATGTTTCCATTAGCCTTCTGCAAACCTTAATCCACTGTGCAATTGCCTTCATTAAAATACCTATGGTTTCACAACTTGATGCGCCGTTGTCGGTGCGCGCACCCACGATAATTCCGCTGGGTGGGCGGAACCAGGGGCAATCGGAAACCAATCGACAATACGTAAAATGTTTCTAGTAGCCTTTGGCGAACCCTAATCCACTGTGAGATTGCCCCGATTAAAATGACTATGGTTCCACAGCTTGATGCGCCGGAGTAGGTGCACGCACACACAATAATTCTGCTGGGGTGGGCGGAACTAGGGGCAATTGGAAACCAATCAACGAGCCGTAAAATGTTTCCATTAGCCTTTGGCAAACCCTAATCCACTGTGCAATTGCCTTCATTAGAATGCGGATGGTTGCACAGCTTGATGCACTGGTGTCGGTGCGCGCACCCGCAATAATTCCACTGGGGTGGGCGGAACCAGGGGCAATCAAAAACCAATTGACTAGTTGTAAAATGTTTCCAGTAGCCTTTGGCAAACCCTAATCCACTGTGCAATTACCTTCATTAAAATTCCTATGGTTGCAGAGCTTGATGCGCCGGTGTCGGTGCACGCACTCACAATAATTCCGCTAGGTGGGCGGAACCAGGAGCAATCGGAAACCAATCGACGAGCCATAAAATGTTTCTAGTAGCCTTTGGCAAACCTTAATCCACTGTGAGATTGCCCTGATTAAAATGACTATGGTTGCATAGCTTGATGCGCCGGTGTCGGTGCACGCACACACAATAATTCCGTTGGGATGGGCGGAACTAGGGGCAATCGGAAACCAATCGACGAGCCGTAAAATGTTTCCAGTAGCCTTTGGCAAACCCTAATCCGCTATGCAATTGCCTTCACTGAAATGCCTATGGTTGCACAGCTTGATGCACCGGTGTCGGTGCACGCACGCACAATAATTCCACTGGGGTGGGTGGAACCATGGGCAATCGGAAACCAATTGACGAGTTGTAAAATGTTTCCAGTAGCCTTTGGCAAACCCTAATCCACTCTGCAGTTACCTTCATTAAAATGCCTATGGTTGCACAGCTTGATGCGCCGGTGTCGGTGCACGCACTCACAATATTTCTGCTGGGTGGGCGGAACCAGGGACAATTGGAAACCAATCGACGAGACATAAAAATGTTTCCAGTGGCCTTTGGCAAACCCTTATCCACTGTGTAATTGCTTTCATTAAAATGCCTATGGTTGTACAGCTCGATGCGCCGGTGTCGGTGTGCGTACCCACAATAATTCCGCTGGGGTGGGCGGAATTAGGGGTAAGCGGAAATTAATTGATGAGCCGTTTAATGTTTCTAGTAGCCATTGGCAAAACCTTATCCACTGTGTAATTGCCTTTATTCAAATGCCTATGGTTGCACAGCTTGATGCGCCGGTGTCGGTGCGTGCACCCACAATAATTCCGCTGGGGTGGGCAGAACCAGGGACAATCAGAAACCAATCGACGAGCTGTAAAATGTTTCGAGTAGCCTTTGACAAACCATGATTTACTGTACAATTGCCTTCATTAAAATGCCTATGGTTGCACAGCTTGATGCGTCGGTGTCAGTGCGCGCACCCACAATAATTCTGCTGGGGTAGGCGGAACCACGGGCAATCGGAAACCAATTGATGAGCCGTAAAATGTTTCCATTGGCCTTTGGCAAACCCTAATCCACTGTGCAATTGCCTTTGTTAAAATGCATATGGTTGCACATCTTGATGCGCCGGTGTCGGTGCATGCACCCACAATAATCCCGTTGGGTTGGGCAGAACCAGGGGCAACCGGAAACCAATCAACGAGCCGTAAAATGTTTCACGTACCCTTTGGCAAACCCTCATCCACTATGCAATTGCCCTGATTAAAATGTTTATGGTTGCACAGCTTGATGCGCTGTTATTGGTGCGCGCACCCACAATCATTTCGCTGTACTGGATGGAACTAGGTGCAATCGGAAACCAATCGACAAGTCCTAAAACATTTCTAGTAGCCATTGGCAAACCCTAATCCACTGTGCAATTGCCTTCATTAAAATGCCCATGGTTGCAGACTTCGTGCATGAAATCACAAAACTGCAAAGGGTACTTCCACAATACCATAGTCAAAAGGGCGCTTTCACTGCAAATTTTGTTGTTGCCACAGTTTGCAATGAGGAAGACCAAGAGAGGAAGGGCAAGCACAACTTAATCAGGTGTGTTACCTGAGCTCTGATACCATGTAAGATTATTGCAAGTGCGTCTTCTGATGGGCGTGGTCACAACGATGAACGGTTGAGTGGGGTAGAATCACAAGCAGTCTCTAAGCGGAAGCAACAATGGAGAGCCAAGCAGAAGCGAAAGCAAAAGGAGCTGGATGAGGATGGGGCATAGAGGTGCAAGCATTGAAGAGATTGAGGTTGATAGAGAGGACTTAGGACCAGAGTGAAGACAAAGAGCTTCCTCGTGCGTATTGCCATTGATGATATAAGCATTATGTCAACTGGGATGAACTGGGCACAGTGCAAAAGCACGGGCGATGAGAGGCAATGTGAGGAAAGGAGCTGAGGCAATACATAGGGCAAGACTTGAGGAGGAATTCAGTGAATTGATCTACTGAAATGATACAAGCAATCGTCAGAATAAAGGAAGATAACCACAACAAGGCATCATCACCCTCGCTTGGGATTTTGCAAATCCTCTGAATAAAGGTTCAGCTCCGGCAAAAACCACCTAGTCATAATTACTACTAGCCCTTGTCGTTCATCGACCGACCAGCAGACTCCCTACCGCGTGATCCCTTAATGTGCAGCTATACCGTGAGCGCGTCCGGCTAGCGCAGAAGAAACCATTGTTGGTGTGTTTCCCTCTTGTTCTATTGCATGTATGGAGGATTTTCATTCCCTCCCAATCTAACCCAGAACAGTTCGTTTCATCCTGTTCATATTTGGTTCCTCGGCTTCACCGCCGAGTTATCTCTATGATCGCTCCTTGCTCATTCATCTCTCGCCATCAACTCTCAGCTCGTGACTCTTTGCTCAGTCACTCTCACTCCTTCGCTCAGCCCTTATTGGCCCATCACTCCTGTTCCATCCCAACATTCTCTCACTGACTACCTGTCTATCTTGCAACTCTACCATATGGCACAACTCTTCTCTGTACATGCCTGTGCCTACCGCCCTACATTGTCTTCAGTTCTCTTACTACCATCATCAGTCTTACGTACGTCTGCATGTCGCACTGCTTCTCCTTGTTTCTACCGTCGCTTCTGCCGCTCACTCCACTCCAATTTTGACATGGTATCAGAGCATCAGGTTCCAATGCCCGGGTCCTCGGACCCACGTCATCACTTCATTGCTTGAGCTACCGTCGTCCCGTGGCTTCCAACTTCCTCAACATCTGACGTCAGTAGCATCAACTCAACCGCCCCTCAAGCTATGGTGATCCCTCAACTCTCGTAACCAAGCCTTGTGCCCAAGTCCACACCTTTGGCAACGACCAACGACACTCCAATCACCAGTAGCCGCAAACCCCTGCTGATTTTCTATCAGCCTTCTTCCTTCTCCTCTCCACTGGTTTTGACATCCGCTGTGACCGTGGGACACAATCACAACTCAGCCGCTGACCTGCCTCCCACGTCGCCTTCTCCATTCTGTACTCTGCCAGTAACCGCAACCACCTTCCTCTCCCCCATCACCTCGAGCTACACCATCGTCATCATCTTTTGCCCTGTCATTTGTCATACCACACCATTATCTCAAAGCCTCCTCACATCTCTTTTGCCCTCAGACGTAGCACAGCTCCGCTTGACGTCACGATTTCGGTCACCACCAGTCTTCCCGCCTTTCGGTCTCGGGCCAACTAGGGGCACAAGCCGTCACTGTCGTGATGGCTTGTGCCCATCAAGAGAGTAAAGGGCTCTCACTAAGCCCGTGAGAGCCCGTCACACGCTCTCACGGGCCTGTGACGGGCTCGTGAGAGCCCGGGACGGGTCCAGGCCGGCCGGAACCCAGGCCCGGGCTCGAGGCCTAGGCCCGGGCCCTCGGGGCCCGAGCCCCAGGGGCCCGGGCGCGGCCCAGGCCTGAGGTCAAGACTCAGTGGACTACATTACCCAGCATCTACCTCCCCACGCCTCTCCTCCTTCCCTTCAACATCTGCTGTGCTATAACATTCACCACCTCAACTACAACTTCTTCTCCCCCTCATCCTAATCTATCGGCATCAGCTTCTGGCTCTACCTTCATTCATCATCTTCTTTGCAATCCTCATCATCATCCTTCGCACTGCACATGTTTTTGTCCCCGCACCCATTCCAATCAACATCAAATTGTCCCTCGCCATCATCCGCTTGGCACAAGGAGTCACCTAGCCACATCGCCCTTCTTGCGACGACCTACGCCCATGTCGATTCTGCTCCACAGCGCACATGGCTCGCCCCTGCACCCAGACACTCTTTCATCATCCACTCGCAACTATCCACATCTGTCACCAGCATACGGATCTGCAACTAGCACACGGATCTTTAGAGCTAACTGCCCACTTTGTAGTAGCTTGCACCCATGCCGGTAACAGATTTCTCGCACCGCATTGGCTTTCACCCTCCCCTTGCCAGATTCTATTCCTCTATTCAGGAGCGCGTGTGGTTTTGTCCCGGCACCCATTTCATTTGCAAATCAGCCTCCTCCATCATTATTCTCCACTCGGTACAAGGATCTGCTCGATCGAGCATTCATCTCGCAATGACCTGCGCCCATGACAATTCCTCTCAGTAGCATACGTGCCCTGTCCCTGAACCCATAACCCAGACTTGCACCCAAAACTATGTCATCAGCCACCTCCTCAGCCGTCATCCGTTCCCATTTGTTCATCATCTTCTGCGTCCGTGTCTACAGCCACACGCGCCAACTGCCACTCATGAAACAGCCTGCACCCATATTGATAGCAGATTTTCTCACGACGCGTCAATCTGGCCTTCTCCTCCTCTCAGCAGCACCACCATCATCAACCACTTATGTCACTCCAAATGACACCTTGGGTCCAAGTAGCCTCTCGTTCATCACACCTGTCATTCTCACCTTCTGTACTCGTCATCACAATGACCAAGGACAACACAACCACACAACCTGGAATGACCTCTGGTTCTGTGGTTCGTTGCGTTGTCCCCAACTATAGCAACCTGGAGGACATTCTACACTTCCGCCCCTTCGTCGGACGCACACAAACTTATTCTCCCACTTCAGCCTCCTTGGAAAAATACTGGACCTTCTGGTTCAAAGTGGAGGAACTGATCCTTGGTCTCCTCTACCTCTCCACTCACACTCCATTCCACGACATCCTGCAATCCTACACCATTGGTGTAGGATTACAGGATGTCGTGGAATGGAGTGAAATGCAATTTAATCTACAACAGTACTTTTCATCCTGTTCGCCTTTGGTTCCTTGGCTTCACCGCCGAGTCCTCGCTCGCTCCTCGCTCCTTGCTCATCCATCTCTCGCCATCAACTCTTCGCTCTTGACTCTTCGCTCAGTCACTCTCGCTCCTTCGCTCAGCCCTCATTGGCCCATCACTCCTGTTCCATCCCAACATTCTCTCACTGACTACCTGTTTATCTTGCAACTCTACCCTACGGCACAACTCTTCTCTGTACACGCATGCGGCTAACTCCCTACATCGTCTCCTATTCTCTTACTGCCGTCATCAGTCTTACATGCTTCTACATGTAGCATTGCTTCTGCTTGCTTCTACCATCGCTTCCGCCGCTCACTCCATTCCATGCTTGTGCCAGCAATACAAATAGCAATAGTCTAACCTAGCGCGCTTCAGTGAGCGAGCACAAAAGAGTATGGTGGCGACTCGGGCATGGTAAGAGGGAAGCACTGCGAGGCAAAGGTACACCGGCTTTAATAGCCGAATGCATAGAGGAGTGATGTGTGAGGAGCAATCTCTATAGATGCGCTTGCCTTAACCATTCATCAGCAAGTTGTGATTTGCTTCGGCGAGGTTTGCACAATGGGAAGTCACAGGACAATTAATACTTGGTGATATCTCTTTGGAGATGTTCCTTCATGACCACTCATTGTTTGTCCTTGAAATTGCATACCTCAAATTGGTCTCCAAGATAATGATGATAAGATGCTCGTGAAAGAGGAGAACGTGTTCATCACAAGAAAATCAGGACATCACCTTCATCTCTTGGATATTTTGAGTACACTCAATAACGGTTCAGCTGTGGTGTGAGCCACTTCGGTCAAACTACTAGTAGATGTTGTCGGTCATCAATTCATCGACAAACACCTTACCGAGTAAACTCCTAATAAGTAGCACCATTGCAAGCGCATCCGGCTAGCCCACAAGAAGTTGTTGCTTGTTCCTTGTCCTATTCTGCTTTATAAATGAAACATGTTTGTTCCCTCCCAGTGTCAACCTAGAACATTCTATTGATCTTCTTCACTTTTGGTTTTGCGGCATTGCTGCGGTATCTTTCATCTACTCGCTTACCGCTCATTCCTCCTTTGACATCCAATCTCTCTTCATGCCCTCGCACCACTTCGCCCAGCTCCTCTCATCACATCACGACTGCCTCCTCACCTCCAGTATTTTCTTGCCATGCTGTTGTGTACTCGACTACACTTACTCTACTTTCTGCACACTCCTCATCAACATTTGCGCCTAACTACTCACATCACCTGACGACTCTTCACTTGTGGTGTCTCTCGTGTGCTGCCGTACACTCCATTGCCTCAACTTTCTTCTGCCATCACTTGCTCCACTTCTTTCATTCTTCTCACCTGGTATCAGAGCTTCAAGCAACATCACCTGGTGTTCCCAAACAAAGTCATCGCTTTGCCATCCTCATCACAACTCTCATTCGTCATCACTTCCTTCGCCATCATCTACTGCCACATCCACCACCTCTGTCATCGATGCAAATCCTCAATCTGACTCCTCCATTGCTATAGAGAACTACGATCTTCCCTGTGCCCACCATCCACACTTTGTGGCTCATGCTCTCCGGTTCCTAACACATTAGCATGTCAGTTTCTCCTCCTTTGTTTCATATGCAACTAACGTTTGCAACATTGTTGCAATTGCATCTTATGCTTTGGTGGTTCTCATCACCATAACAAAGCCCTGCCTCCAAACACACGCCCATGGCTATGTCTGGCGGTCCTCTATCTGCAACAGATGACAGCAACCTTTAAACTGCCCTCTACTACTACCTTTGTCGAAGGTTCCTGCCACTCCCGCTTCTTGCTCAACGTCCTCCCTCTGCTTTAATCTACTTCATCAGATTTATCAGCTTCCTCATCATCCTCAACTTCATTCCTCACCTACCTTCCTTTCCCGCATCATCCTCACCATCATCATTTTGTCCTCGTCTACACCTACAAATGCAATATATTGAATCAGACACGATGACTGTGTTAGAAGGATGCAGGGAGTTGAGACAGCAGTGGTAGAAGCAGGCAGACGCAACAGGAGTGTGAAAGCACTTTAGACTGGTTACAGAAGTAGAGAGGTATAAGATATCACAAAGAGTTAGTCGTATGAGCATGGAACAAAGTGTTGTGCCATAGGGTATAATTCTGTGGTAGACAGGTAACTGGTGAGAGAAAGTCGGGGCGGAATGGAAGTGATGGGTGGATGAGCAGCGAGTAAAGGAACGAGAGTGACAGAGAAAACACGCACAAGCTGAGAGTGGATTATGAGAGCAGAGCAAGCAAAGAGCGAGCAGAGCGAAGACACGGCGGAGAAGCCGTGGAACCAGATGCAAACAGGATGGAGAGAAATGTTCTTGGGTTAAACTTGAGGGAATGAACATCCTCAATAGTATGAAGCAGAACATGACAAAACAAAGCAATGGCTTCTTTATGCTAGCCAGACACGGTTGTGACGTGGTCGCAATTATTAGGGGCGGCTCGCCTCTGGGTTCTCGATCATGACCGACAATCCGTTGGCTCGGTGTGGAACCTGAACCTTTTACTGAGCTCAAATTATCTGCGGGATTATGTTAGTGTTGACTTCGTCTTCAATATTCTAACAGATCCCCTAAAGTTAAGACTAGAGAGGATGTGGTGTACACGTCAGGTACAGGGATCGCCAGGTCTCTGAGACTCCTTCATGTGATTTTTGGATGCGTGGGTGAAGCGCGTGATGAGTGGTGATGATGAGTGCCTTCTTTAGAAGTGCGTCCACCCAGTCCATACCAAGCAGGGATATTGATTTGAGGAGACCAAGACGTACCTGTTGGAGATTTAACTTTGGGAATTAAATTCTTCCCATGTTGAATAAAAGTTAAACCCTCCATTGATAGTAGTTTGTGGCACCATCTCTTTTCCTCTGCAGCTAGGGGAAGTCCCGAAGGCACTCTGGGAGGTGAGTATCAATATCAGTCATTGCCCTGCTAGGTGTGGACGAGTCAATGAAGTAAATGGGCTTTATTGATGGTTGAACACAAAGGAGGGCAGTGGTTGTGTTGTTACTCATGGTCTGCTCAATTAAAGGGAATGCTGGGAGGAACCGTTGATTAATCAAGGCCTTGTGAGGAGTGGGCCTCAATTTGGATACTGTTCCAAGGGGATACCGCTGAGAGCCCATTCTCCTTGGTATTCCCCTTTAGAGTGGTGATGGTGGTGATGATGGGGATGGTGATGGTGCTGAATGCCTGGCATGCAGGAGTGGAAGGCACTGCCACAATGCCTCACTCAAAGAGGGCTCTGCCACAGCAAAATATCTCAGTCCAGGGGGAGTGTAGGGAAGCATAGGGATTCAGCCAGTCAGGTCCATTGCTATAGCGGCTTGTTCCACCGGTTAGCTTGATCAAGCAGGAAAATGGGTGGTGTCCGATTTAGAAGGGTTTGCCTGCGCTTTTGTTGACTGGCTTCGGCTACGAGTACAAGTGTTGATGGAAGAGAGATTTGGGCGTTGTGCCCACGTACGAAAGAAGAAGATACTCAGGAAGCAAGAGCATCCCTTTTCGCTGGAGGAGTGACTGCTTGTGCCCCAGTTTGCTCGAGCCCGGCAAGCAGGAAGACTGGCGGTGCCCAATGCGTTGGCGAGAGGGAGCCCTGCTGTTGTTGAGAAGTGGCATGGACACAGGTTATTGCAAGATTGGTGGTTTTACTGGGCGGATCCAAGTGCCATAGCAAAGGAAGGATGATGATGGAATGGCGGAAGCTTGAATGCTGAAGTCTGAGCGGAGAGGTAGAACCACGTGTGCTGATGACAAGTCGGCGTGGATGCAGGCCGCCGCAAGATTGATGGTCCGCCTGGGCAACTCCTGGTACCTAGCGGAGGATGATGAAGACAGATGCTTGCGCAGGAGTGATGAACTTGGTGCAAGGGGGAACCACGTGCGCTCTGGAGAGGAACAGACTTGGGCACAGGTCGCCGCGCGATTGGCGGTTCGACTCGGCGCGTCTGTCTGCCGAGCGAATGAGGAAAGCGGATGATGGCAGTAGGTAGATTGATGTTGGTGGATTGGGCACATGGGCAAAACCTTGTGCGCTGTTGATGGTTTAGAGGGGTAGGATGCAGCAAGGGGAAGGCACCATTTGCTGCCTTTGCCATCCTAACAGTTGCAGCTGATGTGTCAGCAGAGCTGCACAGACCACCAAACAAGCCGACATCGCCAACCACAAAGGGGGAAAATCAATCTACAGCACAGTTGTGCTTTTGCAAGGAAACCAGTCCTTGTCGCTTGAAGTCTCCTGGAGGCCCTCCAGTCCTCTTTTCCCCTTGAAGGCCGCTCTCAGCCGTCCTGGCTAGTAATTCTGCCGCCTTTTGAGCTCAAAGTTCTGAGGTTGTCATTTGAACCCGACCCATGATCTCCAAACTTTGGAAATCCATATCTCACTCAAATGGACTCTAAATTGAGTTCTGTAAAGTGTGTTGGAACCTGTGAAACATCCTGTATGCAACTATCAGATGATTTTTATCGAGAAACCTATTTTTGTCACTTTTCTTGCACCATCATATCCATCATTCTCCCACTTTACGAGAATAAAAATCACACAAGTCTGCACTGTCCCCTCAGCTGCTGAAAGCGGGGCGCTGCCAGTGGCTTGGTCACGAAGTCTGCCAGCATCATGCTTGAAGGGAAGAACTTGATCTGTACCACCTACTTTGCCACGAGCTCGCGGATGAAGCGGTACTGCAGGTAGATGGGATTGGTGCGGGCGTGAAACCCTGTGTTCTTTGTCAGAGCAATACCGCTCATGTTGTCGCAGTAGATGATGGCCGCTGCGGTCTGCTGCTGTCCAAGGCTAGCCAGCAGCTCACACCACCACACGGCTTCCTTTGCTGCTTCACTTATGGCAATTTACTCTGCTTCGGTGGAGAAGAGGGTGACACACTCTTGCTTCTTGCTCCTCCAGCTGATTGCACCTCCTCCGAGCAGAAACACGAACCCACTGGTTGACCTCCTTGTGTCCAGCTCACCTCCCCAATGTGCGTCGATGTAGCCGATGAGGATGGGACTGTTATTTCCGTTGAAGGTAAGGCAAAGGCTGCTACTGCTGTCGAGGTAGCGCAGCGCGCGCTTAACCGCCTCCCAATGCAGCACGCCCGGATTCATACAAAACTTGCTCAGCACTCCCACTGCTTGGCTGATGTCGAGGCGCGTGCCGACTGCTGCATACATGAGGCTCCCAACTGCTGCTTGGTATGGCACTGCTTCCATGTGGCTGCTCTCTTGCATGCCGCATGGAGTCTGCGTCATGCTCCGATTCGTTCCCACTTCCAGTGGTGTTGCGGCTTTGCGTGCTCCTGCCATGTTGAAGCGCTTGACGATGTCGCTCACGTACGTGCTCTGCGACAACTCCAAAGTCTGCTGCTGCCGGTCGCGCTTGACCTGAAGGCCAAGGTAGTAACTGAGCTCTCCCATGTCCTTCATGTCAAACCTGGCAGCAAGGGACTGCTGCACATCGTCCAAAAGAGACTTGGAGTCAGATGCAATGAGCAGATCATCAACATAGAGCAAGATGATGACCTGGCTTGTCTCTTGTGTGCGCCTATAGACTGCATGGTTTGCTTCGCTGCACACAAAACCAAGCCCAACCAACTGCTCATCCATCTTGTAGTACCATGCTTGCTTCAGGCTGTAGAGAGCCTTCATGAGCTTGCACACCAAATCCTCCTTCCCTTCCACCACATACCCCTCCGGCGGCTCCATGTACACATCCTCCTCGAGGTCACCATTCAGAAATGCACACGTCACATCCATTTGGTGCACCTCCCAGTCCATAGCAGCAGCAAGAGCGAGGATCGCTCGAATGGATGGGAACTTTGTGACAGGTGCAAATGTCTCATTGTAATTGACACCCTCAGTCTGCGGATACCCCTGTGCAACCTGAGAAGTTTCCTAGAACCTTCCTAACCACTTGCCGCGACACTAGGCGTCAGCGCCAGGTCAGCGTGTGACAACAGTCACAAGTTAGAGGTAAAACTGCAAGGGTCTGGGTTGGGACACGAACAGAGTGTCAGGAAACTCAAACTGAATATAATTGCTGAGAGAGATGACAACTGACAGGCACACAACATAAATACCTGCCGCGGCACACGGCGGGTGACGCACGCGGCAGTGTCAGTTTGTCCTAAAACCGGCTCAAAACCACTGTTTTGGCCACAACTCTGCGCACAGGCATCCAAACGCAACACCGTCTGAACCTAGAGATGCAGAATCTTGAGCCGGACGCTACGACTGGTCACACACACAAGTCCGGCATCGATCGGTGGATGGACAATGCAAAACATGCAAATCGGGCTCGAGAGCCAGTCCACCGAGAAAACTCTAGCACCTGCAGAAAAACTGCAGAGCACCCCAGCAAGCACCCGGGACGTCGTGGCAATCGTCTGGCAGCTGCTGGTGGCTGGATCCACCAACCGTCAGTGCTCCGGCGCCAGCTGGGCCCGCATCAGGGATCTGTCATGTCGTAGCTCCTGGATAAGTCCCTGGACGATCCGGTGTCCTGTCGGGTCGTCACGATCTCCAATGCGGCCACCGCTCATCATCAGCTCCGGGTACACCCGTAGCTGCCACGGCTGTGGCTCGTGACGGGTGGAAGCCACACATACCAACACTCCCCCTGGCTGACACATCCGTCAAGGGCACAGTGGCTGAGCAAAGATAGGACAGGATGGTTCGGGAAACCAATCACGACAAGCACCGATCAAGCATGCCACAACACAGGGTCTCCTTGTGACAATGGTGCATCCCACCAAGTGCCCGGGTCTCGACCATGCACAAAGGCAATCACACACACGTGTCAAACATCATGCAAGAGAGAGAAGGAAATAAGGTCTCCGCGTGACTCCGGAAAATGTCTCCGGGTATCCGGGTCTCGACCACATCATGCATGGATCACACATAGCACATGGGGACAATGGGTCTCCACATCACAGCGGTGGAACTCACCAGGTGCGTGGGTCTCGACCAGCATAACCTCAATCACAACATCGTGCCACACTCCAAACAACCTCGCTGTCCTCACAAGAGTGTCAGGCCAAAGCCCACACACCAACACTCCCCCTGGACTGCAGTGGCTGACAGTACGAGCAAAGCTGATGGCTGCTCCCAACACAATTCGTGAGGAGGGAGCACGGCTCCCCCATGGCCACATACCCCTGCACAGCAATAGCAAGGGTGACGACGATGCTGGTGGGATGTGCTCGCACAGAGCCTCACCCCGGAGCGGCGTTGTCGCTGTCATCGTCATCGCTGTCGTAGTCGTCACTACTATTGTCATCTGCTGATGTGACTGGTGTAGCGCTGAGGGCCTCCTCCAAAATAATCGCCTGCTGTATGGCCTCCAGCTGCTGAGCTGCATATCGCCTCGCGGCCTCCGCAGCGTCGAGGCACGTGTGGAGCTCGACAAGCTCTGAAGTGGCAGCCGACCGGCTGGCTGCATCTACGGCGTGCAGGCGGTCAGTCGCGGAATGAATCTGATGGTGGACCTCCATCATGTGTGCGTCGACGCGAGTCACTGCCTCCTGCATCCTCGTCTCCTCGTTGCGTAGGAAGCTCTCCACGCCAATAGGCGACTCAGCTGCTGCCTGATCACCAGCTGCTGGCAGGGGGTCGTCACCATTGAGCGCGTCCGCATCCGTAGCAGCTGCACCACAAGGGGGTGGTGCTGCGGAGTCACTGGCTGCTGCTGACACACTCGACACTCGGGTGTTAGGTGGCCAGACGTCGTCATCCGTCAGTGTATCTGCCGCTGCAGCGTCGTCGTTGTCATCAGGAACCCATACATCCTACAGGAACGCCGAGCCCCTGGTGCACAACCAATCGTCCACCTGCTGCTGTGCGTCCGTCCGTCGCCAACGTGCATCCTGTAGGGACCACTCCGCAGCCTCGAGACGGGTGTGCAAATCCTCCATGCACATCTCAGCAACCTGTCGTGCAGAAACATCTGTAGTATACCAACGACTGCTGGCCTCTCGGAGCTCGGCCATGAGACTCTGCACGTGCGCCTCCGCTCGAGCCACCACTGCCTCATGCTCATCGACCGTGGAGCGTAGGCGCTCGGGTACAGGAACTGTAGCTCGGTCGAGCGTAGCTATGTCATCGGCTGGAGCCGCCGTGGTGTCAACGGCACCGGTGAGGGTAGCGAGGTGTCGGATGTCTGCAGCTCGCTCTGCATCCTCCATGTTGCACACGCGGACGTCTGCTCTCATCGAGAGGCTATCTCGTGCTCTAGCCGCGGCTAATGCAAGAACGGCAGCGCACTGGGCCTCTATGTCTGCCTCCGACCCTACGTCCAACCGCTCCACGATGGACGACTGGTCCTCACCGAGGAGGTCTGCCTCGTCCTGGCAGTCAGTCACCTCCTCCTACTGCCCAGCACTATCTGCCAGAACCACCTGGGTGTCTGCTGTGGGCCAAGCATCGACATCTGTATCACTTGCTCCTCCTGTTGCTGCTCCTAGCACCATGGCAGCTACCTCCACACCAGCTAATGGAGGAGCATGCGCATCGTCGGGCGCAGCTTTGGCATCGGCCGTCGTCACGTCATCCGCCAAAACATCAACGATCACCAACTCCATCCTCGACTCTGACTCAGCATCGGACCAATCCTCCTCTGACGAAGAGTCTCCGTCACAGCGAATGTCTCCCCCCGCTAAACTCTCTACTAGCTGAGTCTGCTNGGTCGTCAGCGGCCACACCATCTCCCCCACGACTGGCACCTCGGCAGGAGCTGTGGGGACTCGACAGACCAACCCGTGCACAGGAGACGAGGGGATCTCGTCACCTGAGACTCCTCCCAGAACCGCGTCTACTGCCAACGTCCCGTCAGTAGCAGTGACTGCAACTGCTGCTACTGTCACGATGTCGATGGCTGCCGACACACCCACTGCCTGGACGTCTGGCGACACTCCACTGGTGACCAATGTAGCAGAACGGACGGCTGCTCCACATGTGCCGGCTGACACCGCTACTGCTACTGCCTCATCCACTGGTAATGCCCCACCTACCTCTGTGGTCTCTGCTACGTCAACTGTAGTCTCCGAATCCACGTCGGACCACTCGTCGGAGGGCTCGTCCTCACTGAGAGTGCCCTGTCGTGAAGCACCGTCTGTCGCATCCCTCATGCACTCGCCGGTGGGCGTCGGCGGAATCTCCATCCCCCCCTCGACCGACACACCGGTAGAAGCTGCGAAGGGGTGCCACACCAACTTTGCAACTGGGGAGGAGGGAGTCAGCTCCGTGGTGACGTCTGCCGCTGCTGCGTCTGCTACTGCCTCCTGCACACGTCTCGCCAAACTTGCTCTCTGCCGCCTCGCGTGCCGAGTCCGAGAACGTCAATGGCGAGCCAAAGAGACTACCCCAGAAGTGGAGGGGTCACTGGTCGGGATGACTCCAACTGCCTCCAGCATAGAGCGTAGGGTGTCAGATGTAGAGCTAAGGTCGGGAGGCGTGGTACCGTCAGGTGATGACACCGACGGAGGTGAGGATGGCGAGAAGGAAGACGAGTGTGTGTGAAGCGGCACGGTGGCAACAGCCCGCTCAGAGATCACATGGTCTATGAGCTGTTGCACCATGCGCTTCAGACCCTGGAGCTCGGCGTACACCACCGCCATAGCTCCACTGAGGGGCGCGACTGTATGAGCTGATGTATCAGAGGCGGATGGTGGAGTAGGGCGGGACCGCAACCAAGGCGGTCGCCACCCAGCAGGGCACTGGCGACACTAGCGCCAGCCGTGGTGTCGGTCGCAGCAGAAGTAGCAGGCAAAGCCGTTGGACGCCTGAGACGTGTGCCACGGCTGGAACTGCCACTGTGGACGCAGCATCTGCCACGTATGCTGAGCCGGTGCCATCCACGGCGCCGGCTGCACTCCTTGCGACGCCAGCGTGCTCATCTCTAGAGTGTGGTATGGGTGAGTGTTTCGGACACTCTCTCCCACAGGCACAAGGCCACAAGGGGAGGTGAGCGATCGAAGCACAATCTCTCAGATGTGCTGCGACGCCGTCACGAGGACGGTCACCACTGGTGACCGTCCTCGTGACGGTCACCAGTGGTGTTGGTGCTGCTCAGGCCCGTCGTGCCCCCGGAGGGGGCAGTCGTGCCCCCTCCGGGGGCACGACGGGCCTGACCGACCGGACCCACCCCCCCTTGGGCGGGGTCCCTCGCGTCGGGTCCCCCTCAGGCCCGACAGCAGCAGCTGCTGCAGCAACTGCTGCTGCGGTTGCTGCAGCAACTGCTGCTGCTGTTGCTGCAGCTACTGCCTGCAGCTGTTGTTGCTATGGCTGCTGCTGCAGCTGTTGCTGCGGCTGCTACTGCGGCTGCTGCGAATGCTGCTACAGCAGCTGCTGCAGCTGCTCGCCGCCGCCGCTGCTGCTATGGCTGCCGCTGCGCCTGCTGCACGCCGCTGCTGTAGCTCCTGCTGCTGCTGCTGCAATGCTGCTGCTGCTGCTGCAATGCTGCTGCTGCTGCTGTTGCTGCTAGTGCTGCAGCTCCCGCAATGCTGCTGCTGCTGTCGCCGCGCTGCTGCTGCTGCCCGCGGATGCTCTTGCCGCTGGTGCTGCTCGCTGCCACTGCCGCTGCTCGCTGCTGCTTCCGCTGCGAGCTGCTGCTGCTCGCAGCCGCTGATTCGCGCTGGGAGCTGCTGCTGCGAGCGAGCTGCTGCTGCGAGCTGCTTACCCTTTTTTTTTCTTTCTTTTTTTTTGTCAAAATACCCAGCCAGAAACGACTGCTGCTACCACCCGGTGCTGCTGCTGCTGCTGCTTGGCTTGGCTGCTGGAGCTGGTGACTACCACAGCTCACCGGGTGAGGTGGACAGGACTGCGTGGTGATGTCGCTGCTGAAAACGGCTGCAACGAGTCCCAGGACACGGCAGCGGCGGTGACTCTCACTGCTGTTGCCGGTGCTGCGTGTCTGCGACGCAACTCAGCGAGAGAGGTCTCGCTGCTTTGATACCATGAGAATTTTCCTAGAACCTTCCTAACCACTTGCCGCGACACTAGGCGTCAGCGCTAGGTCAGTGTGTGACAACAGTCACAAGTTAGAAACAAAATTGCAAGGGTGTGGGTTGGGACACAAACAGAGTGTCAGGAAACTCAAACTGAATATTATTGCTGAGAGAGATGACAACTGACAGGCACACGGCATAAATACCTGCCGCGGCACACGGCGGGTGACGCACGCGGCAGTGTCAGTTTGTCCTAAAACCGGCTCAAAACCACTGTTTTGGCCGCAACTCTGCGCACAGGCATCCAAACGCAACACTGTCCGAACCTAGAGATGCAGAATCTTGAGCCAGACAGTACGACTGGTCACACACACAAGTATGGCATCGATCGGTGGACGGACAATGCAAAACATGCAAATCGGGCTCGAGAGCCAGTCCACCCAGAAAACTCTAGCACCTGTAGAAAAACTGCAGAGCACCCCAGCAAGCACCCGAGACGTCGTGACAATCGTCTGGCAGCTGCTGGTGGCTGGATCCACTAACCGTCAGTGCTCCGGCGCCAGCTGGGCCCGCATCAGGGATCTGTCATGTCGTAGCTCCTGGATAAGTCCCTGGACGATCCGGTGTCCTGTCGGGTCGTCACGATCTCCAATGCGGCCACCGCTCACCATCAGCTCCGGGTACACCCGTAGCTGCCACGGCTGTGGCTCGTGACGGGTGGAAGCCACACATACCAACACAACCAGCCGTGCTTTGTACCTGAGCACCTTACCATCCGCACCATGCTTGCACTTGAAGATCCACCGGCACCCAATCACCTGGCTGGAGCCACGTGGAGCTTCCTCGAGGGTCCACGTGCCGTTCTTCATGAGCGCACCATACTCCTCATCTGTTGCGACGCGCCAATCTGCGGCCTCGGTGCTGCACATGGCTTATGCAAATGTTGCTAGGCCATCGGTGACGGTGAGGAAGAGGAGCTCGAGGTCAAAGGACTCCGTTGGTGGTGGAGCGGTACACAGGTTCACCAGCTCCTTCAGCGGCCTCTTTTCACTTACGAGGCGCTCGGATTGACTCAGCAGCTCCCCACTGTCTGTTGCACCTTTGTTGATGCATGCGGACCTTCGTGGCAGCTGTTGTACGTTGCTTTGTTGCTCCTCCTCATCAGATTTGGCTGCCATATCCTTCTCCTTCTCAGCTCCTTCCACCTCCTTGTTGTTACCGTTGTCACTGCCATCTTTCACACCGTCCTCTTCTGCTACCGGAACTTCTCCCACTTTAGGTACAAGTGCGGGAGCAAGTGGAACTGCAGACATAGGGCTCCAAGTCCAGCCCTTCATGTCCTCTTGAAAGACCACGTCACCGCTGCGGATGATCTTGCGTGCAGCAAGGTTGTAGAGGCGGTATCCAATGGTGTCGTAGTCGAGGAAGGCGGCCTTCACCGACTTTGCGCCTAGCTTGTTATGGCTGCTGGTAGGCACGTGCACGAATGCGCCACATCCAAAGACTTTCAGGTACATCACTGTTGGCTTGCGTCCTGTCCACGCCTCCTCTGGTGTCATCAGCGGGACGGCGTGCGTGGGACTCCGGTTTTTCAGGTACATGGCAGTGTTGACCACTTACGCTCAGAAGGTTGACGGGAGCTCTGCGTCCTATAGCATGCTGCAAACACGCCCCATGAGCGTGCAATTAGCATGTTCAGCCGCGCCGTTCAGCTGCGGTGTTCCAGGTGGGATGACCTCGTGCCTGATCCCGCGACGCTTGAGGAAGGTACGAAAGTCGTTGGAGAGGTACTCTCCTCCACCGTCGGTGCGAAGCACCTTCAATCGCCTGCCACTCTCATTCTGTGCAGCAGAAATCCACACCTTGAAAGCATCAAAACAGTCATCCTTGCCAGCCAGGAACGACACCCACGTCTTCCTCGAAAAGTCATCAATGAATGTGATAAAGTACAACTTGCCAGACAAGGATCGTGATGGCATGGAACCGCACAAGTCAGAGGGAAAAAGTAAGAGAAGCTCAGTCACCCTCTTCCCTTCGCCGGTGAAAGGAGAGCGGAATTGCTTCCCTTCAATGCAGCTCTCACAAGCCGATGCACCAGGCTACTTCACCCCCTTCAGCTCCACGCCGCGGACCATCTGCTGCATGGAGATGATGGCGCCAAAGCCGAGGTGACCAAGCCGGCGGTGCTACAGGCCGATGGCGTGATTTCCCTATCTCGCCACCAACACTGAGCTGGCTTCCTTCTCCAACGCCACGTAGAGGTGGTAAAGACCGTCCTCCTTGTCCGCTTTTGCAAGCACACACCCTGCACTTGTAGAGATGGTGCTGTTAAAAAGTGCCCCTGCCATGAATGCCGTTTGCCGTTTTCCTGGTCCGACCTCTATAGAGTGGTTGGATTTCAAATCTGATAGCAGATTTGGACTCCTTGGATTTTGCCATGCGATTTCAAGCTTTCAGTTGCTCGATTTGGTTGATAATTCATAGAGTTAGCCCTACCCAAAGTTCGGGTGGTGAGGCGGGTGGAATCTGGTACCCGTCCGGGGAGACGGGATACTCCACCGCCAGTGGTCCGTGTTCGGCTCCAACTTGCTCCACAGACCCCAAGGCCCTAGAAGAAGCAACCAGGGAGGTCCCCTAAACCGGGTCGAGCCGCCCTTTTGACTTGTCAATCAAGGAAAGGCGCTTCGAACCGTCGTCGGCTCGTGTCGGAGACGACTCACGTCGGCGGCAGCCAAAGGCGGCTCCACCAAGGGTTGCTTGGATGGGCGTAGCAGGGGCTCTACTGCTCCGTTTTGGGCGTGCTTGGATGCGTTGGAAAGCTCAGGTCACAGGCTATACAAATCTGATGTAATCGGACCAAAAACACTAACCATTAATGATTCACAGCCTTTCTCAGTTTCCGCAATCTGTATTCTACCAGAATTCTGCTCCCTTGGTGTTGTGGTGACCCAAAGCACACACCTCCCTTGGAAGTCTCTTTGCACTAAGTAGCCGTGCTCACTTAGGCAGTTCAGGGCACGCCAGGAAAGCATTCCTGACAAAGGGTTATGGGCCCACAGCTTTGATTTGCCGACCAAGACGTTCACGGCTTCCGCAGCGCACAGGAGTGTCGCTCCGGGCGACGTCGCCATTGCACTTTGAGACTGTCTCTCGCAGAAGTTCATCATGGCGCAGAAGCCAGAGTCCTTGCCCATCCAAAAGTACATGGGCGGCCCTGGATTTGGGCTGTGGCGGTGGCATTTTGAGATCTACCTCGCGCACAAGGGACTGCTGGAACTTATGAAGGGCACGGAGGTTCAAGATGCGGGTGCAACGAACGAGGAGAAGATGACCTTCGCAAAAGAAGAACGCAGAGGTGCTGATGCTCCTGTTGTCGGCACTGCATGAATCTCAGTGGGGCTACATCCACGACTGCGACCTGGCAGCTGAGGCGTGGAAGAAGCTCTGCTCCATTCACCAATCAACACTCCTAGCCAACAAGATCTTCGCAATGAAGCGACTCTTGACGGTGAGGATCGAGGAGGGTGAGGACGTCATTTCTGCCATGCAGCAGATCGAGTCTCTTGCCTCACAATGCAATGATGTGGGGTGGAATATTGACACGAAGATGCAGGCGATGGCACTCCTCATCGCTCTACCCGACAATTGGAGTCCTCTCATCACCGTGCTGGGAGGTTGGGAGGATAATAAACTCACCTATGGCGCAGTCGCCAAGTACATCCGCAATGAGGTGCACCGTCGGAGCGGTGGCGACACCTCGTCATCCTCAACTGCCCTGGTCACCAAAACGCAAGGTGGCAACAGCAGCAGCAAGCGAGGCGGCGGTAAGGGCGGCGGCAAGAAGGGCGCCAAGAGGGGTGCATGCCATAACTGTGGCAAGGAAGGCCATTGGGCCAAGGAGTGCCCGGAGGAGGCGCAGGCCGGCGGCAAGGGTGCTAAAGGCAAGAAGGCGCTACTCAACGGCACGAAGAACCACGACCTGAAGGGCGCCAACCGGCGGTGCCTCGACTCAAGTGTGGAGGACCATACCCAAGTTGAGAAGGTGGGGTTCATCAAATACACCAAGTCTGCCAAGTCCATGGTGGTCGCGAACGACAAGGTCGAACCTGCGGCCGGCCAAGGTGATGTGGACATAGAGGTGGTGGTTGGTGGTAAAAAGGCACAATGTGGTATCCAAAATTTGCAACATGTCCTCGGCCTGGCTGACATTTTGAGTGTGAGCCGCTTGACAGACAAGGGGTATGAAGTGCTCTTCCGCAGGAAAGGTGCAGTCATGCGTATGGACGGCAGCGGCGAGGTTGTGCTCGAGGCGAAGCACGAGGGAGGCCTCTACATCGTTGAGACCAAGGTCGTCCCCTCGGCAACAGATGCAGCAGAGTCACAAGCATGCGTCGTCAACCTCGCTAAAGGTGGGGGAGCAGACTTGCAGCTGTGGCATCGGCGACTGGAGCACTCGTCACCCGTAGTCGTGCAATAGATGGCGAAGCGCGACATGGTTCGCGGCCTCAACATCACCGGTGCAGCTGACACTGCAGCAGATTCCGTAGAGCACAAGTGCGAGCCTTGCATCATGGGCAAGGCAAAACGCAAGCCGTTTGAAGACGGACAGTGGCGGGCCGACAACCTGCTTGAGGTCGTGCACACTGATGTGTGCGGACCAATCAAGACGCTGTCCATTGGAGGCGTGCAGTACTTCGTCACCTTCATCAACGATTGCAGCAGAAAACTCTATGTCAACTTCATGAAGCAGAAGAGCGAGGTGCTGCACCGGCTGAAAAAGTACGTCGTAGCAGTTGAGAGGCAGACTGGCCGCAAGGTCAGAGGGTTACGCAGCGACAATGGCGGCGAGTACGTGGGCTGTGGAGGGTGGCTGAAGGAGCAGGGAATTGAGTGGCAGCTGACCACTCCGTACACGCCTTAGTCAAATGGCGTGGCAGAGCGTGCGAACCAGACACTACTCACCATGACGCAGACGATGCTCGTGGACGCTAAACTGCCACGGAGTCTGTGGGCCGAGGCTGTGAGTACGGCGTGCTACATCATGAACCTCACCCCAACGGCAGTGCTGAAAGGGAAGGGCGGCTGGAAGACGCTGCAGGAGGCTTGGAGCGGGCGCAAACTAAGCGTGGCACACCTGAAGGCGTTCGGGTGCAAGGCGCACGCGTTGGTGCAGGCCGCGCAAAGAAAAGACTCCAAACTAGACCCGTGTGCAAAGGCGTACACATTCGTTGGGTACGAGAGTGCGCTCAAGGCGTACCGACTCTTTGATCCACGGACGCAGGACGTCATCACCAGCCACGAAATCACGTTTGATGAGCAACAGAGCTACTGTTGCAGCAACAACATTGATGCAGCGCACTCTCCAAAGCAAGGGGAGTGGTTCCAACTCCTTGAGCGTGAGGAGGAGCCAGCGGCTGCAGAGGGCAATGACGAGACTTCGAAGGATGACAGTGCTGGAGCGCAGCAGGGCAATGCAGCAGGTGCAGGTGCCGCTGGATTTCAAGACGTAGCAGCTGACGCAGGGGAGCCCGCGGCCAAGGACAACCCTGTAGTAGGGCAGCAGCAGGACCAGTAGCCATTGTCGCCAAGGTCGCCGCGTCGCAGCCGGAGGCAGCAAAATGTGGCAAAGCGGTATGACGCGAGCACGGGCCGCTGGGTCGGCATGGTGCTGTGCATGATGGCAGCCGCATCGGAGCCGACAACCGTGCAAGATGCGCTTGCACAGCCTGATGGGCAGCAGTGGGACGAAGCAATAAAATCAGAACTTGCGTCCCTTGCTGAGAACGGCACCTGGGAGTTGGTGGATCGGCCTGAGGGGGCAAAGGTGATGAGCTCCAAGTGGGTGTTCAAGGTGAAGCTCACCAAGGACAGCAAGGTGGAGAAGTATAGTGCGTGGCTAGTGGCGAAGGGGTACGCGCAGCGGAAAGGCGAACACTACGATGAGACGTTCGCGCCCGTCGCCAAGTTCACAAGCATCCGGACGATCCTCGTGGTGGCAGCCGCAAAGGACATGGAGATCCACAAAATGGATGTCAAGACAGCGTTCTTGAACGGAATCATTGACAAGGAGATCTACCTTGAGGTGTCGGAGGGGGTGGATGTACAGGAGGGCAAAGTGTGCAAGCTGCGGAAGGCCTTGTAAGGGCTAAAACAGGCGCCCAGGTGCTGGTACCAGCAGATGGACGGCTACATGGCGGAGCTCGGCTTCAAGCGCTGTGAGTCAGACCACAGCGTGTACGTGCGGCACAGCAAGGGACTTCATCAGATTGTCGCACTCTACGTGGACGACCTGATCCTGTGTTCATCAGATCTGGCGGCTTTGCAGCAGCTCAAGGAGCAGCTGAGCAATAGATTTAAGATGATAGACATGGGGGAGCTGGAGTACTACCTCGGGGTAAGCATCACGCGGAACCGGAGGGTGTGTACGCTTGAACTGGGACAGGCCAAGTACATGGCCGAGGTTCTGAAGTGGTACGGCATGGATGACTGCAATCCAGTGGGCAGTCCATTCTCCACAAGCTGTGAGCTGAGTGCGGCGATGGCGCCGCAAACTAAAGAGGAGAAGGAGGACATGGCGGGGGTGCCCTACCAATCTGTGGTGGGCAGCCTGATGTATGCCATGGTGGCGACTCGGCCAGACTTGGCATACGCGGTGGGCCAGGTGAGCAGGTATGTGGCCAACCCTGGGCAACTACACTGGCATGCGGCGAAGCGCATCCTCCGGTACTTGCAGGCAACGCGGCATGCGCGCCTGAAGTAAGATGGAAAGGGGAGGTCAGACCCCTTGCAGCTGGTCTCCTACACTGACGCGGACACGCCGGCCATGTGGACAAGAGGAAGTCCACTTCTGGCTATGTGTTCTTCCTCGTAGGTGCAGCGGTCCCATGGTGCAACAACAAGCAGGACTGTGTCGCCACCTCCACAGTGGAGGCGGAGTACGTCGCTCAGGCCGAGGCGGTCAAGGAAGCGGTGTGGCTCCGCAGATTGTTGGGGGAGCTGGGCGTGCCGCAGCAGGAGCCTACGGTGGTTCAAGAGGACAACACCGGCTCCATCTTGTTGACCAACAACCCGACGCACCACAGGAGGACGAATCACATTGACGTGCGTTACCACTACGCGCGCGACATGGTGGAGAAGGGACAGGTTGTGCTACAGCATTGCAGCACAAAGAACATGCTCGTAGATTGCTTGACCAAGGCGCGGCCCCAGGATCGGCATGTCATCAGCCTTGCAGGGCTTGGGTTGACAAGCTGTGAAGGGCTTGAAGGCGCAGTAGCGGACGAGTAAAGAGTGAGCATGAGGCATCCGGCATGGAAGGTGCACGGGGGAGATTGTTAAAAAGTGCCCCTGCCATGGTTTCCGTTTGCCGTTTTTCTGGTCCGATCACTAGAGAGTAGTTTGATATCAGATCTGATTGCAGATTTGGACTCCTTGGATTTTGCCATGCGATTTCAACTTTCAGTTGCTCGATTTGGTTGACAATTCAGAGAGTTAGCCCTACCCAAAGTTCAGGTGGTGAGGCGGGTGGAATCTAGTACCCGTCCGGGGAGACGGGATACTCCACCGCCGGTGGTCCGTGTTCAGCTCCAACTTGCTCCACAGACCCCAAGGCCCTAAAGGAAGCAACCAGGGAGGTCCCCTGGACCAGGTGGAGTCACCATTTTGACTTGTCAATCAAGGAAAGGCGCTTCGAGCCGTCGTCGGCTCGTGTCGGAGATGACTCACGTCGGCGACAGCCAAAGGCGGCTCCACCAAGGGTTGCTTGGATGGGCGTAGCAGGGGCTATACTGCTCCGTTTTGGGCGTGCTTGGATGCGTTGGAAAGCTCAGGTCAGAGGCTATAATAATCTGATGTAATCTGACCAAAAGAACCAACCATTAATGATTCGCAGCCTTTCTCCGTTTATGCAATCTGTATTCTACCAGAATTCTGCTCCCTTGGTGTTGTGGCAACCCAAAGCACACACCTCCCTTGGAAGTCTCTTTGCACTAAGTAGCCGTGCACACTTAGGCAGTTCAGGGCACGCCAGGAAAGCATTCCTGACAAGTGCAGCCACCATTCTCAAAGCGAACCTGCATGCCTTCGCAGATGAGAGATGAGACAGAGAGGAGGTTAGCTGCCAGCCCCGGAACATGGAGCACCCCCTTCACACGACGTTCCACGTGCTTACCCTCAACGGAAGCACAAAACACAATCTAACCCTCCCCAACTGCCATTTGCACATGGTTGTCCCCCATGTACACCCGACGAGGCTCAATGGTGATGTAGACGACGCACCACTCGCGGCGACACATCATGTGCCACGTGGCTCCCGAGTCAACGATCCAGAACAAGGCAACGTTGTCGGAGACGTGCAGGACCCGGATGGTGGTCACGAATCCACCCTCCCAATCTGCTGCGTTCGCGGAAGCATCGGACTGCTTTCCCGCTCCCACTCAAGTTGCAAGGTCCGCCTTCTTCTTCCCGCATTCGCGTGCCCCATGGCCCGGCTTCTTGCAGTAGTGGCAGTTCCCCTTCTTCTTCCCTCCTCCGCCGTTGTTCATGGTTGGTGCATCACCGTCCCCATGACCAGAGTCTGTGATGAGAGCGAGTCCTGTCCGCTTCCGCCCTCCTCTCCCTTGCGTCGATCCTCCTCAAACAGCAGGCTCTCCTCCACATCGTTGAGGGAGAGCTTGTCACTGTGCTGGTCCAGGGCAACAATGAGAGGAGTGTAGCTGCTAGGAAGGCCAGAGGGGATGGTTAGCATGAGCACATGCTCCTTGACAGGGTCCTCAATTGCAGTAAGCTGGTCAGAGAGAGACTTCACCATGATGATGTAGTCAACCATAAATCCGGACTCATCCATCTTCACGGTGTGAAAACAACGATGCAGCTACATATTCATGAGGATTGACTTGGAAGTATAAGTGGAATCAAGCTTTTTCCAAACTTCCTTTGGTGTGAGGATGCCACGGACAAGGAGTTGCTACCGTTCGACGAGGTGGAGGTAGATAGTTGC
>SZWC01001286.1:97924-144799 GCA_023375785.1 Penium margaritaceum | reverse complement strand
CTTCACGGTGTGAAAACAACGATGCAGCTACATATTCATGAGGATTGACTTGGAAGTATAAGTGGAATCAAGCTTTTTCCAAACTTCCTTTGGTGTGAGGATGCCACGGACAAGGAGTTGCTACCGTTCGACGAGGTGGAGGTAGATAGTTGCGAGGGCGCAGTCACGCTTCTCGCCGTAGGTACGGGCCTCGCCAGAAGAGAGGGAGATTTCTGCTGGTTCCTTCTCTTTCTCATCCACCAGGCTGCAGAGACCCTTCTCCATCAACACCATCTTCATGTTGTTGCTCCAGTTGAAAATGTTCTTGCCTTTGAACTCGGCGATGTTGACGCCGGCCACCATAGAAGCGGATGTCGCCATGGTAGTGCAACGTTCAGCCCTCTAATGACTCTCTCACACAGGATGAGACAAGGCCTTGTTCTAGCTTTGATACCACTGATGAAAACTGGGGCAGCCCTCAGGGAGGTGATCAGGCTCACCAAGAGCTGCCTAGGCAGGACCAACTATTGGTGAGAGGGAGTTGCAGGTTGCACACACAGAAATTACGGAAGCGAATGTAGGTTTACAGAGAATGCGAATGTCTAAATCAACTCTTGAGTTAGAACATACATGGTCACAGCTTTCTAAACAGGCCCCTATATGCCTCATTTGGCCAAGGGAGCACTGAGATCCATTCTGTCAAAGTTGACCCTCTAGCACACTCCTAGCCTAGCGGGATGAGCGGCAGTCACCTTGTCACACTTGAGAATTATGTATGGCACGACCTGCATGGCCCATAATCGTGGAGTGGTCCTTCCTTGAAGTCTCCTGAAGGCCCTCCAGCGGTCTTTTCCCCTTGAAGGCCGCTCTCAACTGTCCTTACTGTCGGAATATTGAAGTCAACACTGACATACTCGCTCAGATAATCCGAGCTCTGAATAAGGTTCAGGTTTCGCTTCCACACCAAATCAACACGAACCACTTTGCCAACGGATTGTAGGTCACGATCGAGAAACCAGACGCGAGCCGCCCCTAATAACTGCGACCACGTCGCAACCGCGTCTGGCTAGCGGAAAAGAAGCCGTTGCTCTAGCTTTTGTCTTGTTCTGCGATATCTTACCGAGGATGTTCATTCCCTCGAGTTTAACCAGAACGGTTCTTCCCATCCTGTTCCCTATGGTTCTGCGACTTCACCGCCGTGTCCTCGCCTTGCTCGCACTTCACCCATCTTGCCTTCGCCAACCACTTCCAGTTCACAGGTCTTCGCTTCGTCACTCCCACTCCTTCGCTCAGCACCTGGCGATCCATCACTCTCCCTATTTTCGCTCTCTCTCTCTCTCTCTCACCAAGTTACGGTTTGCCTCGCATCCTCAATATCGCAGCTCTCTGCAAGCTCTGCAACTAACTCCTCGAGACCGCTCTCGCTTCCGTCACCTTGCTGACGTACTCGTGCATGTTCCGCAGCTTCTGCCTGCTTCTGCTCTTACCGTCATTGCTCATTGAATTCTTCTGACATGGTATCACTGTTGTTCTTATATGCCCCATGGCCACTGCTATGGCTTGACGGACAGGTTGGGCATGCACTGCTCCCTTGGAGTAAGTCACCCAAACCTTGTTCACGGTGCAAGTCCAAGCGAGACACCAGAAGTGTAGCACAACGAATAGCATGTTGGACTTAAGAACAACAGGTCCTGCGATCGAGTCGTGATGTGCGCAGAAGGTTTTTGACCTTTCCAGCACAGGGGAAGTTTCTTAAACATTTCTCCATGCATGAGGAGAGTGCGCCACTTGGCGGTCAGTGGATGCGCCAATTGGCGGACTGGTGAGGTGGTGTGGAGTGACCACCCCAAAAGTGCCACTATCCACACACCTTAGAAGCCAGGTCTAGGACTATATGTACCAGGCTCATTCCTCGTTCTAATTACACAATCTGGCCTTAGATGCTCCTCACAGAGTTGTCCAACTAAGGAACAGTATAAAGAAGACACTGGTTGGTCTAAGCCCCAGGAGTTAGTCTTTGACTAGCACCTCGTGCGAAAGTGACCAAGTGTTAAGTGGACACAGTTGCTAGCAAGTGATTGCCTAGGAACTGCACAGCGTGGAACCGTGATCCTCAGGGTGATATCTTCTCCTAGCTGAAATGCTAGGAGAGAACGGCAGGTTCTATTGTGTCGGCCCTGTTTTCTAATCCGTTTTCCTCAAGGCCGGTTGACAAAGGGTTATGGGCCCACGCTTACCAGTTGTAAGGCACGCTTTGCTCCACTCTGGTATGCTCTCTCCAGGTGCGCACACCGGCTCCATCAGCTCCATCAGCTCCATCAGCCTCATCCGCTCCAACGGCTGGGTCTGCACTCAACACACAGGGACCAAGGACAAGCTTTGCCCTTGGAGGCACGACCCTTGTTTCCCAACCAGGACAAGCTCTGCCCTTGGAGGCAAGACCCTGGGTGTGTTGGTGTATATATCTTCTCTGTCTGCAGGTGAACATCGGCCAGAGGGGAAAGCAACGGATCTGCATCCTAAAACCAGTAGCAGACATCAGCTAACATCTGCCTACATCGGCCTCGATGCAGCAGAGAAGCGGGAAGTGGATAAGGGCAACAAAAATGGTTGACCCATCAGGAGGAGTGGAGGCTGCCGCAGGGAAGTCCTCAAACTCAACAGTGGCTACCATAGGGCAGACCAGAGGAGCAACTTTGAGTGCTACGTCACTGCCACAAGGTCTTGGACCCTTGGGAGGAATCCCCATTTTTGAGGGGATTAACTTCCCCCTTTGGAGATGGCAGTTCGAGCTGGCGATGAAAGTGCGCGGTTTCATCAAGCTACTGAAGGGAGAGGAGCAGGTTCCCGCAGAGGGCACACCCGAGCATGAGGCATGGATGGATTGAAATGATGTTGTCATGTCATTCCTCCGCAACGCGATAGCCAAAAAGTATGTTCCCATCATTGAGGGGTTCACATTGGCTTCGGATGCTTTCAACAAGCTCAAACGTGTGCACCAATCCACCTCCCTCGCGAACAGATTATTCATCCTACAACGGCTGATCAGCATGCAGGTGAATGAGGGGGAGTCTATCCCTGACTTCTTACAAGAGTTTGAAGGACTCCTTGGCAAGGCTCGCCAAATGGACTGGAACCTTAATGAAAAGATGCAGGCCATGATCCTCCTCATGGCGCTACCGGAGAGCTAGAGTCCAATGATCACTGTCATGGGTGGTTGGAAGGAGGACGACCTGACGTACACGGCAGTGTCTGAGTACGTGCGAAACGATGCCACACGCCGCAGTGGTAGTGAGGCTAACTTTTCAGCCTATGCCGCATGCTACAATGGCCGCGGGAGCAAATGGTTGGCCTCTGGTCAGAACGGCGGCAGCGGAAGCGGTGGTGGCGGAGGCAACAATGGTTGCAAGGCTCCCAAGAGACAAGGCAACTACCAAAATTGTGGCAAACCTGGGCACTGGGCAAGAGAGTGCAGATCGCCAAAGAAGGTCAACGGCGAGAGCAGTGAGAACAATGGAAGCAAAAAGAGTGGCAAAGAAGCTACCAACATGATGGCACAGAGCACGCCTCCAGCAAAAGGAGCGGCACAGCTCAGGCCAGGAGCTTTTGGGCTTGACTCCGGCACCGATCATCACTCTAGCAACAACCAGGCTGGATTTGTCTCCATCGGCCCTGCTGATCGGTGGTTTAGATGCGCGAACGGTAGCATCGTGAACGCAAAGGGCGTGGGCGACAAGCTGGTGAGCATCAGCCTCAATGGTGCGGAGAAGGATCTATGCCTACGTGACGTGGTCTACATGTCCTCCTTTGCGGCAAACCTTCTGTCCGTGTCAAAAATAACGGACAACGACATGACGGTGGTGTTCACGCAGAAGAAGGTGGTCATCGCCAGGAACGAGGACATCAAGGTCCTCTACGCCAACAAAGATCTCGTGGCACAGGTTCCACGGGTTGACGGACTCTACGTACTGTAGACAACGGCAGTAAAGAGCTCGGAAAACGAGGGTCATGCGGGTGCAGCGGAGGCAGTGGTCTCGACACCCACGCATGAGAGCACACCAACAAAATCTGAAAAAACATCCTCTGCCGCAAAAGACGAAGACGCTAATCTGTGGCATAGACGCTTTGGGCATGTTGCAAACAGCACGCTCCAAGTCATCCAGCAACAACAGCTGGTCCGTGGCATGGATGGTTACAAAAAGGATGCGGTTGGGTGTGGTAGCCTGTGTGAACCTTGCCTCCAAGGCAAGACCAAGCAAATGCGCTTTGAGCGCAATGGTCACCGCGCAGAATCAGCCCTTGACCTGATTCGCACCAACGTGTGCGGACCCTTTCGCACGGCGTCAAACGGTGGTAGCAAATTTTCCTGACCTTCATAGACGACCACAGCCGCAAGGTGTAGATCTTCTTCCTCAAAGTAAAGGGAGAGGTCAGAGAAAAGTTGCAGGAGTTTGTCGCCATGGTGGAGCGGCAGACCGGAAAGAAAGTCAAAGCGATGCAAAGCGACAATGGTGGAGAGTACGAGGCATGCAAGGGCTGGTTGCGACAACATGGGATCAACCACCATCCCACAACGCCTTACACGCCGCAGAGCAATGGTGTTGCCAAACAGATGAATCAGACCATCCTCGGCATGGTGCGTAGCATGCTCTTTGATGCAAAGCTTCCATTGCGGTTCTGGACGGAAGCGGCAAGAACGGCATGCTATCTCGTCAACCTGAATCCTACGGCTGCTCTGGGCAGGCGCGGAAAGAAGAAGGGAAAGCAACAGATGACGCCACAAGAAGTTTGGTCAGGGAAGAAGCCGGACGTATCACACCTGAAAGTATTCGGCTGCACCGCATGGGCAAAGGTCCAGGCGGGTGAGGGTGCCGGCAAGCTAGATGCAAGAGCGCAGAAGTGCGTTATGGTGGGCTATGAGATGGCCCACAATACCTACCGCCTGTGGGACCTGGCAGGAAGAAGACTCATCACCAGCCGGGACATAACCTTTGACGAAAGGAAACCAGGCAAGGAAGAGATGCTTGATCCCACGCAAGCTCCAAAACAGGGAGAGTGGTTGGTGCTGCTGGATTCAAGAGATCAAGCTCCTGAAAACTGGCAAGTGGTGACAGTACAGCAGGCCATGAAGAACAGTGGTGTGGCAGGGAGAGCGGCTGTGCATGCTGACGTAGCGGCGAGCTCCGACACAGAGTCGAAGACGTCCGAGGCATCTGAAAACAGCTCAGAGGCCAGTGGCTCTTCAAAAGAAGAAAACTTAACTTCAGGGCAGCCTGCAGCACTGGAGCAACAGCATTGCAAAGATCCACCAGCAATGCAACGTCGCAGCACACGACAAAGAAAACAAACTCCAAAGTACGACGCTGACATCGGAAGTTGGACTGGACTGAGCTGGTCTTGTTTGGCTCAAGGAGAGCCGCTCACTGTGGCTGAGGCGCTGGCAAGGCCCGATGCGGCCAAGTGGAAGGAGGCAGTGGACAGCAAGCTCGCGTCCATCGAAGAAAATGGAACATGGGTGCTGGTGGAAAGACCCGCTAACGCTCACGTGGTGGGCTCAAAGTGGGTGCTCAGGTTGAAGCGGAAGCAAGATGATAGCATCGACAAGTACAAGGCAAGGGTCGTGGCGAAAGGATTCTCACAGCGCGCAGGGTCTGAGTACGATGAGACCTTCGCACCGGTTTTCACGTTTGCCTCAATAAGGTCCCTGCTTGCCGTCGCTGCCGCCAAAGACCTTGAGATCCACCAGATGGATGTGAAGACAACTTTCCTTTATGGGAAGCTTGACAAGGAGGTGCTAATGGAGGTACCGGAAGGTGTTAAAGCACCCGAGGGTAAGGTGTGCAAGCTGGTGAAGGCGTTGTACAGGCTGAAACAGGCCCCACGGATCTGGTACAAGGAGATGGACAGCTTCATGGCTGAGATCTCCTTTGCACATTGCAGGAATGACCCCAGCGTCTATGTGCGGGAGGACGAACGTGCCTTTCTGCTCGTTGCATTGTACGTGGACGATCTCATCATGTGTTCTTCCTCGCAGGAGGCCCTTACGGACCTCAAGAAAAATCTGGCCAGCAGGTTTAAGATGAAGGACATGGGACCTCTCGAGTAGTACCTCGGGATTGCTGTTCACCGCAACCGCAAAGCAGGCACCACCGAGCTCAACCGGACCAAGAACATCATGGACGTCTTGAAGCGCTACAACATGGAGGACTGCAAACCCGTCAGCACCTCCATGCCCTCCGAATGCAAGCTCTCCTTCTCCATGTCACCAAGCAATGAGGCAGACCGGCGGGAGATGCAAACCATTCCGTACCAGTCCGCCGTTGGGAGCCTCATGTACGAGATGGTGGGAACGCGACCTGACATTGCTTATGCTGTGGGTCACGTGAGCAGGTTTGTGGCCAACCCTGGGCCAGAACATTGGCAAGTTGTGAAGCGAGCTTTTCGCTACCTCAAAAAGACTCGGCACGTCGGACTTTGGTTTGGAGGTCTAGAAGAATCAGACTTGCTGCAAATGACATGCTACAGTGAGGCGGACTGGGGAGGACGGATTGATGACAGGAACTCCACCTCAGGGTTTGTCTGTCTTCTCAATGGTGGTGCAGTCTTGTGGGCAAGCAGGAAGCAAGAATGCATCTCGATTTCTACAGCAAAGGAGGAGTACATTGCACTCTCCAAAGTGTGCAAGGAAACGCAGTGGCTTCGCAGTTTGCTTGATGAGATCAAAGCACCACAAGAGGAAGCAACGGTCATCCGCATCGACAACCAAAGTGCCATCGCTATGGCAGAGGACGACATGATCTCCCGGCATACAAAGCACATTGATATTCAGTACCACTACTCACGTGACCTTGTCGCCAAGGGTGTCGTGGAACTGGAGTACGTCGCAACCAATAAAATGCTTGCGGACTTCTTGACAAAGCCGCTTGACAGCAACTTGCATGTTGCAGGTGCTCGAGGAGTCGGCATGGTGGATGCAAGAGATGAGAACTAAAGACCATGAAAGTTGACGTGCACAAACACAACCTAGATCTACAGGCTTGTGCCGAAGAAAACTACCACAGCAGGTGGCCTAAGGTGCAAGGGAGAGATTGTTGTTCTTCTATGCCCCATGGACACTGCTATGGCTTGACGGACAGGTTGGGCATGTACTGCTCCCTTGGAGTAAGTCCCCCAAACCTTGTTTGTGGTGCAATTCCAAGCAAGACACCAGAAGTGTAGCACAACGGATAGCATATTGGACTTAGGAACAACAGGTCCTGCGATTGAGTCGTGATGTGCGCTGAAGGTTTTTGACCTTTCCACCATAGGGGAAGTTTCTTAGAAATTTCTCCATGCATGAGGAGAGTGCGCCACTTGGCGGTTAGTGGATGCGCCAATTGGCGGACTGGTGAGGTGGTGTGGAGTGACCACCCCAAAAGTGCCACTACTCACACACCTTAGAAGCCAGGCCTAGGACTATATGTACCAGGCTCATTCCTCGTTCTAATTACACAATCTGGCCTTAGATGCTCCTCACAGAGTTGTCCAACTAAGGAACAATATAAATGAGACACTGGTTGGTCTAAGCCCCAGGAGTTAGTCTTTGACTAGCACCTCGCGCGAAAGTGACCAAGTGTTCAGTGGACACAGTTGCTAGCAAGTGATTGCCTGGGAACTGCTCAGTGTGGAACCGTGATCCTAAGGGTGATATCTTCTCCTAGCTGAAATGCTAAGAGTGGACGGCAGGTGCTATTGTGTTGGCCCTGTTTTCTAGTCCGTTTGCCTCAGGCCGGTTGACAATCACAGCCTCAGACAACAGCACCTGGTACTCCGTCACCCAGTCATCTCGCCATTGCCGCCAGCAACCTACTCCTCTGCTCTGCAGCCCTCTGTCGCCCCTACCACTACTTTGTGTCTCTCTGTTTTGTCAGCAGCTGACATCAGCAGCATCGCTCAAAGTGCTCCTCGTGCTGAAGAAATGCCCTGCGCCCATCTCGTGCCCGAGGCTGACACTTGGTGACTCACCGTCAGTAACAGCCGCAAGCAGCTCCCGAGCCGTCGCCTGTCAACCGCCTTCCACGAAGCTTCCTGCCGCCCGCCACTCGTCCATTCTCGACATTCAACCGCCACAAACGCCACCGTCTTCCTCACCTGCGCCACTCGCCCTTATCTCCTCCATCAGNCGTCACCCAGTCATCTCGCCATTGCCGCCAGCAACCTACTCCTCTGCTCTGCAGCCCTCTGTCGCCCCTACCACTACTTTGTGTCTCTCTGTTTTGTCAGCAGCTGACATCAGCAGCATCGCTCAAAGTGCTCCTCGTGCTGAAGAAATGCCCTGCGCACATCTCGTGCCCGAGGCTGACACTTGGTGACTCACCGTCAGTAACAGCCGCAAGCAGCTCCCGAGCCGCCGCCTGTCAACCGCCTTCCACGAAGCTTCCTGCCGCCCGCCACTCGTCCATTCTCGACATTCAACCGCCACAAACGCCACCGTCTTCCTCACCTGCGCNGCCATTGCCGCCAGCAACCTACTCCTCTGCTCTGCAGCCCTCTGTCGCCCCTACCACTACTTTGTGTCTCTCTGTTTTGTCAGCAGCTGACATCAGCAGCATCGCTCAAAGTGCTCCTCGTGCTGAAGAAATGCCCTGCGCCCATCTCGTGCCCGAGGCTGACACTTGGTGACTCACCGTCAGTAACAGCCGCAAGCAGCTCCCGAGCCGTCGCCTGTCAACCGCCTTCCACGAAGCTTCCTGCCGCCCGCCACTCGTCCATTCTCGACATTCAACCGCCACAAACGCCACCGTCTTCCTCACCTGCGCCACTCGCCCTTATCTCCTCCATCAGCCTCATTCGCATGAGCGTTCTCGCATCCGTCGTCTCGAGCCACGCCCTCGCATCGCCTTCTCGCATCATCGGCAGCAGCAGGTTGCCAACTACTGTCAGGACATCGGACACCTCCAGTCTTCCTGCTCCCGCTTCAAGCCAACTGGGGAACAAGTCGTCACTCTCCTGACAGCAGAGCAACTTGTTGCCTCGCTCGTGAAAATCGTCGCTCCGCCATCCAGCTCCTGCCATCATCTTCTCCTCTTGATCACTCATAGCACTTCCATTATCCTCATCAGCCTCATCTCCGTCAGCCTTCACAAAGCTTCCGCCGCCTCCTCCAGCTTTCCTCTGCGCCAATTTCATTTCAGTTCCATCCTCGACTACATCAGCCTCCTCTTCATCGCCATCCTGATCGCTTCACAGTGCATGTGGTCTTGCCCCTGCGCCCACTCAGTCATCAGCAGCTCCTTTGCCATCATCCACCTTCATCGTCTGCTCGGTACACGGACCCACCCGGTCGCATCGCTCCTTCCGCAACGACCTGCGCCCACGCCAAATCCTTCGCAGCGAACGCGGCTCGCCCCTGCGCCCAGATTTTGTCATCATCCTCTTCCGCCTCAGCATCATCAAAGCTTCAGCATCTGTAGCCAGCAAAGGATGTGCACGAGCTAGCTGTCCGCTTCACAGCAACCTGCACCCACGCTAGCAGCAAATTTCTTGCAGCGCGTTGGCTCCTGTCTTCCCCTTGCCGCATTCTACTCCTCTACCTCGCAGCACACGTGGTTTTGCCCCTGTGCCCACTCTGCCAACCATCGTTCCTCCGCCATCATCTGCTTTCCCTCACTCCGCTCGGCACACAGATTCGCCCGGTCGGACCGCCAATCTCGTGGCGACCTGTGCCCACGCCGATCTCTCTGCAGTGGACAAGGCTCGCCCCTGCACACACTCCATCGGCGCTCCGCAAAGATCTATCTTCTTCAGCTTCCGCTCTTGGCATCAGGAGTTGCCCGGCCAAACTGTCAACCTTGTAGCGGCCTGTACCCAAGCCGACCTTTTCCTCAGTGCATGTGGTTCCATCCCTGTACACAAACCTCTGCATCTAGGCCTTCTTCCCTTCTGTTCTTCTCTTTGTAGCATCTACCTCCTCATCACTTCTCTGCAACAGCGGCACTCCCTCTCGCCAGAGCATCGGACACCTCCAGTCATACTGCTCGTCAAGATCGAGCACAACTGGGGTACAAGCCGTCACTCCTCCAGCGACAGTGGAAGCTCTTGCTTCTTGACTACCTTCCTCTTGCACACGTGGGTACAACACCCACTTCTCCTCCAACACCCGCATCAGTAACAGAAGCCACTCAACAAAGGCACAGTCAACATGCCACTAGACCCGGACACCACCCGTCTCCCTGCTTGATCAAGCTAACCGGTGGAACAAGCCGTTGTATCCATGGACCTGACTACCTGAGTCCCTGCGCTTCTCTACACTTCCCTTGGACTCACAGAGCTCGCTGTGGAAGAGCACCCTTTGAGCGCGGCGTTGTGGCAGCGCCCTCCATTCCTTCATCCCCAGCATCCAGCACCACCACTACCTCCATCATCCCCATCATCACCTCTCTAAGGGATCATACTAAGGAGAATGAGATCTCTGTGGCATCCCCTTGGAACAGCATCATCGTCAAGGCCATCTTACCAAACGGCCTTGATGAATCAACGGTTCCTCTCGGCACTCCCTACACTCGAGCAGACCATGAGCACCAACACAGTTACTGCCCTTCTTTGTGTTTAACCTTCAGTGAAGCCAATCTACTTCATTGAATGTTCAACACCTAGTCAAGCACTGACTGATATTGTTGCTCATCTTCCAGAGTGCCTACAAGACTCCCCCCAACTGCACAGGAGAAGAGATGGTTCCACAAACTACCATCAATGGAGAGTTGAACTATTACTCAATCTGGGGAGACTCCAATCTCCCAAGTTCGACCTCCGACAGGTGCTTCTTGGTCTCTTTAACTCAATATCGCTTCTTGGTGCCGACTGGGTCGAAGCCCTTCTGAAGGAGACGCTCATCACTCTCTTCACCCACTCATCAGGCAACCATACGAAGACTTTTCTAAGACCTGGAGATCCCTGTATCTGACCTTTGCACCACGTCCTCTCCAGTGTTTAATTCAGAGGGGCTTTCGAAATATTCAAGTCAACAGTGACATACTCCCTCGGATAGTCCAAGCTCTGAATAAGGTTCAGGTTCCGGTTCCGCACCGAACCAACACCAACCGCCTCACCAACGGATTGTCGGTCACGATCGAGAACCCAGAGGCGAGCCGCCCCTAATAACCGCGACCACGTCGCAACCGCATCCGGCTAGCAGAAAAGAAGCCATTGCTCTAGCCATTGCTCTTGCTCGAGGATGTTCCTTTCCTTGAGTTTAACCAGAACAGTTCTTCCCATCCTGTTCCCTTTGGTTCCGCGGCTTCACCGCCGTGTCCTCGCCCTGCTTGCAGTTCGCCCATCTTGCCTTCGCCAACCACTTCCAGTTCCCAGGTCTTCGCTTCATCACTGCCGCTGCTTCGCTCAGCACCTGGCGATCCATCACTCTCCCTATTCTCGCTCTCTCTCTCACCAAGCTCCAGTCTACCTCGCATCCTCAGTGTCGCAGCTCTCCGCAAGCTCTGCAACTAACTCCTCGGGACCGCTCTCGCTTCTGTCACCTTGCTGATGTACTCGTGCATGTTCCGCTGCTTCTTCCTGCTTCTGCTCTTGCCGTCATTGCTCATTGCATTCTTCGGACACTGGCCAGTAATTCTGCCGCCTTTTGAGCTCAAAGTGCTCAGGTCGTCACTTGAACCCGACCCATGATCTCCAAACTTTGAAAATCCACATCTCACTCAAACAGACTCCGAATGGAGTTCCGTAAAGTGCGTTGAAACCTGTGAAAGATCCTCTGTGCAACTGTCATGCCAGATTATTTTTATCAAGCAACCTATTTCTGTCACTTTTCTGGCACCCTCATATCCATCAGTTAGGGAACCCGCCAGCTTGGTACTCATTGTTTGCGGTCCTTCCGAGACCACTCCTTCGTCTTTCTTCTCTTGCAATGGACTTTTCTTGTCCGACCTACTAGCTCTCCCAACAGTTAATACGGAGCGGAAGGATACCATTCAGCTGTAGCAGCAAAGCTCTCCCATGTCGCCTTGGTGCAAGGTAGTTGTACAAACTACTCATGCAAGACCCTTGGGCGAGGACAGCCGCCACGTGCAACATAACAACATAGCAGTACATACACCAGCATGCTCGCATGTGTGTGCATTTATAAGTATAGAATGGTAAACGGGATGTTTCCTGAGTCACTCTGTAGATTACGTCAACGTTGAGCCTTGACACGTCCCGCGTACAACATTACGTGTGCCTAAACATACGTCCGAACACAACAGAGGCTCTCGCACTAGAGTGCCCTCAGAATCCTGAAAGATTTCCCTGAGCCGCAGTCTCGTTTTCCGTTCCTTACTTATAAGGAACGATTGCTGTGGACCGGGTCTTACTCTTTGTCATGTACCGCTTGTTTGTAGTGCATGCATGCGCTGGTTGACAAGAATGGCCGTTCTTTTGGGTGGTGGTTGGGTGCAAGTGCAGTTGCACTGCTCACAGAGCTGGCCAGCATGTACACAGTGAGTATGAGCAACTGGAACAACCCCGCAGCAGATTGTGCCACACTGTCCCGGGTCGCATGCGACAGCAGCGGAAACATCATCTCCCTGTGAGTAATGTGCTTGTGCTGGAGAATCACACGCTGGTGGTGGTGGTGGAGGTCAACGTGCTACTGGAGCTGGTGATGGTGGTGGCAGTGGTGATGGTGGTGGACCACCACCATCACCACCGAATGTGCAGCTGGACCACCTCCTTCCAGGGAGGGGCTCCAAACGAGAGCGCGGCTCCGGTCATCTCTCGTTTGGAGACCCTTACATCAGCGTGAGAGTCTGCTTCCTGAGTCGCTCGAGTAGGCAACTAGGGAATGGCACTCCAAACGAGAGCGTTGTCGGACATTATCTCGGACATCACTTCAAGGGGTGCAGCCACTGAGGCAATAAAGAGTGACAGCGCAGGTTCATCTCCAGAGTCATACGACTAAATTCTGAACGGTCTCACGGCCGACAATCGTGCGAACCTTGCCAAGACCAAGCCAACGGGTTCGTGCAACAACGATCAAGGCGAGCGCACCTGCGGAGATCGCTCCTGCGCACGTCACTCCTCTATGCGTACGACTAGCAAGGCCAAATCGTGGTCTCGCGGCGCTCCTCCTCTCCCTTGCCCGAGTCGCCACTTCACGCTTGTGCCCGCTCGACGAAGCGCACTAGGCTAGGATTCTACCTATTTGTATTGTTTGTATTCCTTTGAGTAATTAATCCATTGGATTCCTCTTCAGGCTCGCCCTCTGGGCCGCCTCCAGTCCCTTTGCATTCATTCACCTCTCAGCGCATGTGCTCTCGCACGACGCCCAGTCCTTTCCTGTGAACGTCAGTCATACATCAGCAATGCCCGCATCTTCGAGGAAGCTTCCGTCCTTCTCTCCGAAGTGCTGCGCCCACGCAGCTCAGCAATTCCTGAGTGCCCGCACCTCGAGTGCTGCGCCCACAATACATTCCTCTGCTTTCCGCTCGCTTCCGCTTCCATTCAGCTCTCTGTCCCCGCTTCCACTCTGCTTCTGCTCGTGCTTCTGCCATAACTGACAACGCTCGCCCCTGTGACCGCGTCCACTCACCGGATGTACAAGCAATCATTTGACATGGTATGAGAGCCCAAGTGACACACCTGGCGCTTTTGTGCTCGCCGCTGTCGGCCGCACCCACTTCCGCTTTCATCACGCTCCTCCGCCTCGAAGAACTGTGGTCGCCAGAAGAACTGCGGTGGCAGCGCTTCTTCTGACTAAGGTGTCGTGGCAGCACCATTCCACTTTCTCTTGGAGATTTCGTGGACGAGGTTCCGCCCCTGCGCCCACTCCATCTCATCAGCAGCAGCTTCCGCTCCTCCACCATCTCTGCCGGCTGCGCACGAGGTTTTGCCCCTGCGCCCATTCATCGTCCTCCGCAGCAGTGTCTCGTCGCGCGACCGTTATCTTTGCTCTTTCCACGCACGAGGTTCTACCCCTGCGCTCAATCTTCCTTCATTTCAGTTGCCCATCCTCCTCATCCTCAGCCGTCCCGTCATCGTTTTGTGTTGCTGTCTCGCACCACTGCTCCTAACCGCCTCTCATCACTCTTAGTTCGCCACCGCCTTCACGTCAACTGCATCATGGCTTCCACCCTGACTTTGTCTGGTCTCCCCAAGCTCACTGTGAAGCCGGACGGGACCAGCAACTACAAGCCGTGGAGCTACTCGGTATCCCTCTTCTTCGGTACTCAGAAGGTGGAGGGAGTCACTCTCAGCCACCTCCTCACCAACACCGACATCGGGGTTGAACCACCTGATGCCGCCGCTTCTGCCGCAACTGTCACGGCTACAGCCACCAGAAGGATACCCCTCCGGTGGATCCATGTCCAATCCTGCACAGAATGCCTCCTCATCCTCTGGCCCCGCTACCGCTGGTACCGTTGCTACAGCATCCACCATCTCCTGCACCTCCTAGGAAGTCGCCAACAGCACCTCCCTCATGACCATGATGACCACCTCCTCCCCTGAGATGCATGAAGATATCCGTACCCTCGGCTCCAAGACTCATGAGGTCTTGAAGGACCTTGAAGACCGCTTCAGCAACAACACCTCCACTGCCTGCGGTATCAAGATCATGTCGCTCTTCTCCGTGCCCTTCGCCAGCCACACCAACATGGGCAGTTACATTGCAGCCGTCACCACCATTGCCCACGACCTCAAGGAAATGAAAATTCACCTCCTACTTGCTGTCGTCTGCACCGGCATCATCTCCGGCCGCCCTGGTCAGTATGATATCATCCGTAAAATTCTGGTGCAACTGCCTGTCAATCAGCTGACTATCACTGTCATCAGCCCCAAGCTCATGGCAACAGAACAGGCCTACATCGCCGAGCAAGCATGGAAGACCACCATCGCCACCAACTCGTTCGAGACCATGGCCCCCACTGCTGACAACCACATGCTCAACCGCTTCCTCGCCTACTTCTACACCATCCGCCACGGTCCTCTCAAAGGGACCACGTGTGGCCGTCGCAATCACCTACCGCACGTCTGCGATCATCGCGCTACCGATGAGTGGCTGGACCAGAACCCCGGCAAGTCTAATGGCGAGCAACCCAACTGGGCGGAAGAGTGCCGCCAACGCTACTACAACCGGATGGGTATCTCAAGCTGGTGTTCAACCCCAGCCAACAACGTGGAAGCACCACCTTCTCCTGCCGTCCTTGCTGCTGTGAATCCTACTCCTAACAATGCTGTTATGTTAGGAGTAGTTGAGCTTGTGACAAAGATTGGATCTGAGGAGTATGGTCGTGAGATGTACACCGTGTCGTCCTCTCCTCCTCTCTCCTCTCACGCCTCTGTAGCTTTGACACTCTGCATATCGCACTCACTCAACCTCCATCTGCATACTCTACTGCCCGCCACAGTCACTTCCTCTTCATTCATGACCAATTCTCACAGCACTGCACTGTTCTCTCCCTTCGCACACTGGCAGGAGCAGTTCCTGCACTTAGGGACTGGCTACGACAACAGACCAAGCACTTTGATAGACCGCCTCGCCTCATTCTCTGCAACACTGCTCATGCACCCCTTCACTCCTTTCTCACGGACTACTGCATGACCCACAGAACACTGCTGACCGCAGCCCCCGCCCACGGCAAACTCCTTGTCAACCGCCTACTGAAGGAAGCAGACCGCTTCATGCAAACACATCACATGATCTCTCAGATCTGGACTGCCTGCCTCCGTAGAGTTGTCACCGCTCACAGCTTGCACAAACCGAAGTGCGGCCTGAGTCCAACAACTATATGGGTGTGTCATCGGAACCGTTCTGCTTCCTACTGCAAGCCTGTACTGACTCACAGCAACCCTACTGAGACTGCCTCCACCTTACTGACAAACTGTGCTTTTCCCTCTACTGACGTCCCTTCCGCCACTGCACTCACTGACTCTGCTCAGAAACTACTGCATCGCCCAGGTTTCCTCTCCTCCCTCTACAACCTGGTGCTGAGGCATCCACCGCCTCCAAAACCTCCCAAGCTCTCTCTGTGCTATGCCTCTACAGAAGCAGGACTCCCAGGCCTACCATTCAAGACTTGCACCCCTCTCCCGATCTAAGGGGGATGTCAGACATTATCTCGGAGATCGCTTCAAGGGGTGTAGCCACTGAGACAATAAAGAGTGACAGCGCAGGTTCATCTCCGGAGCCATATGACCAAAGTCCGACGGTCTCACGGCCAACAATCATGCGAACCTCGCCAAGACAGAGCCAACGGGTTCATGCAACAATGGTCAAGGTGAACGCACCTGCGGAGATCGCTCCTGCGCATGTCACTCCTCTATGCGTATGGCTAGCAAAGCCGAATTGTGGTCTCGCGGCGCTCCTCCTCTCCTTCTCCCGAGTCGCCACTTCACACTTGTGCCCGCTCAACGAAGCACGCTAGGCTATGATTCTACCTATTTGTATTGCTTGTATTCCTTTGAGTAATTAATCCATTAGATTCCTCTTCAGGCTCGCCCTCTGGGCCGCCTCCAGTCCCTTTGCCTTCATTCGTCTCTCAGCGCCTGTGCTCTCGCACTGCGCCCAGTCCTTTCTTGTTAACGTCACTCATACATCAGCAACGCTTGCATCTTCAAGGAAGCTTCCGTCCTTCGCTCCGAAGTGCTGCACCCACTCAGCTCAGCAATTCCTCAGTGCCCGCACCTCCAGTGCTACACCCACAATACATTCCTCTGCTTTCCGCTCGCTTCCGCTTCCATTCAGCTCTCTGTCGCCGCTTCCACTCTACTTCTGCTCGTGCTTCTGCCCTAACTGACAACGCTCGTCCCTGTGACCGTGTCCACTCACCGGAAGCGCAAGCAATCTTCTGACAAGCGCGACTTGAACCACCAGCACCACCACCGCCGCCACCACCACCACCACCACCACCACCAGTGGTGGTCGTCCACCACCACCGTGGTGGTGGTGGTGGTGGTGTTGATGGTCGTGGTGGTGGAAGTGGTGTTGGTGGTTGTTGTACCCGTCCGCGTGGTGGGCCTGTGATAGTAGACGAGGGGGAGGAGGAGGAGGAGGAGGAGGAGGGGGAGAACGTGGTAGTGATAGTGGTTATCGTTGTGGTCGAGGTGGTGATGGTGGTGGAGGTGGAGTTGGCGGTGGTGGTGGCGGTCGTGGTGGTGGTGGTGTTGGTTGTGTTGGTGGTGGTGTTGGTGGTGGTGGTGGCGGTGGTGGTGGTGGTGGTCTGGTGGTGTAGGTGTGGTGGTGGAGGTGTTGGTGGTGGTGGCGGCGGCAGCGGCAGCGGCGGTGGTGGTAAGGGGGATGGCGGTGGTGGTGGCGGTCGGGGTGGTGGGGGTGGTGGTGGAGGTGGAGTTGGCGGTGGTGGTGGCGGTCGGGGTGGTGGGGGTGGTGGTGGAGGTGGAGTTGGCGGTGGTGGTGGCGGTCGGGGTGGTGGGGGTGGTGGTGGAGGTGGAGTTGGCGGTGGTGGTGGCGGTCGGGGTGGTGGGGGTGGTGGTGGAGGTGGAGTTGGCGGTGGTGGTGGCGGTCGGGGTGGTGGGGGTGGTGGTGGAGGTGGAGTTGGCGGTGGTGGTGGCGGTCGGGGTGGTGGGGGTGGTGGTGGAGGTGGAGTTGGCGGTGGTGGTGGCGGTCGGGGTGGTGGGGGTGGTGGTGGAGGTGGAGTTGGCGGTGGTGGTGGCGGTCGGGGTGGTGGGGGTGGTGGTGGAGGTGGAGTTGGCGGTGGTGGTGGCGGTCGGGGTGGTGGGGGTGGTGGTGGAGGTGGAGTTGGCGGTGGTGGTGGCGGTCGGGGTGGTGGGGGTGGTGGTGGAGGTGGAGTTGGCGGTGGTGGTGGCGGTCGGGGTGGTGGGGGTGGTGGTGGAGGTGGAGTTGGCGGTGGTGGTGGCGGTCGGGGTGGTGGGGGTGGTGGTGGAGGTGGAGTTGGCGGTGGTGGTGGCGGTCGGGGTGGTGGGGGTGGTGGTGGAGGTGGAGTTGGCGGTGGTGGTGGCGGTCGGGGTGGTGGGGGTGGTGGTGGAGGTGGAGTTGGCGGTGGTGGTGGCGGTCGGGGTGGTGGGGGTGGTGGTGGAGGTGGAGTTGGCGGTGGTGGTGGCGGTCGGGGTGGTGGGGGTGGTGGTGGAGGTGGAGTTGGCGGTGGTGGTGGCGGTCGGGGTGGTGGGGGTGGTGGTGGAGGTGGAGTTGGCGGTGGTGGTGGCGGTCGGGGTGGTGGGGGTGGTGGTGGAGGTGGAGTTGGCGGTGGTGGTGGCGGTCGGGGTGGTGGGGGTGGTGGTGGAGGTGGAGTTGGCGGTGGTGGTGGCGGTCGGGGTGGTGGGGGTGGTGGTGGAGGTGGAGTTGGCGGTGGTGGTGGCGGTCGGGGTGGTGGGGGTGGTGGTGGAGGTGGAGTTGGCGGTGGTGGTGGCGGTCGGGGTGGTGGGGGTGGTGGTGGAGGTGGAGTTGGCGGTGGTGGTGGCGGTCGGGGTGGTGGGGGTGGTGGTGGAGGTGGAGTTGGCGGTGGTGGTGGCGGTCGGGGTGGTGGGGGTGGTGGTGGAGGTGGAGTTGGCGGTGGTGGTGGCGGTCGGGGTGGTGGGGGTGGTGGTGGAGGTGGAGTTGGCGGTGGTGGTGGCGGTCGGGGTGGTGGGGGTGGTGGTGGAGGTGGAGTTGGCGGTGGTGGTGGCGGTCGGGGTGGTGGGGGTGGTGGTGGAGGTGGAGTTGGCGGTGGTGGTGGCGGTCGGGGTGGTGGGGGTGGTGGTGGAGGTGGAGTTGGCGGTGGTGGTGGCGGTCGGGGTGGTGGGGGTGGTGGTGGAGGTGGAGTTGGCGGTGGTGGTGGCGGTCGGGGTGGTGGGGGTGGTGGTGGAGGTGGAGTTGGCGGTGGTGGTGGCGGTCGGGGTGGTGGGGGTGGTGGTGGAGGTGGAGTTGGCGGTGGTGGTGGCGGTCGGGGTGGTGGGGGTGGTGGTGGAGGTGGAGTTGGCGGTGGTGGTGGCGGTCGGGGTGGTGGGGGTGGTGGTGGAGGTGGAGTTGGCGGTGGTGGTGGCGGTCGGGGTGGTGGGGGTGGTGGTGGAGGTGGAGTTGGCGGTGGTGGTGGCGGTCGGGGTGGTGGGGGTGGTGGTGGAGGTGGAGTTGGCGGTGGTGGTGGCGGTCGGGGTGGTGGGGGTGGTGGTGGAGGTGGAGTTGGCGGTGGTGGTGGCGGTCGGGGTGGTGGGGGTGGTGGTGGAGGTGGAGTTGGCGGTGGTGGTGGCGGTCGGGGTGGTGGGGGTGGTGGTGGAGGTGGAGTTGGCGGTGGTGGTGGCGGTCGGGGTGGTGGGGGTGGTGGTGGAGGTGGAGTTGGCGGTGGTGGTGGCGGTCGGGGTGGTGGGGGTGGTGGTGGAGGTGGAGTTGGCGGTGGTGGTGGCGGTCGGGGTGGTGGGGGTGGTGGTGGAGGTGGAGTTGGCGGTGGTGGTGGCGGTCGGGGTGGTGGGGGTGGTGGTGGAGGTGGAGTTGGCGGTGGTGGTGGCGGTCGGGGTGGTGGGGGTGGTGGTGGAGGTGGAGTTGGCGGTGGTGGTGGCGGTCGGGGTGGTGGGGGTGGTGGTGGAGGTGGAGTTGGCGGTGGTGGTGGCGGTCGGGGTGGTGGGGGTGGTGGTGGAGGTGGAGTTGGCGGTGGTGGTGGCGGTCGGGGTGGTGGGGGTGGTGGTGGAGGTGGAGTTGGCGGTGGTGGTGGCGGTCGGGGTGGTGGGGGTGGTGGTGGAGGTGGAGTTGGCGGTGGTGGTGGCGGTCGGGGTGGTGGGGGTGGTGGTGGAGGTGGAGTTGGCGGTGGTGGTGGCGGTCGGGGTGGTGGGGGTGGTGGTGGAGGTGGAGTTGGCGGTGGTGGTGGCGGTCGGGGTGGTGGGGGTGGTGGTGGAGGTGGAGTTGGCGGTGGTGGTGGCGGTCGGGGTGGTGGGGGTGGTGGTGGAGGTGGAGTTGGCGGTGGTGGTGGCGGTCGGGGTGGTGGGGGTGGTGGTGGAGGTGGAGTTGGCGGTGGTGGTGGCGGTCGGGGTGGTGGGGGTGGTGGTGGAGGTGGAGTTGGCGGTGGTGGTGGCGGTCGGGGTGGTGGGGGTGGTGGTGGAGGTGGAGTTGGCGGTGGTGGTGGCGGTCGGGGTGGTGGGGGTGGTGGTGGAGGTGGAGTTGGCGGTGGTGGTGGCGGTCGGGGTGGTGGGGGTGGTGGTGGAGGTGGAGTTGGCGGTGGTGGTGGCGGTCGGGGTGGTGGGGGTGGTGGTGGAGGTGGAGTTGGCGGTGGTGGTGGCGGTCGGGGTGGTGGGGGTGGTGGTGGAGGTGGAGTTGGCGGTGGTGGTGGCGGTCGGGGTGGTGGGGGTGGTGGTGGAGGTGGAGTTGGCGGTGGTGGTGGCGGTCGGGGTGGTGGGGGTGGTGGTGGAGGTGGTGGTGGCGGTGGCGGTGGCTGCGGTAGCGGTGGTGGTGGAGGTGGTGGTGGTGGTGGTGGTGGTGGTGGTGGTGGTGGTGGTGGTGGCGGCGGCGGTGGCGGCGGTGGCGGCGGAAGCGGCGGCGGCGGCGGCGGTGGTGGTGGTGGTGGCAGGCTGCTGCCACCACCACCACCGCCACCAATGGCAAACTAGACTGCGACTCGGTAAAATCTCACGCAAAAGCCTTTGTTGTATTTAAATAGAAGTTCAAGCACCCGTAATGCTGAATGTACGACGCGTAAGGGCTCAATAATGACATTTTGTACAGTGCGACATTGGAAAATTCCTGTTCTTTATTGTCTAGTGGCAATGGAGGTTCTGATGGCACCAGTGTTGGTGGTGGCAGTGGTGGTGGTTGTGGTGGTGGTGGTGGTGGTGGTGGTGCTGCTGCTGCTGCTGCTCTGTCTGGACTCCCCTTACCGATTCAAAGTGGCATGGTGGTTTATATCAACGCGTGCCGTATCCTCTAGATGATCAAGGGATGGAGATCTTGCAACATTTCCATTTATCTAACTCTAGTGTGGGTGTTTCATGTAGCTCACCATTACTGCCACATGCATGAGAAGCAAAGGAACGTCTACACCCTTTCTTTTGCATCTGGCCATTGATTCATCCTCCTGTAGTTTGACGTCTGCTTCAGCAGCAGATAAAGCAGATATGCACGAAAGACATTATCTAGAACAAGTTTGAATGTGTGACAGCAATTCTCCTTCAATGCCTCAAGTGTCTGGCTCCTGGACAATCCTTCTCCTTGTCTACTCCTGTCCTATCTGACATGCATGTCAGAAACCTGCTCTGCACGACCACCTTCCTAATACATGCTTCCCCCAGTTCCGTTTCTTTGACCATCCCCATGCCTCCCTTATCTACCCATTTGTCCAAATGGATCATGGTGGCACTGGAATGCTCTGTAACACTGCTGTACTGCATCAAACACCAGATGTGCCGCTGACACAGGAGTCTTGCCTCCCTCAACCTGGGAACAAGCCTTCCCTCCACCATCTTGCTTCTCACCGTGCTCACCAAACTGTATGTTGCAAGAGACTGCAAAATCGTGCTTTCTTCAGGGATGGGGATTGCATGGAGGAAAGAGATTAATCTGGAGCCCACGTGGTCTCATGGTTGGGGAGAGGCACAATCCAGGAACAATCTGCAGGTTCAAGGTTCTCCTCAAGCTAGTCACCAAGAGGTCAAGAGACTAGATAGGAATAAATGCTTGTCAAAATGGGAAGATGACACAAGTCAAGCGCACAGCCACTGGCCCGATTTTCCAACCGACTGCATGCCCACATGGCTGCCCTCCTGCTTCATGCATCCTTCAGGTCAGCCAGTTGGAGCATAGTTTGCATGGAGCAGGAAAGAAATATGGAACTGCTTGCAACCCTGACCCACTAACCTCCCGGACATGCCTTGTCCATGGCTTCCTGAATATTTGGGGGACACCATATTCCCCAGATGTGAGTGAACTAATGCAGCTGAGATGAGGGTAACATCCTCCCAAGATGGAAGGATGCATGCGAGCATGTGCCTTTTTTCCCTTCGTGCCCTGAAGTCCACTCTCTTACACACATCTTGTGCCCCTTTTTTTAAGAGGTAAATCTTGGTTAATAAGGACGAACATGCAAATGCCGCCTTTGACCGGCACATCTTCGAGGTATGAACACATGCAAAAGCCGCCACCCACGGCACAAGAAAGAGCAGAGGAAAAGCAAGGAAAAAAGCGTCAAGGACTGAGGAGACTCTCCTCGCCATCCAACAGCACAGTGTAGCAAAGGTCAGACAGCGTAACAGGGCCAAGGGGCCACGGCCGCGGCAGCTCAACAGGCGTGACACTGGCCAGCGCTGGGTCCAGTCCACCACACCACAAGCCAAAGTCACGGAGCACATGACACTGCTGCCGAATCCCAGCAACGGACAGCCGCTCCGCGAACAAGGAAACCGCCCGCGCCGACCACCCCGGCTGGTCAGCCTCGCCGCGTCTGCCCCGACCCCTCTCAAGGCACAATGCCGCCAAACAATAGATGAAGCGCCAACAATCCGGGCCAAGACCGCCGAAGGTCTCCCAAGCCACCGTGCGCAGCTGGTACCCCGGCAGCTGCACAAGGGCGGCCTTGTAGTGCTTCTCCTTCGCGGCCTCCGCCGCCGAAAGAGCCTGCCCATCCTCCTTCACCTTGTCCGACTGGGCGTCCACCGTGGTGACGTCCACCACCCACGCCTTGCCCTGCCACTTTTGCAGGGACGCTTACTCGGGTGGAATCAGTGGAAGTGTTCCGCGAGAATTGAGCACTCTCACAGCTCTGAAATACTTGTGAGGAGAATTTGGACCACATGTTTCCCCTTCTTTGGAAGCAGGATCCTTTGCAAGACACATTGTTTGTTTTAGAGGTTCTGTTCTTTTGTTTCTGGGGTTTGAATTGTTGGTTTTTTGTGATTGCACCCTCCCCTCCCCCTTCCCTTGTTCTAACCAAGACATGAGAATGCAAGTGCACCACCTTCCAGTCTACTCTCTCGACCAGCTGCACATGGGAAGCCATGGTAGCACAGAAAAGCCACTTTTGTGAGCCACTTTTTCTGTTTGTAGGCTTGTCAACATATTGTGTGGGGAGGCTTCCTTTTGCAAGAAAGAAGTACAGGACAACATCGATCTACAAAGGCATCTTTGAAATTTCTTGATTCTATCATGGACCTTGTCATGCGCATGGATGGAAGTCTGACTTCTATTGTCTTACTTCTATCTCTCATAGCCTCTGTAACCAATTTTTTGATGCACATTTTCTTGTAATGAGTCATGATTCAGATCCATTAGCCGTAACTCTATAACAGGCTTCCCATCCTTTGGACCCTTCTTTCCCAATCTGGAGTACCTGTAAGTTGTGAGCCAAGAAGCATCATGTACTTCCTCACTCTCTTTCACCCTCTCCCCCTAGGGAGAGGGGGCAAGAGAGATGCCAAAAGGGAGTGGGCACGAGGAAGTGGGGAAAGGAGAGGGGGAAAACAAAGAGGCGTGGTGCAGTGGTACAACTCTGAGGTTTGACCAAAATGGTCTATGGATCAAACCCAGAGGGCAACATTCAGCTCGCCGACAGCTCTCGGTGCACCGACCTGCCCAGTTGAGCGGAGCCCGCTTAGCGGAGGGTGGAGCGGAGGGTGGCGCATGGTCCTTGCGCCGAGCCTTGCCCTACAGGCCCCCCATAGCACGTTCTCCCTTCAGTCCATGTCAACAGCAGCTTCGCATCCGAGCAGCAGGGGAGTTGTATCCGCTGCATCAACAGGGTGGCTCTGGAAAGGGGTGCCGCCCACCGAACGTCGGTTCTAGCCCCCCGTCTGCGAAGGCCATGAGCGAGAGTGAGGAATGGAAGATAAAAGATCATTCTTTTGTACTGCGACCACTATATCGATAGAGAAAAATCAAGAGATGGCACAGGGGATAGGGAAAGAAGGAGATTACAATAGTTCCAGGGAAAGAGAGACACGGAAAGAGGAAGAGTGCAAGTTGTGGTGGTCAAAAGGGAGATGAAGAAGAGTCTACATCACCACGCATGCATCTGCACACCTGTGTGTGTGTTTGTGTGTGTGTGTGTGTGTGTGTGTGTGTGTGTGTGTGTGTGCGTGTGTGTGTGTGTGTATGTGTGTGTGTGTGTGTCTTCGTGCATGCGTGTGTGCGTGCTTGCATGCGTGCGTACGTGCGTGCGTGCGTGCATGCGTGTGTGTGTGTGTGTGTGTGTGTGTGCATGCGTGTGCGCACGCACACGTGCGCACCTGCGTGCACACGTGTGTGTGTGTGTGTGTGTGTGCATGTGCGTGTGTAGTCGTGTGTGCGTGCGTGCGTGCATGCGTGCACACGTGCGTGCATGCGTGTGTGCATGCTTGCGTGCATGCATACGTGCCTGCGTGCCTGCATGTGTGCGGGCGTGCGTGCATGCCTGCGTGCGTGCGTGCGTGCGTGCGTGCGTGCGTGCGTGCGTGCGTGCGTGCGTGCGTGGGCGCGTGCCTGTGGGTGTACGTGTGTGTGTGTGTGTGTATGTGTGTGTGTGTGTGTGCGTGTGTGTGTGTGTGTATGTGTGTGTGTGTGTGTGTGTTTGTGTGTTTGTGTGACTGCATTCTTTGCCCACCTGTGATGTGATCAGAAGGTACGTTGTCATGGCAATCGTGCACTTTTCAGGAGGCATCAGGGAAAACCAAAATGACATGGATGTTAGAAGAAGTTGTCATACTTCTGTTCAGCTCTATGATCTGGAAATTTACATGTTTCCTCTGTCTCGATGAACTTTCAAGGACGTAAATGATGCACTCCTCCCCCTGGACCTCCCGTACCCCCCCTACATTGCTGTCCCGCCTCCCATTGCCCTTGATTTCCCCATTCCCCCAACCACTTCCCTGGTCAAACCAGAACTGAAATTGTATGGACACTATCACACTGTTGCTGAAATGGCTTGGGACCCTTTGAATGTTTCCTCTGCAGGCTTCTGAGCTACACAAGTATGAGCTCATCAATCCCTTCGACCATCTCATTTCTGACATCACTCACACTCTTGTACGTTTTCTATCTTTCTCCAATTTTGCAGATATCACATAAGGCCTGATGTTGCTGATTCGGGGAGGGCATGGGGATTCTCAAGGTTGAAGGCCTAAGAAACTTGTAAAGACGTCTTGAAACTGGAGAATGTGCTGTGGTTGCTCTCCACTCACATGAGCAAATTGTTTTAGCACGGTGCTGATGTAAGCAACGCAGGGACTCTAAGTACACTTTCATCCTTTCCTGTCGGCAACTTGTTCGTAAACTCCTCTCTTTTCCTGCTTGACCATTTTTGTACATGTAGGGGTATCCCATCTCTTCCAGTTTTCTGGCTGAATGCTTGTGCTCATGTGTTACTTGTTTTACAGCGACGCATTCAGAGCAGGGATTCAAGGAAGCCCTCCAGATGCAATGAGTGCTCTCACACGTTTGAAGACTATGTGAGTAGACAACGAACCACACATTCTCTGCTGGAAACCTGATGGAGTGCAGAATCTGCTTCACATTCTTTTTTAAACGACCTTGATAGGTCAACCCTGCAATGGGTGAGAGTATGCTGCTTTGCATCACTGGTACTCATGATACTGCAAAATTCAATCCATGCTTACGGAAGCATTTCTCATGGGGATGAGGATGAAAGTGAAAGAAGACATGAGTTTCTTCAGCAGCTGAAAACTGAGCAGTTTCTCAAAAGGTAGAAAACACATTTCATTAGGATAGCACGCATGTTCCAGTATACTTCCCTTGTGATTTGAATTTTCTTAGCACCTTCCTAAGAGTAGGTTTCTTTGAAGGACGGATTAAACACATTTCCAAAACCCCTTCCCTTTTCAATCATGCACTGTAATCGCAGAGACCTTGGAAGAAATGCAGTGACGGGCTTTCCACCATTTGGAACGTTTTTTTGAAATCTTCACATTCTGTGAGTTTGAGGTCACGAAGTTGTTCTCCCGCGTCCTTTAGTCTCTGGTGACTTCTTTTGGACACTGGTTGGATTTGGTCTGCAATTCATGGACCTGAAATGACACGCAGATGATAAGAATGGAAACATAACCAGAAGTATTTGCGGCATTAAGTGTGATGGTGGGAAGGACACTTCCAGAGGATTGTGTGTGTATGTGTGTGTGTGTGTGTGTGTGTGTGTTTATGTGTGTGTGTGTGCATGTGTGTGTGTGTGTGTGTGTTTGTGTGTGTGTGTGTGTGTGTGTGAGGCCAGTCCTTCGGATGGGAAGGCCACTTCCAGAAGAACACGTCACGGGCTTCGTCATGGCCGGGTCCTAAATTTCCCGTGGAGCATTAGGCGTCCCGCACAAGGAGGGCTGCACGAGTCCCCGGTGGCCTTCTACGCCATCTGCAGCTGTTGAAATGCCCCGCACCGGCTGGGAATTCGCACAGTCCTGGGTGTGATGCAATGGTCGCATCACCCAGCCGGCGGAGCTCTAGAGCAGTTCTGGCAACCGTGGCTGCAGAGGGTGTCCCGTGACGACGAGCCACGACCAGTGGAGAGTTGGCGAGAAGTCGCACGCGACGTCGGACGCCGTGCGGTGGAGGCCGCCGAGGAGAGGGCCGAGGCTTACCGCACCTATCAGCGCTACCAGCGGGAGCTCTAGTGCCTGCGGGAGGAGCACCCCACGCCGGCTCATCCTCGCGCAATTGGACGCAACAGCAGCCCACTTGTGTTCCATCGCGTGGTTCCAAGGGACACTACCCACCTGATGGCCAGTCGTCGTGTTGTCGTGCAGGTGCGGGATTCGATGGATCATCCGTCTCTTGAAGAGGCCTACGGTTTGCGTGTGCTGTTGGGTGATTTTTAGTGGGATACTTGTGTGATCGAAATTAGTTTTGCTGCTTGTGTTTAGGATGATTGAGTGAGAAGTACTTTGATGGTTCATTTCATTCAATTGCTCCACCTTTGACACTTGGCTTCATGAAGTTTGTGCACGTCCCGGTGAATGATTTAGTGTGGGAGGTGTCCTGAATGAACATAGAACTTGAAGTAATTATTTGTCTCATTATAAGTCCAGTGAATGACATCTTGCAAAGTTGCGTGACATATCTGACTTATGTTCCTGTGTTGATTCGATGGATTATCCATAAGCAGAAAGCGAAGGAAATTGAATGCGTAGAGAGATTCGGTGGATGGAAGTGGTGTCTGATTGACCAGAAATAGCGATGCAAGGTGATCGGAAGAAAAGCATAAAATACACCTGCGGGGATAGCGTAGCTCGAATTGCTGTGGAGGGCGAATCCTCGCATGCTGTCAGACCCAGCTCCGGCCGATGGCAAAAAAGGGTACAACAGCAACACCGGAGCGCGGATTGATGCTGAGTCAGGCCACAGTGTTGTTGATGTGGGCAAGAGCAGATGCAAAAGCATCACAGTATAGGAAGGAGGAGATGATGATGATGATAGGTGACAGTATGAGGCATGAGTGGCCACAGCTGAGACAGCGGGCCGAAAGAGGCCTCGGATGACTGAGATTGCGCAGCTCTGGAGGAGGGCACGACTGAGTGAAGCGAAGGAGCGCGTCACAACTGGTGTCGATGGACAGCATTCCAAGTGGAGAGGAACCACGGCTGAATAGCGGGCAGCTGCTGAAGCAAAGCTTTGAGAAGATTAGGAATAACAGAAGTACTGACGGTGTCATAGCAAGTGAAGGCGGACGCGATGAAGGGAAGCGGCGGAGTGGTGGGCAGCAGTTAGGTACCACAGCTTCAGGAGGCGAGCACCAACAATGAGAGTGCTGATGCCACACCCAAGAGGCAGGCAAGGGAGAGATGAGAGACGTACCACAGCCAAAGGCAGGGCTGAAATGGGGTGCTAGAGGTGCGGATGCAGTACAGTAGGAGTGCGAGCTTTTGCAGGGCGTGTCCGAGAGGTCACGCCCTCTTTGTCGTGACACGAGGATCAAGGCGTGCGGTCCTTGTCCTCGGCACGTTTCCCGCTTTAGCCGTTGCCGATGGTGGTCGGTGCCAGTCGTTTGGTTGCTGCTCCGTGGTCATGCACCGACCATCCGCGAGAGCTTGGAGGTGATCCGGTCCTTTTCCGGTTTTATTTTCTTTGACCCGGACCAGGGTGCAGATGCGCTGGACCAGTTTGGGATTGTACCGAGGCAACCTGGGTCAGCCCATGCCTTGTGGCAATGGCTGAATATCTCCAACAGACACACCCCACCGGGGTTGCATACCCAACCGTCACACAACAATATGGAGGATGGAAGGATTCCACAGCCCCAACCGGCACGACGCTCCTTGCGTAACGTCCCTCGTGTGAACTACATACAATTCTATCACATAACTAGTCCACAACACGTGGACAACACCAGAGTGGAACCCCAGACACATATCAAGGCAAGGGGATGCACTGACGCCGCTATGTGACACAAAGCCATGGTCGCAGAGCTGAATGCTCTTTTTTAGTATAATCTCTATGAACTGGTTCCCTTGCCACCCGGGTGTAAAGCCATTGACTTCAAGTGCGTGTACAAGCTCAAAAGGAACTTGGTGAGACTCATTGAGAAGTACAAAGTCAGGTTGGTGGTTAAGGGCTTCCACCAAATACCAGGGCACAGGGCCCTATGCCCCAGTGGGGAAGTATGGAACCAGTCGAGCTCTACTGGCTGTTGCGGCACGCAAAGACTAGTAAATACATCACATGGATGTGAAGAATGCCTTCCTCAATGGCCAAGTTGACGGAAAACTCTACGACAAAGTTTTGATGATGGAACAAATTGCGTGTGGCTGCTCCTCAAAGGCCTTTACGGGCTCAAGCAAGCCCCACACTGTTGAAACAAAGAGATTTGTCCCACGCTTTAATCAGGAGGGTTCATTTAAAGTCTAAGCGATCCTTTTCACTTCTTGCGATAGGATCAAGGTCTTCCAGTCGCATTGTTGGTCTAAGTGGATGATCTTCAAATTTTGTCACCCTCTCTCGTTCTCATCTCAGAGACAAAGACACTGCTCATTACGCACTACAGCATGACAAACCTGGGTGATGCCACAAATTTCTTTGGCATGACTGTCAGAAGGGACAGAACAGAACACACCCTCACCCCATATCAAGGACGGTTCATCGCACACCTCACGACACGCTTCCGGCACTTGGTACAGCATCTTCCATGCCAACACTTACCTATGAGCCCTGACGTGTAGGCGCACCTGTTCGATACAAACACCACAGACTACGGACCGGACTGTGACCCCACACTATACAAGCAAATCATTGGTAGCTTGTCGTACCTTGCCTCCACCAGACGCCTGGACATCTCTTGCACAATCAACATGCTGGCACAGTTCACTCAATAGCCGCACAACACACATCTGAAAGCACTACTGAAGCTGCTTCGCTATGAGATGGACACTGTTGAGCTTGGTTTGGTCTTTGTTGCCTCTACCAGTCCCTGCAGTGTGACTGTGGGGCACGCAGTCGGGATGGCTATGCAATCATGTGTGGCTCGCAGTGTGGCGGAAGCTGAATACATGGAATTAGGTGAATCTACATCGAATTTATCTGGCTCGCACAACTCCTCAAGGAGTTTGGACTGCAGCCCCATGCTGTGGCACTACACAATGACAGCTCCACCGCACGTTGAATCGGTGCTAACGATGGTGTGTTGCATCCTCGCACAAAGCATATCAGTGTAGAACATCATTTCATGCGTGAAGCAGTTGATGACGATGTTTTGTAAGTTTTTCTTGTCAACGTGATGCACAACTGGTCGACTTTCTCACCAAGGCGCTCCCTCCCCTTCACTCCATCTCCAACTCAAGCACCTGGGTTGCATCCCTGTCGCACTCACGTCTAAGGGGGCGTGTTGATCCATCTATACTTATTTTTCCCTCCTGTGTGGACCTGAGTGCACAGGGCATGCTGACTAAGAGAGTGGAGGCGACGCCCACTGAGTTTCCATGTTACGCCGGATCCAAACTACAATGTATCCGGCGGCTCACGTGCACTCGTGTCCTCCCCTCTGGCAGCATTGCCCCAGCTCCATCCCCTTTAGGGTAGTCTCTAGTTGTTTGCTTTCTGTGACCACTATGTGTCCTTACTTGTGACTCGTGGTCAAAACCGCACATAGGCTTTAGGAACTTAGTGTAGTCTTAGTTTAGTTAGTGATGCTGTCCTGGTCCGTGTGCGAGTGGCATGGTGCGGCCTAGTCCGCGGTGTTGTTGACTTCAAGGAAATTTTGCTTTTGCTCAAGGAGGAGTGGCCAGCAAGCCTCGCTCGCCGGCCGAAGGGTGAGTCTTGACAAATGAGACTCACCCATTCAAAGTTTTTAGATCCCAACAACCATGGCCAATGATGAATGTGACCCGTTCTCCCTAAATTCTCAACCAAACAAGCTAAAACAAGTTCCATACAATACGTGTGTCCAAGGGAAGAGGGGGAACTTGCCCCACTTCTTCACCTTGGCACCATCAGTGCCATGGTCGAGGAGGAGAGGGCTCGCCCCTCTCCTCATCATGTTGTCTACGAGTTTTTGTTGTTTTTTCTTCCGTCATGCTCTCGGCTTGTCAGAACTTTCAATTAAAAAATCAAGCTCTTGGCTCGAGAGCCTGCTCCCAGCTCTCAGTCATTAGATCTCGAATGTCGGGCTCTCTCCGCTGATCGTGCATCATCTTGACTAACATTCCTATTTTTTTCTCTTTTTGTAAACCACGTCGACAGCCACAGATGTCCGTCAATGTTCAAATCCAATGCCTAAGTGTATCCAACACTTCTTTTCTCTCAGGAAAGCTCTGTCTGTGATACCAATGTTACGGGCCTAGCCCGTATACAACTAGCTGTGGGACCAAAGTAGAAGCTCTCAGAAAGTGTAGTCCAATTAGGGTGCTCCAAAGGTTGCTTCAGTCGTTTTGGCTGAGAGGAACCGCGCCAAGAATGGACAATGTCATAAGAGAGGAATTTTTGTATTCACATGCATATTAATCCTCATCGCTCCATGTAGCAAAGCCACATCAAAACAGGACCTTAACACCTTCCAAGATTGGAGGAGAAGTGACGGATGGATCTCCCATTGTGGCACTCCTTTGTGTCTCAAATTTGGCCTATGGACCAAATTCGGACTAGATCCGGACTAGACTGTAGATCGAGATTAGCTTTTGGACCTCCGCTCCTTGACATGTAGACTGTAGCTCCCAAAATACATGAGTTTTAATCATGTGCCATTTGTAAACCTAATAATAGCTCATTTTTATTGAGATCATATATGTTTACATAGATACATACATATATATATATATATGTATGTTTGATATGGACATTTTGAAAATGCAACAACATTTTCCACTATGCACTTTCTTGCACTAGACGTAGTTTTTACTTTTTGCGTGATTGTACCTTTTGCATTTTTGTTCTACTCATTAGGCCATCACATAGATTTCCTTCTTTTTTGCCTTTTTTTTGTCTTTTGAGGGAAATAGAGGAGCGTTTTGCTGAATTGAACAGCCTAACATGGTTGGCCGGCATTCCCGATGTTTTTCTTCGAGAAAATTCTTCCCTCGTTTAATCCATCAACCGGACATCAGTATTTGGATACGTTTGACAAACCCTCTATCTAATGAACGACTGGTTATACTGGGCTGTCTCAAATGGCGTGACAATCGTGTTGGCCAGTAGGAGATCGCAAAAGACCCCTCATTCATGCAGTTGGCCATAGAAAACATCGTAGGAAAAATGACTGCTCAAAGATCATTCAAACTATCACCAACCCTTCTATTGAAGCGTCCTTGATACTTCTTTCTTGCTTTTGCTGATGTCTCCATGTCGACACTACTTGGCATGATGCATCAACATGATAAATTTTCATCCAAAACTAGATATATCGCTGTTATTCCTTTTTCAATGGCAAAGCTGGAAAACATTCCAGTCGTGGATATGAAAGGCTTATTGTTTGGTTCCTTCAGATGGGGAATGTATCAAGAATTGTGTGGATATAAGGTCATTCTATAGTTTTTTTTTTTACCTATAGAAAATTTTCTATTCAATGTGATTTTTTTGTTGTTTTAAAACAAGCACATGTACCTGGCCAATTGTTTCATCGTTGGAATGCATTATCGAAATTTGTTGAGACGTTTGATTGCTATTTTTCTCATGTCGTGGTGGTCGATTGCACTCTGAGAATCTCCGATTGTGGCACATCCTTTGTCTTCTGCACTCCTGACCGACCGTCCGTGTCTCTTGTTTATCGCAATTTTTTCTCATCTTGGGGCTGTTTGTTGGAAGGTATCGCGTTCAGCCGAAGTTGGCAAGAAGGTCCTCATCTCTCGGTGAACCACAAAAGGCTATTCATGATATTTTTGTTCACTTAACTTGGCTGTTAGGTGGGTATATGTGCTCCGTGATGACTGCAACAATGATACTTTTTATCATGGCATGATGGTGAAATCAGGTGCGTACTCATCATTTCTTTCTCCTGCGCTGTCGAAACAGGCACCTCCCTCAAACTTTCATGTGGCAGTTTGGTAAATGATGATGTCAGCAAGTCGGTGAGTACCTAGCTTTTACCAACTCCCCATTCCCTACCGTCGCCATTCAAGTAGGCGGCGGCTGGATGGGGATGGATAGTCGGCCGATTCTTCCTCCACGCCGACAATACTTCAGCATCATGTTTTATGCACTTTCTGTCTGAGACGTTACACAGCAAGTTTGGCGTGGTTCGGAAGCAGTCCGACGAGAAAACCCACGAAGATATCAGGCTTCAAATAGTAAAGGTAGTTTGTCTAGTTTTGTAGTAAACCTATCACAGCAGAGTCGGAGTTGCGGACCCAAGCTGGTATGTTGATGACGATGCGACTAGCTGGTGTGGTGGTATGTGCTGGCGGCCCTCTCATGGAAAGGGCTCGTTCAGCGTGTTTAATTCGGCGGCCGCAAGTGTTTTGAGACTCTCCTCCTCATGGGAAAATTAATAGCCGGACCATTTTGCGACCCAAATTGTAAGCGTAACTCAGGTTATTCCAGCTAGCCGTCGAGCGATGTCTACTGTCACCCACCAGATATGCCCGTCTCTCAAAACGCCAAGAAGCTCTCGGATGCTGTCATGGTCAGAAAGCCCTCGTCACGAAAATAAAATGCCCCACATTTGAACTCAATGTTGCATTGATAAAACCTTGCTTAATGGATCCCTCTATCTACGAGGACTGTGGAACTGGCTCGGCGTCCAGGTTTAGGTCTGCACCGCGCCAAATGTGAAGCTGTCCAGCCCATCCACACCTACCGGAGAAAAACAGCCTCGGCGGTGTCCTTGTCGGCTTTTGACACACTCGTCGCTGACACATAGGCGGAGAACTCGGGGAAAATGCAACGTCGCCGTTCTCTCGCCGTCTTTCTCCTACAGGATCTCGCCGCCACTACTCTCAAAATCTTACCTCCTCAAGAGCCCTGTGCAGTGATTTTGTCACCGTCGGTGGCTCTCCAAATCCCCATGATGTTGTCCGCCCCGCCTTCATGTTAAAGCAGGAGGCCCCCAAATTTTGCACGACGACGTTTCAGGAAACCCTCATCAGGAAAGACGACAATTAGAGCAGCTGGACGCGTTCTCATTGCATGAGTTGCCAAAAACTAATCATCGGAATAAATTTCCGAAAATAAAACATAGAACATAGTATCAGGAAAGGTTTCTTAAAGTGAGGAGTGAAACTATTACGCCGCGTTAGATATCTCGTCTTGTTCCACGGATTCCGAACCCCGGGAACTTGCATTCTGGACGTTGTTTACATGACGCCTGAACCTAAAACATTCGTTTTGAATACCTTCAACTCCACAAACATTTTACCGCACACATGCAGATGGTAGAGATGTTTTCCCGCCAGGCTTATGGGAGAAGTTTTCTGCCGTTTGACCCTCTCCAACAACGAATTTGTCATAAGAAGGGGTACCGCACAGAGGACATGACAAATTCTATCCACAGCGTTTATGTGGAGGGTTTGCAACACATTTTGACACTTCAATACATGGGTTATTCGTGGGTCTAGGTTCTCTCTCTAAATATGACTAGAAGGAAAACGGGGACTCAGTCTGTGGTATAATGCGACAGTCGGCCAACTGGCCGGCCTTACTTTTGGATATTATGACCTACTCTTGAGGTATTCTAGGGCCGGTGACAAGAGGCCATAGAGGGTGGGGATTGGAGGTTAGGGGGGTGGGGGGGTGGGGGGTCGCAAAGAGGACCCCCATGATCGTTGTGGGTTTCGCGTCCCTTACAATGCGGACGATGTTGGTGCGTCAATCCCTTTATGTGGGCCCAAACGAGCGGAGAAATGAAAGACAAATTGACCGTGAAGCCTTGAACCAAAATCAAAAGGCTAAGCATAAGGGCAGCGAGGACGTACGGTAAGGTGTCACGCCTTCAGTGATGGGCTTGAAAATTTGAGGACAAAATAAGTGGTTGGCCTTATGTTTTGACCCAAAGGTTCACGTCTCTTATCGCCCCCAAAGTTGGCTCTAGATTATTCCTTAAGCTACTTTTCCCAACGGCATTTATGTTCGCGTCCTCACTGTTATAACCAGGTCGTGAAACCATAAACAACTTATGGCGTATAAGTGCTGATGGATTTTTGCTTCTACAGAATCCTAGCATGACAAAGCATTGTTTACTACATCAACGCCCATCAATGGAAACTCTTTATAGTGAGTTAATGGGCAGATGTCATCATCACACGCACTAGGGAAAAATTGTATCATTCACCATCGGACTAGTTAACACCTTATTGTTTTGCATACATTTAATATCAGTTCCATAATGACCAATTTTTAGTTAAAAATTGAACGGGTAAGAATTAAGTTGTAAGATTTACACCCAAAGGTAAAGGCTGATGCGGTAGCTGTGATGGCCAACAAATCACCCCAGATAAATAGCTTGAAATACATTTGTCGTTCTTGTGTATGTTTCAGGCAACATTTAATGGCGTACATGTTTTGACTGTAATGAACGAGCTAAAATAAACACAAATTGAAAATAGCCATAAGAGGATAGAAAAATGGACATAAAAAGAAATAAGTGTAACATTTTTGTACATAAACATACATGGATATGGAATTAGAAAGTAAAAGAAATGTAAATTTACATATATAATAATGTGCAGATTTACATATAGATATGTACATAGAGGGATAAATATTATTTTGAATATGAAGATCATTTTTTCATATGGATTACATATCCCTAGATGTAAACGTATGTATCTATATATAGATTTCAATGTTTTAATGTCCCTATATGTATCCACATTGAAACATGTTTTTTCCTGTGCATAAATGTTTATATCTACTCGACATTAATATTCATATATATGTGTATATATATATATATATATATGAATGTGTATATGCATATTTACATGTATATATGGATTTTGTCATAGTTATATACATATGTATTTATATATAGATAATAATTTCGATATAGATATTCAAATAGATAAAGATAATAGTATAAATATGTACGTAACAATAAACATAAATATATGTATACGTATATGTATATCTATATCTATAAATATTTTAATCTTAATCTATATCAACATCTCTATCTTAACCCATATCTATACCTATATCTATTTATATAACTCTATCTATTTCTATATCTATGTCCATACCTGTATGTATGTCTCTATCTATATCTATATTCAAAATAATTTACATACATATCTTCATCTATATTGATACCTATATCTCTATTTTTATCTATGTTCATATAAATTTCTTCATATATATATCTATATCTATATCCATCATCATCTATAAATCTTTATTTTCCTATATACATACATCTAATGTTGAACAGGGCAGGAGGAGGGTGAGGTTGTAGGTGAGAGGACAGAGGACAGCGGAGGAGAGACGAGGTGGGTGGTGTGAAGGCTAACTGATGGAGTTAGCCGCCACTGAGAGCCGGGTGGCTCTCGGTTCTCGTGAGGGGGGAAGCCAGGAGTTAGCCGCGGGGCCAACTTCGGCTCTCGGCTTTGTGAGTGGGGGAGAGCTCTCGAGAGCTGTGAGGGGGAGGGCTCTCGAGAGCTGTGAGGGGGGATTGAGGCGGAAGGAGTAAGTCTGGAGCGAGGATCAAGATGAGATGTAGAATGTTTTCTGATAAAGAATGAGTGGAGCGAGCGAGCCACAGTGACCCCTATCGGATCGCGTGGCTGTGCTCGTAAAGTTCACCACAAAGTGTTGCAAACCACACACAGTGCACACAGCTTGCTCGAGCAAAACATCGAGTGTAACCCCAAAAACATGTAAATGGCGTAACCCACGTTGCACGAGAAACCAGCACGCAAAGAAGGTTACAGCACACCAGAGAAAAGTAAGACTAATCTGGGTGCGCTAACAATGTTTGTTAAACACGAAATCACAAGCGAGGGAAGATGGTGCAAGCAGAAAGCTTGAACAACATAACTCTAGCGGCAATGAGTGGAGAGAGACGGTCGGGAGCGACAAAGTGCACTTTGCCATTACAAAGGAAGTGCGTAAGGAGGCACCAGCCACACCCCAACACGCGAGGTTCGACGAGGGCACTGGCCAGCACGCCGCCAGAAGAACCCAGCTGGGAGCGCCCCAAGAAGGACCTGCACAGGCACAAACCGCCTGAAGCACCCCACCGGAAGCACTCCACTAGAAGCATCCCACCATCAGCACCAATCCAGAAGTGCCCCAGCAAGGAGCACCCCTCGAGGAGCACCACTCCAGGAGCACCCGTTTGTAAGCACCTTGCCAGAAGCAGCCGTCCCACGCACCCCGCCAGGAGCGCCACACCGCCACAAGTGGCAACCCAAAAGCACCCAATGAGGAAAGGGGGGGCATCTGAGTATTGAGTCAAGGGACTGCACCCCAACGCCCAGAGGCACACGACAAAAGAGGCACACAAAGGATACGAGGGAGGGGGGACAAAGGGGAGGGATGGGATAGGATAATGGATGGAGATGGAATGGAGACACCACACTGGCGGTGAAGGAAAGCGAGTGCGGAAGAACCTGCAAGGGACACACACCCGGAGGGAGGAGGTCCAGAGTAAGGGAAGGAAAAGAGATGCAGCATACGAGCAATCATCGAGCAGAGGACCAAATGATAGAGGCAAGGGTAACTGAGAAGAAAGGAAGAGCATCAGTCGAACAGGAGAAGGGTACGAAGGCCGATTGTTGTGATACTGGAAGCGTAGGCAGGCTGATGGAGAGCCTTCGTGACAAAGTCCACGAGTTGGAACTCGGCAGAGATGAACCGGAGAGAGACATCGCTGGTCGTGACAACATGGCACACGTAATGGTCCTCAACATCTAGATCTAAATCTAGATCTATTTCTATTTCTCAATCAAAATATATATTTACATTTAGTCTACACTTTCCCTATGTATACCTAATTCAATCTCAATACCTTTCTTTTAGAATATATATAACAAAATTATATTACATCTCCATCTTTAAATGTGTACGTCATTATTCATGTTCATGATTGGGAATATATTTATCCGTGTCTTTTTATCCTCTTTATACACTGATCTTATGATATGCACGTGGTGTGAAGTTCTAGAAAATAAAATGTTGAATAGTTTTTTACACTTTTTATCCACTTGAAGGAATGTGTACGTACTATAAGTTCATGAAATCTATAGCAAATACTCACAACACAATATTGGTAAATTTGAATGTTTATTAGAAAGAGAAGAAATTTAGAGTAATGATTCATGCATAGTGGCTAACATATGATACAGATTTGGTACATGTAAGGATTACCTACAAAGTGGGTATGTACTAATCTGTGATTTTATTCAAGGTAACACTTCCCTTCATGGGAGGAATTTCAAGAGTCCCTACCTATTTACTTGGTATTATTAACATTATTCTACTGAAAAGTGAAAAAAAGCAGCACGTTCATGTTGCATGGGATGTAGGTTAAAAGAGATGACATTTTCAATTCTTTTGAGCAGTCACAAACCCCTCCTTTCAGGGGTTTTTGAATGTTTAGGGGTGGTTTCTGTGTTGTTTGCATAAGGGGATCAAGACTCTCCATGCTTTCAAAGGGATACTTCTAAGCCCCACGACCACAAGGACCTGCTACGGTGCATGCAAAAGTGAAACCTTAGAACCCCGATTGTTATGTAGGGTAGGGTTTGACTGGGGTTTGGAAGGTGAAGTGGGAATTTTGCATGCCAAAATAAAAAAACAAAAGTTGGCAGTTCTCCCTCAATTGTAAGGGAGAAATTATTCCTCATTAGTCATATTGCAAAGCACTCATAAAGTGTAGGGTTTTGTATGTTTGGCGCAAGTGGAGTCCGGGCCTTATGTAAATTCTTGCAATGGTTTAGGGGTTTACCTTCTCAAAAAAGGTTAACTGCTCCCTTTTTATTCTTGCTTTGCAGCAAGAATTGCAAGGGAGCATGCCCCTCATCGCTTCGTGCAATCAGTGGCGCATGTTGCTGTTTGAGTGCGTTGAAGCAAGTGAGGTCTAGTTTGTTTTTTATCCTCTGGGCGGATAAAAAGCAAACTAGACCAGGTAGGGCATCACTTCCCCCCTCGCAACTCGAATATAAGGATGATAAAGCCCTAGAGATTAGGGCAATGACCAACCTAGTAGCCTCAATTTCGTTCCGGTGGCATGTATTTGTGCATCACCATGCTGGATTTTTTGTGTTCATTCTTGAAGGGGCCTTTTTAGTTCGAACTAGTTGCCCCATCTCTGTTCAAATAATGGGTGATAATGTCCTCATGATCAATTTGGTATAATTCAGAGACAATATTAGTTTGCCAAAAAAATTAACAGACAATACCTAGATGGCGGAACATTTTTGCTCATCGTTCTGGCTTGTTGAATCCCGCAAGACGGTATTACCAACGCGTGTACCTCAAGTACGGAAGATGTAGGCAATTCCAAGTTTTCGTTTTTCTCTATGTGCCAGGGTCACGTAGAGCTTCCCATGTCAGCCCTACTTGGTCACTTCACTGCCCAAAGGTTGCGGCCAATGGTGAAAACTAGGGTGTGGCTGGTTCTCCCAAGTCGACGATGGTCCGACCTTCCCCCCGCTTGGGGCCGACCAGACCATTGGAGGGGTGACATCGACCAAGGGGAGGATGATCCACACAACGCCTCGCCGGCCCACAGGACCATGCCCACCCACCGGAAGGAGGCAGAAGGCCGCCAAGGGGCTCGCCGGTCGGCTGCCGGTCGCTTTCAAAAGGAATGGCAGGGTGCACAAATCCCTTGCCTGCCTCACGGGTAGGGGAATCCTGCCCTCGCAAAACTCGTTTTCCAAAGGCCTCCCGCAAAGAGGTAGGGAGGACACCAAACTGACCTTACACACTTTGTTTTCTTCTTTTTGAGCTGACTCTGCTCTTCTTGTGACGACGGGGGGGGGGGGATGTATACAATGAGCAACCTAAAACTCTAAATCAGAACAACGTAACAAATACAGCAACATGTGTCTTAACCTGAAAAAAATAACTTCTTGGGTGTTGAAGGCAAGGGATGAAGGGTGAAACTACTTGTTATTTGTTGATGAAGAGGCATACATGGCATAATGAAGTGAGAATTTGAGTAATCAAGCTAGCAAGTGAATGGGGAATGAGATAGTGAGTGAGTGAGTGAGTGTGTGAGTGAGTGAATGAGTGCATGAGTGAGTGAGTGAGCGAGTGAGTTAGTGGTAGAGTGAGTGAGAGAGTGAGTGAGTGATATAGTGAGTGAGTGCATGTGACATTGATATATACAATTATCTTCATCCACATCTTTGTCTACACACGTATGCAAATTCATATCAATGTCCAAATCCAAATCCATCTCCACATCCATCCATACCCACATCCATATCCATATCCATATCCATATCCATATCCATATCCATATCCATATCCATATCCATATCCATATCAATATCCATATCCATATCCATATCCATATCCATGTCCATATCCACATCTATATCCATATCCATATCCATATCCACATCCATATCCTTATCCTTTTCCATATCCATATCCATATCCGTATCCATATCAGTGTCCACGTCCAAATCCATGTGCACATCCATATCTATATCTATGTTTGTATCACAATATATATGTATGTTTACAATATCTATATTTATACCTATATTTATATCTATATCTAGATACATCCAAAACTATGTCTTCATCTATATCTATATCTATGTCTACATATTTTTCATAAATATATGTACATGTTTATCCATGTGTATTTCTAGATGTATATGTATATGTAATTTTACACCTACATACATCTACAATCATGTTAAAATTAAACCCATATTCATATTTTTATGTACAAATGTATATATATATATATATATCTATATCAATATCACTATCCACATGTACATCTATATCTATATATACATCTATACTTAAGTATTTACCTATACATCCACTTACATTTATATCTACATCTACATCTACAACTATGTCAACATCTAAATATAAACCTAAAAGAAAATTCATATCTACATCCACAGATACATCTACCACTACATCCACATCTTTATTAACATATGTATCTAGATACATATTTATAGATATACCTATATCCATATATCCCAAAACGTTTCTATATGACTGTAGATCCATATCCATATCTATATCTAAATCTGCATCATGTAGAATTTGTACATTTAAGTATAACTTCATTCATATCTTTATATACATATCAATCTATAGAGTAAACATACATCTCTATCTATACATATGTATTTGAATCCATAGTTATATCCATATGTGTATCTATATTCAAATGTCGAAATTTTTATTAATACATCTATACCTATATGTATCTATTCCTATATCTTCATGTATATCTCTATTTATATTCATATCTATATCTATATCTCTATTTATATTTATATCAATATCTATATATGTGTTTGTATATATATTTGTCTATATATCCGTATATATAGCTATATTAATTCATCAATATCCCTAAGTACACCAATATTAACATCTATGTCAATATTGTTATTGATATCTATATGTATATATTTTATGTATATCTATATCTATGTGTATGTATATTATATCTGTATCTATGTGCATATCCACACATATATATATATATATATATATCTATAATTATATCCATATCTATATCTTAATCCATAACTAGATATCTACCTTTTTGTATACGTATTCTTTGTATCTATATATACATTTGTATCTGTATCTATGTGCATATCCACACATATATATATATATATCTATAATTATATCCATATCTATATCTTAATCCATAACTAGATATCTACCTTTTTGTATACGTATTCTTTGTATCTATATATACATTTGTATCTGTATCTATATCTTTATGTATATTTCAACCTGTATGTACATTTAAATCTGCATCTATATCTATTTCTATCTCTATATCTATATTCATATCTATATCTAAACCTATATTTATACTTGTATTGATATCCATATCCATTTAGAAATCTATGCATATACATGCATTTATATCGATATCTTCATCGTTCTTTAGATATATATATATATATATATATCCATGTCACTCTTTAAATACATTTATCTACATCTACATGTACATCTACATCCACATGCACATATAGATGTCCATCAGTGTGACATCTACATCTATGCATATATCCACGTCTACATCAAGATCTACATCTACATCTAAATCTAAATCTACAATTACATCTACATCCAACTCTACATTCATAGCTATAGTAATACCTATATTTGTATATAGATGTATTTCTCGACTTATATATATTTACTTTGACATCTTCTTATCCATTTATATGCATATACATACATATATCTATATATATATTGTAATCAAACTTTTTTACATGTACATTTACATCTTAAGAATGTCTAGAAAAATTCTTGTATCCAAATATATATGAAAATGTATATTGATATATATCTACATGGAAGTTTTTATCTTTATTATAGTCTAAATCTAGCTTGATAATCATGTCTATATTAGTTCTTATAGTGAATATATATCTAATTGTATGTCGATATCTGTATACAAATCTTAATCTATATCCACATCTATATTCATACCTATATTTACATCTATGTCATTTTTTATGTTCTTCTTTATCACGATTTGTATCTTTTACAACATCTCTATCTTTATATTCCTTCAAATATCTCTAACCATATCCATATCCATTCATATATATATATACATCCATACACGTATACATCAGACATCTCTTAAGAAAAATTTCTACATATACATATATACCTAAATTGAGGGTTTAAGGAACTCTATTTACTTGTAGATAGAGTTATATCAGAATTTATGTTTACATCCATGTCCATGCATAAAGAGGCTATATAAGCAGTTGTATTTGTATATGTTTCTTAATGTTATGAATCAAAAACATGGATTAATATACCTAAATTCTCATATTTTCATGAAATCAATGTTATATGAAGATATTTTTCTCCATCTGTGTTAACCATTTTTATCAGATTATTTGAGAATTTATTCCAAGTTCAAAATAATAGGAACATTCCATGTATAGAATAATTTGTGTATAACCATATATAATGTTTGCCCCTACTTTAACCATCATATATTTTTATAATGTAAGCCCGAAATATTTTTTCATGTAGTTATTTTCTAATCTGATGGTACAGATTTCCTGATTCATCTGCAAGGACCCCTCATTTCAGACATTCATCTTCTGTAGTGCTGGAGCATGGTGTTGGCGCAACAAGCACATCAGAATCACATAGAATTATCGAGCACCTTCTTTTGTTTTCGCCTTCAGAGGGTGGCTTCCGGAGAATGCTGGTGAAATCACCTGAAAACCCCGCAAAGGAAGTACCTGCTATGTCAAACAGCCGAATATGAACGATCGACGGCCGCCGTCGAAAAATTGGACCAAATTGTCTTCTGGTATAGGTCCTGTTTAGGCTGAAATTCATTTTCCGTTACCCTCATGAGTTTCGTGGTGTGTCTAGTTGAAAAATGGTCCTCTCTCTTCGGGTCATTCCGGTTTTCGCTGAAATGCATAGTTGGGGCTCCTCAACAATCAATTTCATCGATGGTTGTAAGTTTCCGTCCGCGTGGTTTTCGTCCTACAGTTGTTTAGGTTGCGAGGCTCGGCACTCCACGTTGATCCGTCCAGATAAACTCATGTCTTCCCTCCACTTCCAACAATCCTAGCGGGCCCCACACAGAACACGGATGACTGGATGGAATCGGCTCAACAATCTCCGTCTCCACCAATCACGCGCGAACATGGATAGTTGGAACCTTGACGTGCGTCCGCGTTTGGGAAGAGACGCTGTGGACCTGACTGGCTGCACCAATTTGCTGACCGGCGATAATGATGATTGCTAGGCGGCCTGCAATTTGTGGGCTCATAATGTCCTTCAACAAAATGCGCAACGAACTGTCCGATAGCGTCCAACGACCGTTTTCAGCGACAACCAGCCGCACCCCTGGTAATCAGAAGGGTTCCCGATGGGACAGCCGCCGCCAAAGCGCAGCAAAGTTCGGCCCTTAGGAAGGGTTAGGGACGACTAAGGTGGGGTTTCAAAATCATCTAGTTAGTTTTGTGTCGATTCACGAACACGCAAAATTGAGGCCGGTTAGGCTGGCGAGCTTCTACGGAAGTGGCCATCAGCCTCTCGAGGCGTCCGTCAAGTGTGCGACGTGCTTGCAAGTTCTGCAACGATTTCCCCTCGGATTTCAGATAGACTTATTAGTCTATCGGCCTCGCGACTCAAGGAGTGGACTAATTGTGACAAACTATTCGACTAAAGTGCACAACTAGAGAAAAGTGATGACTAATTAGTCTATCGTCCTCGCGACTCGAGGAATCGACTCGCCGTTGCGACACCGCCCACGCTATGGACATCGCATACACGTGTCACACGTGAGAGCCACAGGTCCGGTTCAATTCCTACCCGTTGCATTGCCAACGACTAATTAGTCTGACATCGTAGACTAATCAGTCGTTAAGCATGAAAAATCCGCATGGACTAAATATTCTGACTAATTAGTCTATCCCGTTCCCGCGCGCGGTAGACTAATTAGTCGAAGCACGCTTCCGTTAAGTCTGAACTACAAACTAAGTAGGTCGATTTTGGAACCCCAACTAACATGACGAGGCAAGCGGCGGGTGACGCAGCGGGCAGGGCGCGAGGCCTCTCACGCCGCCAGCTGGTTGGCGGCGACCTGTGCGACTGATGGCGGTGTGAAGTTTCTAGCCGTCGTGGCCAAAAAAATAAGAACAAACTGTGCTAGCCGGTGAGAGGCTGTTGATACTCATCTCTTCCCCATCCTCAAACCGTCGTTCGCTCCGCTCCCCTGAAAAACATGACAAATTTCCGTGTTTCACGATGGTGTGAGTTGGTGGCTCGCTCTTCGCGACAGCCTCAGTTCTGAGTCAAGCACAGCAGCGTTTCAGCCGATTTCCAGACGAAGAGTACCCTGCACCACCATCGCACAACTTCATCTAGACTCTGGCAAGAGCAGACTCTGATCACTCCGCCTTACCACATCCGTTCGCTGACAAGACTCCTCCAGCACGCTCGGCCCGTCATGCTGTGGCGAGCTGCAGGGCAGTCCGATAGCCCAATGCCGGGCCTCAACTGTTGGAAGAGAGAGCGCACCTTACCCGCCAAGCTACCTATGGCGGTGGGCTGGTTGCCGCCGGTGGCGGCCCTTCTCATCGTTGTTGCAGCAGCACTGCTGCTTGCAGCGTCAACCTGAAACGCCGCGGTTACCCGTCTTTGCAATGTGAGTTTTAGGTCTGTTGCGCAGGCATGATTGAACCAAGCAATTCTGCTGACGCCCTGCTCGCATTGCTATGTTCTCTGCCACCCGTGCCCATGTCTCTCTCCCGGTCGCCGGCACAACATCGGTGACAAGGGCTGCAGCAGCCGCTGCCCTAACCGTTTGGGGCTATTGTGGGCTAGATCTTAGGGCGCACATCGCCCAGCGAAGCCAGGTAGGCATGTCCCTCCTATGTGGTCGGCTGCCCTTGACCCCGATCCGCCCCTTCCAGGAAGGGGGCGGATCGGGGGGTGGGTAGATAGTAGCCATGGAGGGGGGGGGGAGAGGGAGAGGGGGCAGAGTAGCCATGTGAGCAGTGTAGGCGTGAGAGGGGGAGAGTAGCCATGTGCGTGGTCGGTTTCCGTGATGCTGCCATCATGGCAGCATCACGTGCCATGTTCTGCTCATTGAATAGTTCGAAAATTTCATTTTTTTCTTGCTGGAGCAGCACTGCTTTAATTCTATGCAGTAAGTGACTTGCATGTCCGGCTTTTGAATGTTTGAAGTGCGCAAGTGGATCCCCTTTACATTTTCCTTTGGCCAGCTTGGACCGATAGTACTCGGCATCAGTTCCGGATGGTTCCCGACGGGGTCCCCGATGCCGAGTGCTATCGCGCCAAGCCGCGATCGAATGTGGGTCTCGCTCATCTGGGTCCGCCATGATCGTGATCGAGGCCCCATATCCATCGTGGCCTCGATTGGAATGCCCTACCCTTCCCCGGAACATGTGCGGGACTCCCATATGGTGGTGTCATTCCATATAACACCACCATTTGCTGCCTTTGCCATCCTGGCAGCTGCAGTTCATGTGTCAGCAGAGCTGCACAGACCAGCAAACAAGCCGACATCGGCAGCCACAAACGGGAAAGATCAATTTCCAGCACAGTGGTGCTTTTGCAAGGAAACCAGTCCTTGTCGCTTGGGCTGACGCTTAGTGGCTTGCTCGATGGTCTTTGCCTTTGGTTCCGGTTCATGGTTTCCACCACCACCAGCGACTTGGCTGGACTGCCAGCCCGAAGCAGACCGGTCATTTTGAAACCCGCCAGCTTGGTTCTTAATGTTTGCGGTCCTTCCGCGACCACTCCTTTGTCTTTCTTTTCTTGCATCTCAAGTTTCTAGTCCGACATCCTAAATCTCACTACCAGTGAATAAGGAGCGCAAGGATGCCATTCAGCTCTAGCAGCGAAACTCTCCCATGTCGCCTTGGTGCAAGATAGCTGTAAAAACTACTCAAGGAAGACCCTTGGGCACGGACGGCCGCCACGTGCAACATAGCAGTGCATACACCTGCGTGCTGGCATGTGTGCGCACTTACAAGAAACGATTGCTGTGGACCGCGTCTTACTCTTTGTCCTGTACCGTGTGTTTGTAGTGCATGCATGCACTGGTTGACAAGAATGGCCATTCTTTTGGGTGGTGGTTGGGTACAAGTGCAGGTGTGCTGCTCACACAGCTCGCCAGCATGTACACACTGAGTATCAACAACTGGAACAACCCCGCAGCAGACTGTGCCACAGTGTCCTGTGTCACATGCGACAGCGACGGCAACATCATCTCTCTGTGAGTAATGTGCTTGTGGTGAAGACTCACATGCTGGTGGTGGTGGTGGAGGTCAACGTGCTGCTGGAGCTGGTGATGGTGGTGACGGTGGTGATGGTGGTAGACCACCACTATCACCACCGCGGAATGTGCGGATGGACCACCTCCTTCCAGGGAGGGGCTCCAAACGAGAGTGCGGCTCAGGTCATCTCTCGTTTGGAGACCCTTACATCAGCGTGAGAGTCTGCTTCCCAAGTCGCTCGAGTAGTCATCTCGGGAACAGCACTCCAAACGAGAATGCGACTTGATCGAGGGCTCTAGATGAGTGTGCCAATTGGGAAAAACTCTCGCTCAGAACCACCACCACCACCACCACCACCACCAGTGGTGGTCGTCCACGACCATTACCATCACCACCACCACCACCACCACCGTGGTGGTGGTGGTGGTGGTGGTGGTGGTGGTGGTGATGGTCGTGGTGGTGGAAGTGATGTTGGTGGTTGTTGTAGCCGTCCGCGTGGTGGGCCTGTGATAGTAGACGAGGGGAAGGAGGAGGAGGAGGAGGAGGAGGAGGAGGAAGGGGAGAACGTGGTGGTGATAGTGGTGATGGTTGTGGTCGAGGTGGTGGTGGTGGTGGAGCTGGCGTTGGTGGTGGTGGTGGCGGTCGTGCTGGTGGTGGTGGTGGTGGTGTTGGTGGTGGTTATGGTGGTGGTGGTGGTGG
>SZWC01001286.1:18192-84809 GCA_023375785.1 Penium margaritaceum | reverse complement strand
GTGTGTGTGTGTGTGTGTGTGTGTGTGTGTGTGTAAACATCCTCGATATATACAACAGAACAGGTCAAAGCAGCAAAGGACAACGGCTTCTTTCCACTAGCCGGAGGCAGGTGACAGTTTTATCACTTTATTAGGGAATCCCTTGACTTTTCTGTTAAACGGTCGGATGACCAGAAAGCCGTTTGGTCAAGTTGGTTCCGATGAGACTTGAACCCTCTCGAGACTCGGATTTTCCGAGGGGTGACAAGAGTGAGGCTGGTTCCCGCTTATTTCCAACACTAAGGGACTGACACCTAGGGCCTCTGCTATGGTACGCTAAGGTGGGCGATGCGTAACGAGGAGCCGCAGTTGGGCGGCTGCTGCTGTTGGTGCTGCTGCGTGATGCGCTTCGGTGAGGTCTGCGCATCATGCAACAGGGTCGTAGTCGTGCCACGGAACTGTTAGCATGTAGCGAGGATGGAGTCGCGAGAACGTGTCTGTGCTGCTCGTGCGGTTGCCCGGGTGTCGGTGGAGCTTGAGAGCGGGCTTGCCGTTCGTTGGTCGTGGCCGTTGGGTTTCCGCCGACAGCTCACCGGTTGCTTTTGGTTGCTGGCGGAGGTGAACTGTTGGAGCGAGCGGATGAGTGATTAGTTTTGTGCTCGCTTGCTGGTAGCCTGGTGACCACCGGGACAAGGGTGTCGGAGCAACCCAGGTGCACATCGTGTGACTCTTGAGTGCCATTCTGACAGGAGCACCTTTGGGTGGCATGGGACATAGTGAATCATGTGAGCAGGTCTGCAAAGCGTGAGCAGTCGCTCATCAACGCGTGTCAGGCCCGCGGCGTCAACTACCTCTCCCTGCACCTTGACACCCCAACGAGATGGAACAGTACGCTTGACATGTGTGAGAGGGTGGTCAGGAAAAAAAGAGGTGCTTGACGAGTGGCTCCAGTCCCGGGATCCTGCCCTGATTCCCAATGGGCAGGGTTGGGAGCTGCTGGGCATGGTGATCGCAATTTTGAGCCGTTCAAGGGCTTCACCAAAGACCTCAGTGGGCAGGAGTACACTCTCACCTATGGTGCCATTCTTTAGCACCATCTTGTAGAAACTCCACACCTGGCGCATGAAGGCCACCAAAGCAGTAGAGAAGAAGCAGAAGAAGGCAAGTCTCGACAGCATGGAGAAGCTACTTTTGACGCTGCAGCCGGGGCTGGCCAGTGCAGTTGACAAGGTGAGAAACAGGTGGTGGTGGTGTTTCTTGTAGTGGTTCTCAGTTTCTGTAGGTTTGTATGATGTTGCTTGATGTTTTCTGTTTTTGTGCTTGTGGTACTCCAGCTTGAGAAATACGTGAAGAAGTGTAGCATCCGCCATGTGGTTGCGACGGTGATCGATCCACGGTTCCGGTTCCACAAGGTAAAATAAGCCAGGGAGTGGTGATGGCGGTGTTGGCGGTGGTGGTGGTGATGGTGGTGGTGGTGGTGGTGGTGGTGGTGGAGGGGGTGGTGGTGGTTGTGGTGGTGGCATTGGTTCTGTGCATTCACATAGTACTTTCACCTTCCTCATGTGAACTAACTTGTTTTTCCTTTTTTCCCCATCGTTTGTTCGATGCAGCTTCTGGGAATCAAGTCAACGGTGGGGCTCCAGGTCAAGGTGCTTGATTCTTTCAAGCCCTACTTTGCCAAGGTACAGGACGAACGGAGGGCTGTGGTTGCAGCAGCAGAGGCAGCTGCCACAACAGAGGCAACAGAGGCAGCAGGAGCAGATGCTGACAACGACGACGACATGATGGCGATGTGTACCAACATGCCCGCAACACCAGAAGTTGCAAGCAGCAGCCAATAGCTGGGTGGTCCTGCAGCAGCCGCAAAGAAGGGGCGCAGGAAGCAGAGGCGACAGAGCATGCTGCAGGCCACACTACTAGACCCGATGGACGAGCTGTATGAAGAGCCAGAACCTGCTGTGCAAGTGGTGGTGTCGGACACGATCGAAGCAGAGGTGGATTTGTATAAGGAGGCAAGAGGCGGACGGCGTCGCAACGTCTTGTAATTCTACAAGGAGAACTGCACCAACTACCCTACGTTTGCCTTGGTAGTGTAGGATGTGCTTGCCGTATCAGCAACAAGCACACCCTCGAAGCACATGTTCTCGCTTGGGGGCAGAGTTGTGACTGACTTCCGACATTCTTTGTCCCAGTTGACTGTTGAGGATCTGCTCCGCCTCAAAACGTGGATCAACGATCCAGCTCTCAAGAATTTTCCAGTGGCACCCAATGGTACTGTCAGGAAAATGCAATGAGTAAAGAAGACAGGAGCAGAAGTGAGCAGAAGCAACGAAGCATGCAGGAGCTTGAATGACGGAAGCAGGAAGGCGAGGGCAGTCCCAAGGAGTTAGTCACAGAGTCTCGAGAGAGGCAAGACACCGGAGCTCCGAGGTAGACAGAGGGTAATGAGAGACAAGAGCGAGGCAAGTGACGTGATGAGGTTGAGCGAAGGATCGAGAGTGACGAAGCGAGGAGCTGTGAACAGAGAATGATGGGCAAAAGCGATGGAAGCGAGGAGCGAGCAGAGCGAGAACACGGCGGCGACGATGCCGTGGAACCAAAGGGAACAGGATGAGCAGAACTGTTCTGGTTAACTCGAGGGAATGAACATCCTCGGTATAAAAGGAGAGAATAGGACAACTGAACAAAGCAACGGCTTCTTTCCGCTAGCCGGATGTGGGTGACAGATGTTACTTTATTAGGGGATGACTTGACACATTGACCTCAACGGTCAGTCTGACCGCAGAGCCATTAGGTCAAGGTGGTTTGGTCTCGGACCTGAACCGTTATTGAGAAAGTAGGAATAACTCTTGTCGGAGTCTAAGATTTCCAACAGATGTTGTGGCTGAGGAGCTGCTAGAGATCGAGAAGGAGAAGGCAGCAAGGCGAGCAGCGAGGAGAGCCGTAAAAGCAACACAGAAGCAGGACGAGGCTGCTGCAGGTGGTGATGATGCTGCAGCAGAGGATGCGCATGAAGATGCAGACAAAGATGAAGATGAGGAAGATGACAGTAGTTTAGAGGACTCAGAGGATGATTAGAACGACGAGGATGGGAATGATGATGAAGAGGGTGGATTTATCATGGGGGATGATGATGACGATGATGATGTTCTAGAGATGATCTAGTCATGTCTTGACATACTTTGAAACAAGTCTTCTTCCATGCTTCGGTTCCAACCTATGTTTGTGTTCATTTCAATCCATTCTTGTGTTCTGTTCCACCCTTATGCAGTGACTAGAAATGAAATAGATAGGTTATGCTGTGTTACCACATGTGTTCTATTCCACCCTCATTCAGTGATTGGAGATGACATAAAAACTTGATTTGGTTAGCATAAGCTACACAGATCTGGTTAGCAGATTTGGTTAGCACAGTGAGTGTTACCAGATTTGGTTAGCATAACCTACACATAATGCATTCATATATAGGTTATGCTATGAAGGAGTAATGGTGCACTTGGTGGTGAATTGGTGAATTGGTGCACTGTTCCTGCTGGTGGCGATGGTGGTGCTGGTACATATGGTAGTGGTGGTACAGCACGTGGTGCTAGTGGTGTGGTGGAGATGTGCAGGTGGTGGTGGTGTGCCGGTCGTGGTGAAGCAGTTGGAGGTGGTGGTGGAGCAATTTGTCAGAGAAATGTAAAAGGTAACCGTGTCAGTCGGAAGGCTGGAAAGTTGCTGGACTGGCCAGAAGAAGTCTCGGCAAAGCTTCGAGCTTCTGACAAAGTAATAACGTCACAGATGGAACTGCTTAGCGTCGGAAGAGCTTGTGCGATCTGGATAGGCATTGGCATTGCAGAGCTAATGGGAGTGAAGGCAAGCGGTGTTGGAATATTGAAGTCAACACTGACATCTCCCCTCGGATAATCCGAGATCTCAATAATAGTTCAGGTTCGGCATTGAGCCACCACAGACCACCTCGCCAACGGATTGTTGGTAACGACTAGTGACCAAGAGGCGAGTCACCCCTAATAACTACGACCACGTCGCAACCGCGTCCGGCTAGCGAAGAAGCCGTTGTGCTGCCCTTGTCCTGTTCTGCGATATATTACCGAGGAAGTTCATTCCCTCAAACTTAACCAGAACAGCTCTTCCTCATTTTGTTCCCCTTTGGTTCCGCGGCTTCGCCACCGTGTCTTCGCTCTGCTCGCACCTCACATACCTTGCCTTAGCCAACCTCTCTCAGCTCTTAGCTCTTCGATCCGTCACTCTCGCTCCTTCGCTCAGTTCCCAACCAGCCATCACTCGTCTAGCTCGTGCTCTCTCTCCCTCAACAGCTTTTCTACTTCGTCTTCTCTGCACCTCGGCCTCTGCCAAGCTCTGTGACTAACTCCTCGGGACCACTCTCGCCTCCGTCACACTTGCTGACGTACTCGTGCATGTTCCGATGCTTCTGCCTGCTTCTGCTACTGCTATTATTGTGTCTGCATCCTTCTGACATGGTATCAGAGCATCAGGCAACATCACCTGGTGCCCTGTGACCTTGTCATCGCTCTGCCGCCACCCTTACTCCACCATCCTGATCTGCATTCCTCTACCACCACTACCATCGCTTTGCACCTCTCTGCTTCGCTAGCAGCTAAAATCAGCAGCACCGCCTGGGGTGCTCCTTGTACTGAAGAAACGCCACGTCATCCTGAGGAAGCCTTGCGCCCATTCCGTGCCCGTGGTCAACAATCGGTGACTCTTCGTCTACAATAGCTCCAAGCAGCTCCCGAGCCGTCGCCTGCTGTAAACTTCCTGGAAGCTTCCTGTTGTCCGCCGTCTACTGCCCCTCATCTCCTCATGCTCTGCAAAGCACCTCCGCCTCTTGCACTTCTCTGCATTAGCCTCCTTTACTTCATCTACGTCAACCTTCTCAACTCCTCTGCAACCTTCATTTCGAGCCGCCTCCTTGCATCGCCTTCTCGCTTTGTTAGCAGTAGTAGCAGAACTACCGCCGTCGGGACATCGGACACCACCTGTCTCCCTGCTCCCATTGCAAGCCAACTGGGGAACAAGCCGTCACTCTCCTGACATCAGTGGACCAGTGTCTCTGCCCGCCGCATGACTCCCTCATCTGCAACCAATTTCCTCTAACTAACAGGATATCGGACACCTCAAGTCTTCCTGCCCATTTGTCTCGGGCCAACTGGGGAACAAGCCGTCACTCTCCTGGAAGTAGAGCAATCAGTTGCCTTGCTTGTTTTTCTCACCGTGCCGCCATCATCTGCCAACTGCAATGTCCATTCTCAGCCCACCGTCATATCTACATCAGCTTCTTCCTCCTCTATTTTTGCGTCATCTTCATCTTCATCTGCTGCCTTCTTAATCATCTCCATCAGCGCTCCTCCTCATCTCGACTTCATCTCTCTTCTCTGAATCGCACTTCGTCATCATCCGCTCCGCCTCTACAACAGTCTTCTTCATCAGCATCTGCAGCGCACGTGGTTTCGCCCCTCCGCCCACTCAGCCATCAGATGTCTCCGCATTCCTCCTCCTCCGCATCGCTTTCTGCTCGACACAAGGATCTGCCCGGTCGCATTGCCTGTTGCGCGACGACCTGCACCCACGCTGAAAACTTCCTGCAATGCACGCGGCTCGCCCCTGCGCCCACTCCATCATCATCAACTTCCGCATCTGTATCATCAGCATCTGTGGCTAGCACAAGGATCTGCACGAGCTAGCTGCCCGCTTCGCAGCAGCCTGCACCCAAGCCGGTAACAGATTCCTCGCGGCGCGTTGGCCCTTGCCTTCCCCGTGCCGCATTCTACCCCCGTATCTCAGCAGCGCACGTGGTTTCGCCCCTGCGCCCACTGAATCATCAATCGCTCCTCCGCTTTTCGCATCATCTTCTGCTTGGCACACAGATCCGCTCGGTCGCATCGCCCGCTCCGCGACGACCCGCGCCCACGCCAAAAACATCAGCATCGCACGCGATTTCGCCCCTGCGCCCACTCAATCATCGCTCATTCCTCCGCTTTCCGCATCATCGTCTGCTCGGCACAAGGATCCGCCCAGTCGGATCGCTCGAGTCGCGACGACCTGCACCCACACCAAAACTCTCTCCAGCGCACGAAGTTTTACTCCTGCGCCCACCTCACTCTCAATTTACTCCTCCGCTTCCACCTGCACCGCTCCAATCTTTCTTCAGTGTGCGCAGTCCCAACCTCACACTCAACCACTAGCATTCGTAGCATAAGGGCAGTCAATCGAGGTCGCACCACTGGAATCCGGACTCCACCCGTCTCCCTGCTCAATCAAGCTAACCGGTGGATCAAGCCGCTGTATCCGTGGATCTGACTATTCAGAAGACTGCGCTTCTCTGCATTCTCTTGGACTCCATTTATGGGTAATCATCCTACTTTTATGCACAGTCATCACAGTGAACAGTCACATATGGCCACAGAAGAACCTTCCTGGAAAGAACAAATATTCACTGTCTGGACCAGAAGGCTTCACACGAAACTTCCCTCAAACAATGCAGAGTTTACACAACTTCCACGAAATCTCCCAACGGCTACTACACTCCAAGCATACAGCAAGAACACAGTGAACAAACGCCGACACCCACAAAGGAAGCATCCCACACATTTGGGATACATTTATAGCTCCTTCCTAGAAACTGGGTACACCGACTGCATAAACTGCCAAGTCACACAAGAAACAACCACAAAAGAGCCTAAAATACAAACACATTCCAAGCTATTTCCGTACCATGTCATGTCCAAACAAGTTCAAAACCAAGACAGTGAACATGCAACAATCAAAAGATACGAACCTTCCATCACATTTCATTGAGACAAACAACACCTTCTGCGAAAGTACCCAATCACTCCATCAGTTGAGGGCATGCAAGAAACTTCATCGGAACAAACCATACGCAGGAATGTGTGCAGGCAACCAACATCACGACAAGACGTATATATACCGACAAAAAGCGAACAGCAATGGCCTCAGATGACACGTGAACACATTTCCATTTATCCCCCCCCCCCAACAAGTAATAGTGTATTGCAAGAGTGTACTGGACATTGTATCACAAAATGTATGGCAATTCACTATGAAGATACACTAGTGTACACAGCTCAAAAAACAAACAACAATAATTTCAACGACACATGGATTTCATTGCAACACCCCATATACTAGCGAACAGAATTCACCCCCCACCACATACACTGCCCAATACGATTTACCAATACACTCCCCCCCTCCCTCCCCCACCCCCCACCCTCCCCCCTCCACCCACCTCCATCCACACACAACAAGAGACAGACCACGCGCATTGCAACGCCCCATACACTAGTGAACAAAATTAACCCCCCACTACATACACTACCCAATACAATGTACCAATACACTGGCGTCTCACCCCCCCCTCCACCCACCTCCGCCCACACACAATAAGAGACAGACCACATGCATTGCAATGCCCCATACACTAGTAAAAAAAATTAACCCCCCACCACATACACTGTGCAATACAATGTACCAATACACTGGCGCCGCACCCCCCCCCCTCCACCCACCTCCACCCACAGACAACAAGAGACAGACCACATGCATTGCAACGCCCCATACACTAGTGAACAAAATTAACCCCCCACTACATACACTACCCAATACAATGTACCAATACACTGGCGTCTCACCCCCCCCTCCACCCACCTCCGCCCACACACAATAAGAGACAGACCACATGCATTGCAATGCCCCATACACTAGTAAAAAAAATTAACCCCCCACCACATACACTGTGCAATACAATGTACCAATACACTGGCGCCGCACCCCCCCCCCTCCACCCACCTCCACCCACAGACAACAAGAGACAGACCACATGCATTGCAACGCCCCATACACTAGTGAACAAAATTAACCCCCCACTACATACACTACCCAATACAATGTACCAATACACTGGCGTCTCACCCCCCCCTCCACCCACCTCCGCCCACACACAATAAGAGACAGACCACATGCATTGCAATGCCCCATACACTAGTAAAAAAAATTAACCCCCCACCACATACACTGTGCAATACAATGTACCAATACACTGGCGCCGCACCCCCCCCCCTCCACCCACCTCCACCCACAGACAACAAGAGACAGACCACATGCATTGCAACGCCCCATACACTAGTGAACAAAATTAACCCCCCACTACATACACTACCCAATACAATGTACCAATACACTGGCGTCTCACCCCCCCCTCCACCCACCTCCGCCCACACACAATAAGAGACAGACCACATGCATTGCAATGCCCCATACACTAGTAAAAAAAATTAACCCCCCACCACATACACTGTGCAATACAATGTACCAATACACTGGCGCCGCACCCCCCCCCCTCCACCCACCTCCACCCACAGACAACAAGAGACAGACCACATGCATTGCAACGCCCCATACACTAGTGAACAAAATTAACCCCCCACTACATACACTACCCAATACAATGTACCAATACACTGGCGTCTCACCCCCCCCTCCACCCACCTCCGCCCACACACAATAAGAGACAGACCACATGCATTGCAATGCCCCATACACTAGTAAAAAAAATTAACCCCCCACCACATACACTGTGCAATACAATGTACCAATACACTGGCGCCGCACCCCCCCCCCTCCACCCACCTCCACCCACAGACAACAAGAGACAGACCACATGCATTGCAACGCCCCATACACTAGTGAACAAAATTAACCCCCCACTACATACACTACCCAATACAATGTACCAATACACTGGCGTCTCACCCCCCCCTCCACCCACCTCCGCCCACACACAATAAGAGACAGACCACATGCATTGCAATGCCCCATACACTAGTAAAAAAAATTAACCCCCCACCACATACACTGTGCAATACAATGTACCAATACACTGGCGCCGCACCCCCCCCCCTCCACCCACCTCCACCCACAGACAACAAGAGACAGACCACATGCATTGCAACGCCCCATACACTAGTGAACAAAATTAACCCCCCACTACATACACTACCCAATACAATGTACCAATACACTGGCGTCTCACCCCCCCCTCCACCCACCTCCGCCCACACACAATAAGAGACAGACCACATGCATTGCAATGCCCCATACACTAGTAAAAAAAATTAACCCCCCACCACATACACTGTGCAATACAATGTACCAATACACTGGCGCCGCACCCCCCCCCCTCCACCCACCTCCACCCACAGACAACAAGAGACAGACCACATGCATTGCAACGCCCCATACACTAGTGAACAAAATTAACCCCCCACTACATACACTACCCAATACAATGTACCAATACACTGGCGTCTCACCCCCCCCTCCACCCACCTCCGCCCACACACAATAAGAGACAGACCACATGCATTGCAATGCCCCATACACTAGTAAAAAAAATTAACCCCCCACCACATACACTGTGCAATACAATGTACCAATACACTGGCGCCGCACCCCCCCCCCTCCACCCACCTCCACCCACAGACAACAAGAGACAGACCACATGCATTGCAACGCCCCATACACTAGTGAACAAAATTAACCCCCCACTACATACACTACCCAATACAATGTACCAATACACTGGCGTCTCACCCCCCCCTCCACCCACCTCCGCCCACACACAATAAGAGACAGACCACATGCATTGCAATGCCCCATACACTAGTAAAAAAAATTAACCCCCCACCACATACACTGTGCAATACAATGTACCAATACACTGGCGCCGCACCCCCCCCCCTCCACCCACCTCCACCCACAGACAACAAGAGACAGACCACATGCATTGCAACGCCCCATACACTAGTGAACAAAATTAACCCCCCACTACATACACTACCCAATACAATGTACCAATACACTGGCGTCTCACCCCCCCCTCCACCCACCTCCGCCCACACACAATAAGAGACAGACCACATGCATTGCAATGCCCCATACACTAGTAAAAAAAATTAACCCCCCACCACATACACTGTCCAATACAATATACCAATACACTCCCCCCCCCACCCTCACACAACAAGAGACAGAGAACATGCACTGCAACACCTCATGCACTAGTGAACAAAAATAGACCCCCACCACATACACTGCCCAATTCAATGTACCAATACACTGGCGCCCCCCCCCCAATGCACTACTACCAGCTGGTGTGTACAACAAGGAACTTTGTACACTGATACAGTGGTGTAAAGTGCCCATAGTGTATCTTGACCGGTCTGTCATCATATGCCTATGTACATTGCTATTGCAATGTACACGCAAAGAGACCCCGACCAAATAAATGGTACACAGACAAAACAGTGTTCAACTTCAGTCTTACACACGGAACACATTCTATACACAATCAACTCAGTGCATGTGAGAGTGCTCTGCCACAGCAGACTCTCAGAGTCTGCTGTGGCAGAGCACTCTTTGAGCGTGGCGTTGTGGCAGCGCCCTCCACCTCTTGCACCCACCATCTCCACCATCACCTCTCTAAGGGATTATGCCAAGGAGAATGAGCTCTCGGCGGTATCCCCTTGGAACAGCATCCTCATCAAGGTCAACTCAACAACCGACCTTGATGAATCAACAGTTCTCCTCGGCACTCTCTACACTGGAACAAACCATGAGCAACAACATGATCAATGCTCTTCTTCGTGTTCAACCTTCAGTGAAGCCGATCTACTTCATTAACTGTTCAATGTCCAGCAGCGCATTGATCGACATTGTTACTCACCTTCCAGAGTGTCTACGGGACTCCCCCCAAATACACAGGCAAAGAGATGGTTCCATAAACTACCATCAATGGAGAGTTGAACTGCTCCTCAACCTGGGACGACTTCACTTTCCCAAGTTCAATCTCCGAAAGGTACTACTTGGTCTCCTGAACTCAATATCCCTTCTTGGTACGGACTGGGTCGAAGCACTTCTGAAGGAGGCGCTCATCCTCACCACTCACCACTCCCTTCACCCACTTATCCGACACCCACATGAAGGATTCTCTGAGATCTGGCAATCCCTGTATCTGACCTGTGCATCACCTTCTTTCCGGTGTTGACTTCAAGGGGGGCTGTTGGAATATTGAAGTGAACAATGACATCTCCCCTCAGATAATCCGAGATCTCAATAATGGTTCAGGTTTGGCATTGAGCCACCACAGACCACCTCGCCAATGGATTGTCGGTCACGACTAGTGACCAAGAGGCGAGTCGCCCCTAATAACTGCGACCACGTCGCAACCGCGTCCGGCTAGCAAAGAAGAAGCCGTTGTGCTGCCCTTGTCCTGTTCTGCGATACATTACTGAGGACGTTCATTCCCTTGAACTTAACCAGAACAGCTCTTCCTCATTCTGTTCCCCTTTGGTTCTGCGGCTTTGCCGCCGTGTCTTCGCTCTGCTCGCACCTCACATACCTTGCCTTCGCCAACCTCTCTCAGCTCTCAGCTCTTCGCTCTTTCACTCTTGCTCCTTCGCTCAGTTCCCAACCAGCCATCACTTGTCTAGCTCCTGCTCTCTCTCCCTCAACAGCTTGTCTACTTCGTCTTCTCTGCACCTCGGCCTCTGCAAAGCTCTACGACTAACTCCTCGGGACCACTGTCGCCTCCGTCACACTTGCTGACGTACTCGTGCATGTTCCGATGCTTCTGCCTGCTTCTGCTACTGCTATTCTCGTTTCTGCATTCTTCTGAAAAGCGGATGATCTCAGAAGAAGCTGCGTGGGGGCAGTGTCAAGGCGCGGGCCGCAGGGCCTTGGCTCTGAGACACGGGCCGACAGAGTGCAAGGGCCACAGCGGGGCAGTGCGGGCCAACGATGGAATCGATAGATGAGCGATGAGGAAGCGATGTTGAAGGATGCTGATCAGTGGGCACAGTGCCACAGGCACGGGCGCGAGATGCGGCTGAAGTGGGACGGAGCCACAGCACCGAAGCAAGAACACCGGGCCGAAAGGCCGCAGCGCTGAGGTGCGGGCAGAAGCGTAGAAGCGAAATGTTGCAGAGGCGTGGACGCAGTGCCGATCGGCATGGGCGTTGATCTGAAGGCAAAGCAGACAATTGAAGGCTGGACGGAGGATCAAATAAGCATGGGCAGAAAGGCAAGGCCGAGAGCCACAAGCGTAGAGTGGAGGCAGACCAAAAAGTGCGGAAAGTGCAAGAGTGAAGAATATGAATCTGACTGAGTGAGTTAACTAGAACAATGCATAGAGAACATAATATACTAGTCCTAGTCTTAATATAGCTGAGGTCCTTCCGCTATGGAGGACGGTATGAGGTGTGATGTTGTAGCTGGCTTGCCGCTGTTGTTGCTGCTGCTGTGCGCGATCGCACGATGTGGCTTTCCGAAAGCTTGTTGTTCTTGTGCGGTCCCAGACATGCGGTAGTGAGACAATGGTGATCGCTTCGTGCTGGTCCTTTGATAATGTTTGGGAGTTTGCGCTCTTCGAGGTCAATGGTGGTCTTTGTCGTCTTGCTGGGACCGAGTCGCAGAGCCGATCCTTGCCAGTTCTTGTGCGAGACAGGTTGACGGCCGTTGAGGGCTTGACCGTTGTCCGGAGATTTGCAGGATGCCTAGGGCTTGAACTCATCCGAGATTATTTTCTCATTTCCCCCGGAGTCCTGCCGTGATATTACTGAAAGGGGTCCATCGGCATATACCCTTTTGGGATCTCGGACTTGTGACTGTGATAGAATTTTCTGACACAATTATTGGCCCACAATTCTGGTGGTTGTGCACAACCACCTGGTGGTGATGGTGGAAAAGGCGGTGCCGTCCGGTCTCGCAATTCCTGGCAGTGGACTTGCAAGACTGCAGACTCGCGAGTCCGAGACCAGAATCGCGAGTCCGATTCTAGGGCCGGACTCGGTCCCGCGATTCTGAGTCTGCTTCCGGAATCGCAATACCGGTCTCGTTTACACCCTTATTTGACCCTCAAGCCATCCCGTCTCATCGCCCATAGTCATAGGTGACCCCGCTTGAGCCACGTGGCTCCTTCGACCGGTCCGCGCGGTACTGCAACGCTACACTATATTAGTTTGTTTTCATGGTTTCTGTCTGAAAGTATCAACATACACGTCGTCAATTTGGCGGCTACGAGGAAGTTGTTTTGCACAGATATCATGTGAGCTATGTTGTCGCGCGTATATGCATACATTTCCTTGCTAGAACGCATGGATAATATCTTCACTTATTGCTAAATGCTCAAGAAGACCGTAGCCTCGAATGTGTACCATTGGCACGTATTTGTGCATCCATTCTAGACATAATCCACGCACACTTACCTGGCAATGTGCTCATACACGCGTAGTAACGAATCCAACATCATATACTTGTCGTAAAACTTTGTTCTAAAAGCCAAATACTACAATGTGTATTTAGATACTTCAAGAGGAAAACAATGATACTGGAGGCGAATTTTGTGCTGAATCAAACGTTCATTTATGTACATTCACGGACATAAAAGCGAGATTAGACCGTGATGATTTCTGTACCAGATTTGGCATTAATGCAAGTGGAGAAGAGTAGGATCTTCGATGACAAATTACAAATGAGTGCACAATGTGTCCTACATAAATGTAAGTTTTGGAGTGAGTGATAACTACACTGAGCGACAGCTTCGACATGGCACAGTCCGATCGACAATCGAAGGTCAGTGCGCAAAGTTACGGATTTTTATCCGTAAATACTCGGGTGGGGCTCGGCCAGGAATTTCTGATGTACAGGCCAGATTTAATTCTGGAATCCAGGTCCAAGGGGGGAAAGGAGTCTGGATCTTTGAGTGCTGCACGCACAGCAAGGTTATGCATGCTTGCTGGCCCAGCTTGGTCAGCAGCTGTGTAGTGCAAGCAAGCACTGCTGGGTACTTTGCCCAGACCAGTCAGGGTGGGGCTACACCTGACTGGCCTGCTGGGACCGCTTGCATGAGCACATGCAAGTAAAGCTCTAGAGCAGGGACCACTCTGCATCAGGTGGTGCATGCACGACTGAGCATTGCATCAACTACCACATGCACGACTCAGCAGCTGCATGCGGAGCCAAGAGTGGGGACCGCCCTACGTCAGCGGCAACATGTGCGACTCAGCAGCTAGGACCACGGCCAAGTTGCCAGCCTTCAGGAAGTTGCCTTGAGGAGGAAGCTACATGCCTTGGATAGAGAAGATTCCTTGAGGAGGAAGCTATGGCCTTGCAGCAGGAAGCTTCCTCTGGGCACAGAGCAGCTGGTCAACTTGCCAGGATCCCAGTACAAAAGCAGACTGGACTCTGTCAGTCCAGCAACTCCAACAAATCCAGCAACTCCAACAACTCAGCAAGCGACTCCAGCAGTAACTCTAGTAACCAAGACCAGCAGTCCATCTCTGCCAGACAATGCCTCAAACCAAGACTCTGCAGTCGCTCTCATCTCAAGACCCCAGTAAGCATGGAAACAGTCTGCCATCCTGGGCACGAGGTCGCCCCAGACTACCTGAAGGCTTGACTACCTCGCTCTAGTGGCCAGACTACTTGCAAGACTCAAGCTGCCTAGCTTGAGCTGTCTTGCTTGACGTTGCCCATCTGTGGGCCAGGAGTTGTGTCTAGGCGTGAGAGCCCAGAGTTAGTGTCTTACCTCAGCTCTACTTTAGAGCTAACTCTGTCTGGACAGTCGGACTGTGTTGGAGTCTCCCTCTGTTGACCCAGTGAGTTTGGCAGTGCTCTGTCAGCCTCATTAGGAAAATCTAAAAGCTGTGTGTCTTGCTGGAGTTCCCCTCTGTCAACCTAGTAAGCCTGACAACACTTTGATGACCCAGTAAGTCTGGCAGTGGCTGCTAGCGTGGAGAGGAGGCTGTTTTGACAACCTAAAGGCCATTTCACCTGAAAGTACGATGTCCGTACTAAGACCCTTGCAACGACAGCCTTGACGGTGTAACAAGGTGTTGAGCCCTTGGATGGAGCAGGTTGTGTTAGAGATTTTAGCAGAGCTGTGTTTTGCCGCTGATTCCCTGTAGCATACTTTTACTTGATAGTCTTTTTAACTACAAGTTTAATTCCAGTATTTCACTTCCACACATTGGAGTACAGGGTTTTCTTGCTGGCCACAGAGATTCTGACAGTAGCAAGACCCCCTTGCTGCATCAGAGCACTCGGTGACTTCGTCAGTGCAGGCTCCAAAAAACCCAACAATTAAATGTGCCGTACAGGTTGCACGATCGATCACCATGAATATCGCAGCATGGTCCCTCTTTGTTTGTGGGAGGCTGGTGATAATATCCATGGCCACACATTCCCACGGGACGTTGGAAAACTCCAATGGTTGGAGAAGCCCTCCTAGAGCTTTGTTGTTTGCTTTGTTCTGGAGGCACAGGTCACAAACCGCATAATATCTTCGCACCGCATTGCTCCAACCCGGCCACCAGTAATGCTCTAACAATGAATATTCTGGTTTCTTTGGACACACATGTCCGGCTGCTGGGGGGTTATGGAACTCGAACAGTATCTGCTCTTGAAGCTTATCGGCATCTGGTACCACCACCTGTTTTCCATGCCAATTAAGTCCTTCAACATCGACCAAATTATGTCGCTCAATGTTCTGAGGGTCTTCGAACCATGGGTCGATTGTGTAATCCATGCGAATTTGATTCTTGAAGGGGTTCACCAGAATGAAAGGTCTGGGCGCTGGGTGGAGTGGGTTCGTGTTTTGAGTCACTACAGTTGTTACCATGGCAAAGGTACAGTCTGAGGTTTGTGGCAACCCACCATGATCGCCACGCACATGGGATTACGAATCAATGGATCTGCCACATTGATGCGTCCGGGCCGGTACTGCCATGTGAAAGTGAACTTGCTCAAGTACTCACTCCAGCGTGCCGGACGTCCCGACAAGTTGGGTTGTGTTTGGAAATATGTAAGGGGGTTGTGGTCAATGACCACCGTGGTCTCCCCTTTTGCTCCCTCCAGGTAACTTCGTCACACCTTGAAGGCGTGCACACCTGCAAGGAGTTCTTGGTCTCTCGTCATCTAGCGTGTTTCTGCATCAGAAAGCTTTCGGCTCTCAAGTGCTACTGGATGACCATCTTGCATGAGGAAAGCTCCAACACCGACAATTGATGCATCTCATCTGAGTTCCCATGGCTTCTTGGGTTCAGGAAGGACAAGCACGAGTGCTGAGGCTAACATCTCCTTGACTTTGTTGAAGGCTGCCTCGCATCGTTCTATGCAACGCCAAGCAACTATCTTTTGTGTGAGACTTGTGAGTGGGCTGACCAAAGTTGAGTAGCCCATCATGAAGCGTCTGAATTAATTTGAGAGACCAATAAAACGTTGGATGTGGCCCATGTTCAAAGGGAGGGGCCATTCTTTCACCACTTGCACCTTTTGGAGATCCACACGAATGCCTTCACCACTCACAATATGTCCAAGGTACTCAAGCTCTCTCTGCGGGAATTTGCACTTGCTAATTTTTGCAAAGAAATTTCTCTCACGTGGAATCTCCAACACCTCTTGCAGATGATTCTTGTTCTCCTCTTCTGTTTTGGAGAAGATGAGAATGTTATCCAAGTACACCAACACAGACTTCCCCAGCTGATTACAGAACATGTTGTTCGTCACAACTTGAAATGTTGCTGGTGCATTTGTTAACCCGAAGGATAGCACACAAAACTGATAGTGTCCCAAGTGTGTATGAAAGGCAGTCTTTGGTATGTCTTCCTCTATTATTCAGATCTGGTGATACCCTTGCGAGAGGTCAAGTGATGAGAAGATTTTTGCTCCATATAGTTGATCAAAGAGATCCTCGATTTGTGGCAATAGATAACGATTGACGACTGTAAGCTTGTTGAGCGTGCAATAGTCTATGTACATTTGTAAGCCTCCATCCTTCTTTCTCACAAAAAGGATTGGTGCAAAAAAAGGAGATGAGCTTGGCTCAATCCATCCCTTGCGCAGGTACTCATTGATCAGTGTTTCAACCTCTTTTCTCTCGACAGGACTGAGCGGATACATGCCCCTGAAAGGTGGTGCTACATTGGGCTCTAGTGGGATTGTGTGACCCACTTCTCTCACCGGCGGTAGTCCATCTGGGGGTTCTTGAAACACATCTTGAAAATCTGAAATGATGGTCTTCATGTTGTGTGGGATGTCACATACAGGCTCTTCTTCTATTTTTCTTAGTGTGGCTAAGAAGACACGGCATCCTTGTCGCAATCTCTGCTTCACTTGTATCACAGTCAATGCAGCCAGTGTGTAATTTTCAGGTTTCTGAAGTTGAGTTATTTATGAGATGGTGATCTTCCGTCGTCCTTTCATCACTTTCAAACGTTTTGACTCAAAGTCCATCTTTGCCTTGTGGCTCACCAACCAAGGGTCTCCCAAAAGGACATCAAATGGATCCATCAGGTCAAGAACCATGAGACGAGTCTCTGTGCTCAATCCTCCGAGGGAGAGCCGTACTTCACAATCATCGATGATTGGCACTTCTCAGTTATTGCGCACCAACACCTTTCCTTGTCGAGTGGTTTTTTTTAGACCAATGGAATTCAATAATGTAGCTTTCACAAATGAATCTTCAGCCCCAATATCACCAAGGATTTGGGTTGGTGCTCCATTGACACTTCCTGAAAACTGCATGGTCATTTTTGCACTAGCCTTCCGTACAAACAAGCCCACTGGCCGCTTTCCCTGCAAGTGGTAAATTTGATAGGCATAGGAGCTTTGACATAGCTCCACATTATCGCCCACCTTTTCCCACATGTGATGACCACGTGTAAAGGTTGAAAGCAACCTCCAGTCTTTCAGCTGTGACGTGTCACTTCCTTCATGTACGGGCACAACGATCGTGACTGCAGTCAATGACTACGTCTCATGAGCTCGTTGTGTCTCTTTGATGATGTCAGCCATGTTTTCCCTCATAAATACGACAAGGCATACACGGTTGTCAAGATTCTCCTTTGTGGCATACATTAGTGGACCAAAACAACTGGAGTAAAGAGATTCAGGTTGGATGAACGATGAAAATATTGTTGAAAAACATTGTGATGACAATAACTCATATCTCTTTACATTGTCATCCACAAACAAAAATATCCTCTCATTTTCCATGCCGTCAAGTCCCCTGGGCAGTCATCCACTGTCTACTGCTGGGGGTGGCAAAAATCTTGTTGGAAACCACGTGGCTCCATGCCATGATGCTCGTACCCCTCAACCTCATCTGGCACACGAGGGCGTCCACGACCACACTGTCGTCCACGCACTTGGATCCTTTGAACAGCTCTAAAGGTTGGCTGCTTCTGCGCTCCAGGTGCTCGATCAAAAGTACCGTTGCCTCCTCGAGGTCTAGCGTTTTTCCCGCCTGGAGCACCCGCTGGTGCAACACCACCAACGCCCTGACCTGGACGCACACCACCATGCTAGTAACCCGGAATCCCTTATCAGTTCAGGCCCCCATGAAGCCTGTTGCCTTGTCCTTGATGGGCAGCTGGCCCCTGTGGAGGACCATGTTGCTGATGATGCAGGCAATTTCGTGCAATGTGCCCTGGTTCGTTACACTCCCTATAGGTGAAAGTGCCACTTTGCTGAGGTTTCTGATTCTGGAATCGAGCCTCCTTGGGTTGTCCAATTTGTCCATTGAAAGGACGTTTGCTTTCGCCATTCTGAAGGAGGCTCAGCACCTCATTTCTCGTTGTATGTACTGCAGTTGACGTATCCCACAAGGCTGAGTTCTCATTGTACGTCTCAAGAACGTACTTTGTCACTGCTCGCAGGCTCGTCCATCGCTTGTGATCCTTGTCAGTAATGCAGTGGAACTTCAGATGCTGGCTGGCCAATCCATTCCATAGTGTGATCTTTGCCTCCTCTTTCATGTGTCGTGGATGGACACACTGGGCCGTGTTATAAAAATGATCCACATATCGGTTCAGGGTCAAGATCCCCTGCTTGAACTTTCCAGCTCGACTTTTGCTGCTTGCAAGTCAATAGGGTGAGAGAACAGCTCTCCCATGAGTTCCTCAAACTCCTCCCAAGTGGGGTTTCCCTCCTGGTTATTTGGAAACCATACCTCTACAAGCTGCTCAAACTGTTCACGGTTCACTGCCAACATCCCTTGTGACCCCCAGTCGTCCAAGGGGATCTTTCTCAGCTACATCTGGAGTTTATATCCCTTCAGCCACGTGTGCACATTTGACTTGCCATCGTATTTGTCAGCCGAGTCAAAGATGGACCGGCTTTTCAAGCTTGTTGCTAGTGGGCCACAGCTGGTGGTAGGCTGCATTGTGTCGTGCTGGTTGGCGGATGAGGTCGCTTGGCGACTTTTGGCCTGAATCTGTTTCTGGCGCTCAAAAGCGCTTTCTGCTGCCTCTCATGTCGCATGAACTGCAACTGCGTCATAAATCTGTGCCACTCCGTGCTGCTTTTCCCTGAGCATCTCTTGAGCGGTGACTTTTTCAGCACGATGTAAGGCAACAACAAGCTCTGTGTGGAGTTTAATACTCTCCTCTGAGAGTTTGCGGTTCAACGTGTGAGCGTGGCTAACATTTATCTTGAGAGAGACAACCGTCTTCTCATGGCTGTGTGCCATTTCACCAATGATGCCCGCGACAATGTTCTAGTCCTCGTAGCTTGGTTTGTCTTTCAGCCTCGTCACATCTTCCTCGGCCTCGTGAAGGCGGATTGCTTTAAGGAAAGCACGATGGATACTTAGAGAGCCGGAAAGTTCCATCCAATGGAGGTTGCTCTTTTCGATCGCGTGTAGGTTAGAAGCATCGTGCGACGTCATTTGCTTCGAGCTCGATGGAAGTGGCTTCCTCTTCTTTGGCTACACCATCGTCACGTTCCTTGTCACTTGTCACCTCATCCTCGGCTTCTACTTCAACCGACTTTGTAGGATTCACGATGTGGGTATCACCACCCACCATGTTGGAAGGGTGTTCATCTTCCGTTGTTGGCTCTGAAGTAGGCTCAAAAGTTTCTTTCAGAGCCTCTTGCTCAAGATCCTTGCGGAACTCTTCACGTCCCTCGGTCGTCGCAATAACCAAGTGATCATGGCTATCTTCTACCTCGAGTATGTACAGTGGCAAGCCATGGGGACAATCAAGAGCTTGCCCCCGACGGGTCACATGGTCCTCACCTCGTCCCCCGCCTTTTTCCCATCCCAATGACGTGACGGAATTGGGATGGGATCGTCCGTTGCCCTTCGCAGTGTGTGGCGGATCAAAGAACGACCCTTCCACTTCCCTTCAGGAGTCACCTTTGGAGGCGGCCCGCCAAAGGGTGTGGATAAGCTGGTAGCCCGAGCGGCCATGACTTCGGTAACCCAAGTATCTCACGACCCCTCTTCAAGATTGTGGCTAGAGTGCACACTTGTCTTTCAACAATGGGACGCACTTTAAGCCCGCTCTACCCCTCCCTCTTTTTTTCTTTTTTTGGGTAAAGTACACACTCGCGACTATGCAATGGTACTTGCTTTGACCCCTCTTTTCTCAACAAGTTCCAGTCTCTCTCTCTCTCTAGTAGGTGGAGCTAAGTGCAAAATCCAAGGAGGAGGTTCTCCCGCTCCTTTAGAGATTGACTCCTCTAGTCTAATGTGTAGTTCGCAAGGAGGAGCTCCACTCACTCACTTCGAAACTCACATATGTAGTCTTCAAGTGTGCCTTTTCACAAGGAGGCATTTAACTCACTCACTTTAAAGACCGCACACTCTTAGAACTACCACACCACTCTATAATCAAAGAGGAGATTTACTCTCTCAATCTGAAAGGAGGTTCAAGAGGTAAGGAGTGGAAGGGAAACCAAAACATGCAAAGATATTAGTAGGGCAGTTTGACGCCGGGGCCAGGTTTTATGATGCGATTCGATAGGGCAACCCGCTTTTCCAAATCATCAACAATGGACCCTGATGTTAGATCTCATCAAGCGCATGACCCTGCCGGTAAATCTCAACAATGACACGGCCCTTCGAATGGATCCTGGATGTCAGAATCACGATTCGGCCATGTCGAATGTCGAGACTCGCTCTTGATTGGAATAGTCCCTCTTTTTGCATGCTCACTTTGGTTTTTACTACAGAAGTGGTTCTGCGATATTATGAGCCTCTACGGTGGACAATCGTAGGTTTGAATATACCGTTTCACTGATTTTGCTGGTTTGTGATGTACGATAAAAAAGAACAAATTTTGCGAGACGATTACACTGGACAGAGCAAGCGATTCGCCGACCCAATAGTGCGGATGGGCTCCTCGAAACGGCAGGGAGCCATTCGCCGGCATGAGACCGGCTATCTCGAAGCGCGAGGCTCTCCGCCGGGCCCTCGCATTGGTCGGTGCCCGAATGCGGGTCTCATCGCTGATGGCTCCAGCTATGCGGGTCCTCGCGTTAGGACTTTGGGCGAACAAGGGCCCCGGGATCAATTTGGCCTTCCCGAATACAAGATGACAAATACATGACATTTTACACTATTTTCTTCACCCAAAATGCACAAATACTATACAAACGGTAACTTAACTTCGAAACACCTCATTATGTCCCTTAAATGAAGAGAGTACATCGTTGTAAAGTCTTGAATCCTCATCAAAGGGCTTTACTTAAATATTAATAAGTTTTAGATACACATATTATAGAGCAAAAATGTTTCGAACATTTTCTCTCATTTAATTCAAAACCGCCAGCCAAACTCTAACCATGCCAACTGGCACGGTCAAGTTTGAAAGCCATGTGGCAGTTACAAAAGACAAAAGGGGTCCTAAGGTTGCATTCCGACTTCCGCGAGGAGAAAGACCCAAAATCGTGAATAAGATGTCGCAATGCATCCATTAAAAACAGATGTATTATAGATACAGATTTTCATAAAGAACGTGAGAGAGTTTTATAAAAACCTATAGACTATTCCACTGACGGGAACAAGCATGTACAAAGAAGACTCTCTACAAAAAGGAAAGAGAGCACGAAATGAAGTAGGTGTCACAACGGATATGATTGTGACATAATCATAACTTAGTTCGTGAATATACGTTGTAAGTCCGAAAGGGGTAGTTGCGCTCTATGTCGACGCGACGCGGTGAGACCCGTGTGACAAACGGGCATCGTCGGTAGAGCCGACCTTATTTGTGACCATTCGCAACTCAAACACCGAGAGCTCCCCCCTTTCGACGCAACGTACTCCATCGATTTCTACACTGGCATCAGAGCCTGTCGTCTTTCTGCCGTAGCCCTAGCACACACTTGTCTCATGGTGTGACCCGGTTGAGCCGACCGCGACGAGTTTACCACGTGAGACGCGCTAGGAGACCCGAATGAGCATTGCAAACTCCATAAATTTCGTTTCTATACCCTCGCTTGACATACAGCTGCAAACACAGTCACAAAATCATCCTGATCCACAAAACGGGCCCCAGCAAAGAGGTAAGATAGCCAGTTTTGACAGCAGCTAGCTCCGTCGCGACAGCAGGGGTCCCTGCAAACAAGCAACTTCTAGGCCGTGGGAAAGACGCACTGAGCGGCCACCCACATACTTCGCTCCGTGGAGGTCGTCATAATCCAAGAGGAGCCAAAAATGGGACGAGAGGTGGACCCGGACCCAAGGACTTAAAAAATACATTGCTTCCACAAGAAAGCTTTCATTGACAGGCCGTTTTTTTGTTGGATTCTTATTAGAAAGCTCCATCTTTTTCTAAGATATTAGAGGCCTGATTGTGCAAATTGGTCGTGGCTACTTTAGGTCATAATAATATGGCCAAATTGATCCCGGGGCCCTTGTCCGCCCCAAGTCCTAACGCAGGGACCCGCATAGCTGAAGCCATCAGCGCTGAGACCCGCATTCGGGCGCCGACCAACACGAGGGCCCGGCAGAGAGCCTCGCGCTTTGAGATAGCCGGTCTCATGCCGGCGAATGGCTCCCTGCCGTTTCGAGGAGCCCATCCGCATTGTTGGGTTGATGAATTGCTTGCTCTGTCCAGTGTAATCGTCTCGCAAAATTCATTCTTTTTTATCGTACATCACAAACCAGTAGAATCAGTGAAACTGCAGATTCAAACCTACGATTGTCCACCGTAGAGGTTCACAATATCGCAGAACCACTTCTGTAATAAAAACCAAAGCGAGCATGCAAAAAGAGGGACTATTCCAATCAAGAGCGAGTGTCAACGTTCGACATGGCCGAATCGTGATTCTGACATCCAGGATCCGGTCGAAGGGCCGTGTCGTTGTTGAGACTTGCCGGCAGGGCCGTGCGCTTGATGAGATCTACCATCAGGGCCCCATTGTTGATGATTTGGAAAAGCGGGTCGCCCTATCGAACCGCACCATAAAACTTGGCCCCGGCGTCGGACTTCCCAATAGAGAAATTCGCTCATTGATCAGCTTAGGCCACGAACCGATGGGTCACTATGCAACCCAAAAGAGTGGGTTGATGTCAAGTCGTGTACTCGACATTTCTTTCTCCTGCGCTGTCGAAACCGGCACCTGCCTCGAACTTCCATGTTGTAGTAAATGATGATGTCAGCATGCCGGAAAATTATTTATCCACTTCCAGCTCCCCATTGCCAACCGCTACAATTGAGGTAGGCGGCGACTGGATGGGGATGGACAGTCGGCTGAATTTTCCTCCATGTTGACAATACTTCGGCATCATGTTTTAAGCGCTCCCTGTATGGGGAGGCGTACAACAACAAGATTAGTGTGGTCCGTACGTGATTTTAGGAGAAACCCCACAAATATTTCAGGGTTTTCTTATATATTGTACAACTTGTTTGTCAAGCTTTATAGGTAAACTTGTCGAAGCAGAGTCGGAGTTGCGGACCCAAGCCTGGGCCGCGGCTGGCAATGGGTGAGTGGGAACACTATCCAGTCCCACCTGTTGGCTGGCGTCAGGTTTCTGGGATCCTAGACATTTTGTGCACCAAAAGTGGGTGAAACAGTCCCCTCTCACCCACATTCCAGTCGCACTCGTCCGTCGGTGTCAAGTGTGTCATTCAGTTGGACAATTGAAAAAGGTTTCGATGGAATCCTTTCGACGACATCCCAGCTCTATCACCGAAGATGTTCTGGCGGGGGATGTTTTTTAACAGAGTTTGCAGGTTAAACGAGGGAGTCTTGCTTTAAGAAAAAGTAAACTTGTTTTTCTCTCGGCCGCAATCGAAAGTTCACTCCTGGCTGCAATTCTAATTTTTCGAGATGCAAACGCCATATCAGGTTGTGTAGTTTGCGTGGCTTCCACCTGCACAACCCATAGAGCTCGCATTTCTGTGAAATTGCTAGCAGTGGTAGAAAATCGACCGCTGTCCGTCACCCCCAAGCACATCGCTCACCGAAATCCATCCACGAAGGGAGTGGGATGAAAAAATAAGTTGGTGGAATGGGATCGCGTTCCCACTCACCCATTGCCAGCCGCGGCCCTGGTGTGGTGAGCACGATGCGACTAGCTGCTGTGTGCTGGTGGCCCTCTCATTTAGAGGGCTCGTTCAGCGTGTTTGATTGGGCGGCCTCAAATCAACGGAAGTCCGAGATTGTGAAGTATGTTGAGACTCCCCTCCTTGGCGGAAATTTGCCGGCTAGGGCATTTTTCGAGCCCAATAGACAGCGTAAATCAGGTTACTCCAGCTAGCCTTTGAGCAATGTCTACTGTCACCCGCCAGAGATGCCCATCTCTCAAAACGCCAAGTAGCTGTCGGATGATGTCATGGTCGTTAGGCCGTCCTCGAGAAAATCAATGGCTTTTTCAATGTTTGCCGTTTCATCGACTAGGTGAAAAGCAAGCTTGGCAGTCTTCCCTAATAAATCCTTCAGTTTTGCGGGGTCATCTTCTCCAGGAACTTGCAGTAAAATATTTCTCACATCTTGTCTCTGAATTATTGGTTAATGCCCCACATTCGATCTCAACGTGGCATCGATTCAACCTTGCCTAATGGATCCCTCTATCAGGAGGAGAGTGGAACTGGCTCCGCGTCCAGGTTTAGGTCTGCACCGCGCCAAATGTGAAGCTGTCAGACCCAACCACCCCTACCGAAGCAAAACGGACTTGGCGGCATCTTTGTCGCCTTTGGGCACAGTTGTCGCACACACGTAGGCGACGTCGCCGTTCTCGGGGAAAATGCAACGTCGCCGTTCTCGCGCCGTTATTCTCGCTCCAACTACTCTCAGAGATAGTGCGGCAACATCGAGTTGGTTCCAACTCGAGTTGGAAATTACCATCGTCGCTGCCAGAGTTGGTACGAACTCCAACCAACTAAAATGTCATCACAAACAGTGCTTTCGCGCTAGGCTGTTGGGTAGTTTGAACAGGTTACGAGCTCACCTCACCGCACCTTCGAAGACTGCATATGCAACTCTTTATCACCGCACACTCCCCTGTTCGTTGTCGCGTGAATCCCGCCTAGTGTCGCCGCGACCTGCTGCATAATTTCGTGTACCGGACCACGAAAGAGGAAATCCAAGTCCCAAATTTTCCAAAAAACACTGCCCGGTGGTAAAAAAAACAACACCGGGCAAGGAAAACTTTTTTTGCCACGTCCTAAAATGTAGTGCACAGGCGATCAACACATGATCAAAGGCCACTGGATTCTCATGTCAGGACAACATTTCATGGTCACGTGCCCTTGTTGCTCATTCCTGGAGCGGACTTCGTTCTCTCTCTCTGTCCGAGCGACGGCACAGCCAGAATTGAATCACCGTCCGCCCGCTTGTCAGACAGTGGCACATGCCAACTCTTGTCGGGCAAGTTGTTTCGCCGAGGCGGGACGTTTTGCAGCCGAAAATTCGCTGGTACAAAAGGTCCATCAACTTGCAACATGTCCAAACAACGGGATTGGGAGTGATGCACGGAGTTGCAATCAACTCCCTCCGTTGCAACTCCCAATCGGACAGCAAGTTGTGAAACTCACGACGTAAACTAGGGTGCCATGCGCGAAACATGAGTTGAAGTTGGAATTAGGCATCCGTACTGAAGAGTTAGGCTGTATACGATGTCGTATTCGTCCTACGTACCCCTTGCAACTCGAGTTGGAACCAACTCAATGTTACCGCACTATCTCTCAACATCTCACCTCCTGTAGAGCACTGTTCAGTGATTACGTCACCGTCGGTCTCTCCAACTCCCCATACATGTTGTCCGCCCCGCCTTCGTGTTGAAGCAGGAGGCCCCCAAATTTTGCACGACGTCTCAGCAAACCCTCAAGAGGAAGTACATTGGCACATGATATACAACAGTTAGAGAAGCTGGACGCGTTCTCATTGCATGAAATGCCAAAACCTAGTCGTCGGAATAATTTCCAGACCTAAAACATGAAATAAAATGTGAACCTGTTTCTCGGCCTCAAGTACCTCTAGTTATGTTCCAGGGGTTCGGAACCAGGTACCTACAGGTACCTACATTCTGGGCGTTGTTTACTCGACGCCTAAACCTAGGCCATTCATTTCGATTACCTTGAACTCTGCAATATTTTCACCGCACACAAAGATGGGCAATATTTTTTCCCGCTAGGCTCATGGGAGAAGTTTGAGATCCATTTGCTGCTGTTTGACCCCCACCGATGACGAATCTTATCATAAGACAAGATACCGCAGAGAGAACATGACAAGTTAAATCAACAGCATTTATGTAAAGGGTTTGCGGCACTTTTTGACACTTCAATGCTTGGCCTATTCATGATCCAAGGTTCTCTGTATACACTCAACTGGAAGGCAAATAGGGACTCAGTCCATGGCATTCTGCGACAGTCAACCAACGGGCCGACGTTACTCTAGGTTTTTATGACCTATTCTTGAGGTATTCTAAGCTCGGTGACAAGAAGCCACAAGGGGTAGGGGTTGGGGGAGGGGGGGTGGGGAGTCGCAACGAGGACTCCCATGATCGTTGGGGGTCCCGCATCCCTTACGACATGGATGATGCTAGTGCGTCCATCTCTTTACATGGGCTCAAAACGTGCAAAAAAAAGCAAAGACAAATTGACTGTGAAGCCTCGAATTAAAATCCAAGGGCTGCCTTAGCACAAGAGCACCTAGGAGGTAAGGCCAGGCGTCACGCCATCAGTGATGAGCTTGAAAACTGAAGATCAAAAAGGAGTTTTTGGCCTTATGTTTTGACGCAAAGGTTCACATTTCTTACTGCCCCTGAAGTTGGCTCCAAATTATTCCTTTGGCTACGATGCCCATCGGCATTTGCGTCAATGTTGTCACTTTTACAACCACGTCGTGAAACTGGAAACAATTGATGGTGTGTGATTGCTCATGGATTTTTCCTTGTACAAAACCCTAACATGACAAAGCGTTTCTTGTTTAGTGTATAAGCGTGCATCAATCAAAAGGATTCATGGCAAGCTAATGGGAAGATGTCAACAGTGCATGCTATTGGCAAAAACAAATTGAACTGTTTAGCATCAGACTAGTTAACCCCCTTTTTTCATACGTTAAATTGTCTTGTTACCTAATGGCACATAAAATAGGTCAAGTTTTGTAATCTTTACACATAAAAAAGACTGATATGGAATTTATGATAGTCGGCCAATTTCCCAGAAAAATGGTTTTTTTTTTTCTTCTTGTGTATTATTTAGACCACATCTAATGGCGGGAAAAAATATTTTATAATACAAGTAAATTAATTGTGAAAATATTCACATGATGAAAACATTGTCTATTCAACATTGAAACATGCAGAAATGTATATTCAAATATATGTATGGATCCATTTATGCAATAAGACACAAATAAATAAGTAAAGTTAGTAGAAAACTGATATAAAAATGGATTCTAACGGTCATAGTCTTACCTTAATCAGTATACAAACATATATTGATATATTTAGACATAAAAGAAAATTTGAATCTACATGTATAGATATGTCATCATTTACATATAATATAAACAATATGGATACAGTCAAAGATATATATTTTTTAGGGATGTTTATTATCATGAATATTAAGATCATTTATAGATCTGGATCATATATCTATAGATAATTATTCAAACAAATCTGTATTTATATTTTGATTTATGTATACCTATGTATACCTACATTGAAACATGTATTTTCAGGTACATTTATGTCTACATCTATTCGACATTCATGTTTATAACGATATGTGTATGTGTTTGTACATGTATATATATAGCTAAGGCAGGGGGTGTTTCAATCTCGTGTTTGGCTTTGCTAACGAAAACATTTATGCATTTGAAGCTGGCTAGAAAACATCCCGCAATCGCGAGCGATAACATTTATTCCCTGCATGTAGTGATCTTGACTACAGCTAAAGCAACCGTTGCTTGGACAGAAAGAGCACCTCACACATGCACTCAAAAAACTGATAACGTGGACAAGTAGGCATCTCCAACGCCTCAAAAACGGAAAATGTGCAAGTTCGACAATGTTTCCAAGAAACAGATTCAAAACCTTGATCAAATTTACATTTAGGGCCAAACGTCCGGCGGCTCTAGCTCATACGCTATGCAGGCACCGAAACATTCATGAGCACTCCATAAATAAGGTTGTCATGAGGAACAATTGGCTCACATACACTTCAATAATCGTAACAGATAGCACATTACAACCAACGCAGGCAGAATCAAAGAGACAAAATACTAAACATAAGTTCAAGTTCATTTATATGCCTTCAAACGTGAGCACGTCAGGTTCTCAAATAGAATGAATCAAGAAACCAAATCAGGCTACCAAAATATCCTTCTATAGATGTATATATAGATTTCAATTCAGATATATGTAGATATAAAATGTGATATATATATACATATTGATACAACTATACATAAAGAAATAATAAAAAATGTAGGAATAGATATAAATACAGATATAAACGTAGAAATGGATATCAATTTATAATATGAATATAAATATAAAGTTATTCATAAATACAGATATAGAGATAGACATAGACATACATGGCAATATGATAATTTATCAATGTATAGCTAAATATCTAGATATGGATGTAGATATAGATACAGTATTTTTATTATATGAATAGACATATTATATATATAGATGTAAAATATAGATATACATATAGCTAAATATAGATACACATATAGATATAGATACAAATTTTTATATATATAGATATAGATAAAGATTGTGTTGAGAACGACGGTGACGGGGGGTGAGGCGGCTGGAGCCGGTTGGCTCTCGGGTCTCGTGAGTGGGGTCACCGAGAGTTAGTCACAGGGCCAAAGTCGCTCTCGGTTGTGAGGGGGGAGAGGCTCTCGAGAGCTGTGAGGGGGGGGAGCTCTCGAGAGTTGTGAGGGGGGATCGAGGAGGACTAAGACACAAGAGGATGAGGGCGAGATAAGAAATGGTTTTTTTTGGAAAAGAATGAGCGTGAAGAGCGAGCCACGTGGACCCTTATCAGATCACGTGGCTCAGCTCCTATGGTTTGCCACCCAACGTCGCAAGCCACACAAGATATGCAAAAGTGCGCAAGGGCAAACAGCAAGTGAGCAAACTTTCAGAAGAATGCGATGAGAGGAGACGGCAAGAGCAGAAGCAAGTAGAATCACTGGAATATGCCCAGGCACATCAGCTGAATGACGAGAGCAAAGAGGTGCAAACAGTCCCGAGGAGTTAATCGCAAAGCTTGAAGGAAGGCGAGACACCAGAGTTGCAAGGTAGACAAGAGTCAGAGAGAGAATTGTGAGGGCGAGGCGGGTGACGGAGGACAAGTGCTGAGCGAAAGATGACGGAGTGAAGGGCGGTGAGCTAGGAATGGTTGGCGAAGACAGAAGGAGCAAGAAGCGAGCAGAGCGAGAACACGGCGAAGAAGCCGCGGAACCAAGGGGAACGGGATGGGCAGTAGTGTTCTGGTTAACTCAAGGGAATGAACATCCTCAGTATATATGGGTAGAACAGGACAAAACCAATGGAACAACAGCTTCTTTCCGCTAGCCGGACGCGGGTGACAGGTGTCACTTTATTAGGGGATAACTAGGCCTTGTCAGTTCAACGGTCCTCAGAACCAAACGTTGGTAGCCGAGGTGGTTTGGTCTTGAACCTGAACCATTATTGAGAAATACTTTTCCTCCTGGTTGAGTGTCGAGGGTGAGTTTCTCCATGCTACTTTCTAACACCCCCCTTGAAACTCACACAGGATACTCGGGCAGATGGTTAGTCAAGAGGATCCAAGATTCTTCTTGTTCTGTTCTGTTGAAGGTGTGGCCATGGATAATGGGGAAGGAGGACTAGGAAGGTCCTTAGGATCGGGAACCCTTAGTGGTTCCGGGAGATTCCGTACCCTGACACGCTGTGGATGGTTGAGCCACCAAGGCACCCCTCTTGTTTCACTGACATCTCTCAGTTACATGACCAGGACATAGATGTCAGATACCCGAACGTCATAGTCTCAGAGAGAGAATCGGAAGGGATCCTCTTTAGTACGCCAGAGGATGACAAGTGCCTGATACTCTGCGTAGAAGTAGTCATGCCAGTATCAGGTGACTTCGATAGAGTTGAAATGGAGGATCGGAATGCGTTTGGAAATGGCGAAGGTTTCTGGAGAGATTTTTCGTTGCTCCCACCAAAACGTTGAACATCTACCCGCCATGTGAACTTGTTTGATGAGGCAGGGGCGCATTGCCTGCATTTGCTATGTGAAAAGAGGAGCACCCTGCAGAAGGTAAGGTGTGTACTGGGAAGGTAGAACCGGGTGGATTGCTGTTGCCGATTAGGTGAGGGAGATGCGAGTGAAAATGTGGATGCTGACGGAAGAACGTTCGTCGTGGCTGTAGGTTATCGTGTTGCAGGTTCTGCAGCTGGGTAGGACCAAGTACCAGACGGAATGAGGTGATGAACATGGAGATAGCGATAGAGATGGAGTGGGGCATAGGGGTGAACCGCGTGCATAGCGGAAGTTTTGGCTTGGGCACAGGTCGTCGCGGAACAGGCGATGCGACCGGGCGGATCCTTGTGCCGAGCAGGCAATGAAAGCGGATGATAGCGGAGGAATGCTGAATGGCAAAGTGGGCACATGGGAGAAACCACGTGCGCTGTAGTAGAGGGGTAGAATGCAGCAAGGGGAAGGCAGGTGCCAGTGCGCCGCGAGAAATCTGCTGCCACTGTGGGTGTAGGCTACTGTGAAACAGGAAGCGCGCTCGTGCAAGTCCTTGTGCTGGCCATAGATGCTGATGATACGGAGGCGGAAGTTGATGATATGGGATTGGGATCAGGGGTGAACCACGTGTGCTGCGGAAGTTTCGGCATGGGCTCAGGTCGTCACGGAACGTGCGATGCGACCGGACAAATCCTTCTGATGAGCGGAGAACGATGCGGAGGCAAAGAGGCCGACGATGATGGAGGTGGCTGATGGCTCAGTGGACGCAGGGGCGGAACCACGTGCGCTGCGGAAGTTCATGAGAGGGAGGCTGATGCAGAGGCCATTCGAGGATGAGGCAAACACAACTTAGGAAAGCTGATGCGAAGACGGACAGGAGGAGGCAGAAGAAGAAGACGATGCGTGGAGGAAGGTGACTTGCAACGATGCTGATGGTACGGTAAGACACAAAGGTGAAGCTGATGGAGGAGGCACGGTAGGAGGATGATGAAGCGGAGGGGAAGTGGGCGCAAGCACAGCGACCAGTTGTTCTCCTGTCAGGAGAGTGACGGCTTGTTCCCCAGTTAGCTCAAAACTTGTGTAGGAAGACTGGTGGTGTCAGGAGAGTGACGTCTTGTTCCCCAATTGGCTCACTTTTGGAGCAGGAAGAGTGGCGGTGTCCGTTGTCCTTACTGCGGAAGGCACGCTATTGCTACCAACGACGCGAGAAGGCGGTGCAAGGAGGCGGCTCGAGATGATGGATGCAAGAGAACTGAGGTAGTCGAGGCAGATGAAGTGGATGATGCTGAGAAATAGGATGAGGGAGGTTGAGGCACTTGCAAAGGCTGCGGCGATGAGAGGCATCACGCGACGAGTGATAAGAAGCTTCCAGAAAGATGATGGCAGGCGGTGGCTTGGGAACTTCTTGCAGCTGTTGTTGAAAAATCTCTGATCGTCTGACCATGGGCGTGAGATGGGCGTAGGGTTTGATCGGGAGAATAAGTCGTTACTCCAGCGTGAGGAGCAATCGAGGAGAACTTGTTGATGTCAACGATTGATGAAGCCGAGGAGTGCAAAGTGGCGGAGGTGGTGGCAGACGAATGCAGAGCGGGAGAGCAAAGCAGTGACAGCGGTGGAGTGATGACTGGGTCACGGGGCACCAGGTGATGTTACGTGAGGCCTTGATACCATGTCAGAAGAATGCGATGAGAGGAGACGGCAAGAGAAGAAGCAGGCAGAAGCTCTAGAATATGCCCAGGCACATCAGCTGAATGACGAGAGTAGAGAGGTGCAAACAGTCTCAAGGAGTTAGTCGCAAAGCTTGAAGGGAGGCGAGATACCAGAGTTGCAAGGTAGACAGGAGTCAGAGAGAGAATTGTGAGGGCGAGGCGGGTGATGGAGGACAAGTGTTGAGAAAAGGATGACGGAGCGAAGGGCGGTGAGCTGGGAATGATTGGCGAAGACAGAAGGAGCGAGAAGCGAGCACAGCGAGAACACGTCGGTGAAGCTGTGAAACCAAGGGGAACAGGATGGGAAGAACTGTTTTGGTTAACTTGTGGGAATGAACATCCTCGGTATATATGGGCAAAACAGGAGAAAACCAACAGAGCAACGGCTTCTTTCCGCTCGCCAGACGCGCGTGATAGGTGTCACTATATTAGGGGATAACTTGGCCTTGTCGGTTCAACGGTCCTGAGAACCAAAGGTTAATAGTCGAAGTGGTTCGGTCTTGAACCTGAACCATTATTGAGATAGACTTTTCCTCCTGGCTGAGTGTCCAAGGTGAGTTTCTTCAATGCTACTTTCTGAAATAAGCACCGAGCGCAACCCACCGTCCCGGCCTACATCGCATGAAGAGCGAGTATGAAAGTAGGCTAGAGCACACCCCAGGAGGGAAGGACTAATCTAGGTGCGCTAATAAATGTTAGATACTTTCACACGATAATGCAAGCGAGGGTAGGGGGTGCAAGCGAAATGCTTGAACACCACAGCTGAAGCCACACAAGGAGCAAGACACAGCCAGGAGGGATGGGTCAGACGCCACCAGGATGAAGAGGAGGTGGTCAAATGCTTAGGGATGGCGACCACAGCGCGCACGCAGCCAAGGGCATCCAGTCGAGGGCACCACCCAGAGCGCCGGCACAGGAGGACACCACCAGGGGCATCCAGAAGTGCTCCAAAGAGGCACCCCGGCAGGAACACCCCACTAGAAGCACTCCACCAGAAGTATGCCACTGGAAGCACCCCACCGACAGCATTAGTCCAGGAGCAATAGGCCGAGAGCACCCCAAATAGGAGCCACCCATGAGAAGCTTCGCTCGAGAAGAACCCATCCAGAAGCACCCCGCCATGAGCACCCCACCAGAGGCGCGGACGGTGCTGCCAGTGCCCAATCAGCAGAGGCGATCCGCCTAGTGACGGGCACCGCACCACGACCAAAGATCAAGGGCCTGCACCCCACCACCAAGAGACACAACGAAGATACCATAGGACACAAGGGGAGGGGGGGCAGAGGGAAGAGACAGGACTGCAGAATGGACAGTGACGGATGCGAGACGCCACGTCGGCAACGAAGGGCACCGAATGCAGAAGAAGATGCAAGGGACGCACACAAGAAGGGGAGAGGCCCAGAGCAGGGGGAGGAATAGAGATGCATCATACGAGTGGTCATCGAGCAGAGGACCAAACGATGCAGGCAAGGGACGAGGAGAGAGCGAACGGAAGTCTTAGTCCAACGGGGGGAGGGTCTGAAGGCAGACAGAGATGAGATTCGAAGCGAAGGCAGGCTAGTGGAGAGCCTTCGTGAGAAAGTCAGCGAGCTGAAACTCAGCAAAGATGAACCGCAGCGAGACATTGCCTGCCGCGACCACGTCACGCACGTAGTGGTGTTTAACATTGATGTTCTTGGTGTGACGATGAAGCACACCAGCGTTCCTGGCAATGGCCAAGCCACTCTCAATGTCTGTGTAGAGAGGCACAGCGGGGGTGGGAAGACGATGCTCACTGAGGAGGCGAGAAAGCCACACTGCCTCGGCTGCAACACCACCCGATGCCATATACTGTGCCTCCCCAGTGCTGCGAGCAACACAGCCCTCCTTCCCGCTACACCAAGAGACGGAAGCTGTGGAAAGGAGGAAAACGAAGCCGCTGCGGCTGCGAGCGTCTGAATCGTGGGCATAGTCGTTGTCGTCATAACCCTCTAGAAGAGGCATGCCCATCCCAGCCTGGAAGACGAGGCCAGCATGGGCAGACCCAAGGAAATAACAAAGGACATACGCGGCCACCTGCAGGTGAGCTGTGCGAGGCTCGCGGGCATACTAGGTGAGGAAATTCACCGCACAGGCGATGTCTAGACGAGTGGTGCCAGCTAGGTACGTGAGTGCGCCAATGATGGACAAAAACATTACGGCGGACTCCAGCGCACCCGACTCCGTGTTGTGGGCCATACGAAGGGCAAGCTAGGTGCCCGATGGCATAGGTGAGGAGGCAGCAAGGAGGGGGTGAGAGAGGTCGACAACAGAAACGAAGCGATCGGCGAGGTCTGGACATAGCGTTCTTGATTTACCAACAGACAGCCAGGGAGGCGCTCAATATGCATCCCTAAGAACATGGCTACAAGGCCAAGGTCCTTCATGCGGTACGCCGAGGAGAGGAGACCCTTTGCCTCGGAGATCGGGGAGGAGGACGGGGAGGTGATGAGGAGGTTATTCACATATACAAGAACGAAGGCGGGTATGAGAGTCATACCACCGACGAAGAGGGAGGAGTCGGACTGACTAGGACGGAAACCGCCACGGACAAGGTTGCACGAGAGTTCCTCGTTCCAACAACAAGGAGTGGCGGAGGCCATAGAGCGCACGACGGAGGCGGCAGACCCATCGGGTACCATCGGAAAAGCCAGGAGGCTGGACCATGTATAGCTCCTCGTCAAGGCGACCGTGAAGAAACACGTTGTTCACGTCCATATGGTGGAACTCCCACTGAAAGTGAGCTATAACACAGATGACAACGTGATTCGTCGTAAAGTGGCCGACAGGGGCGTAGATAATAAAATCGACGCCGGGGACTTGGGAGTAGCCCTTGGCGGTGAGGCGTGCCTTGTACTGGTCGAGAGCACTCGAAGCAGTGAACTACTTGCACAGGACCCACTTGGCCTTGATCGCCGTGCGACCAGGAGGAAGGTCAGCAAGTTCAAGCAAACCATGCTCAGCCAAGGCAGCAAGCTTGGCAACGCAGGAGGCATGCCAGGCCGCGGCATCCGGGCGAGTAAGAGCGTCTGCAAGGGTGAGGGTGTTGGACTCGTCAAGGGGAGAGGGAGAGGAGGAAGTGGGCGGGACAGATGTGACTGCAAGGGCACGTGCAATTGATGTTGGCGCGTCGATGAAGTGATGGTCACTGCAGGCATCGAGCGCACGACAAAACTCGTGATGAAAGAAGTGGCGACTGTGGGCGTGACCCGGATGGAAGGTGTAAGGTGACAGAGGACAAGAGGAAGGGATCGCAACAGTAGAGGAGGGCAGAGGTGGGGAGGGAAGGGGGAGCAGAGACCGCCGGAGAGGGGGGAAAGGAGAAAGGTTGTGGAGAGGACGGAGGGGTAGGGATGGCGGACGAGGAGGGAGAAAGGGGAGCAGGGGAGACGTGCGGGGCAGAAATGGGCAAAGGTACGACGATGGGAGGAAGCGGGCAAGGGAGGGGAGAAGAGGGGGAAGGAGATGGAGGAGACGATGCAGGCACTAGTGACGTGGAAGAGACCAAAGGGGGAATGACCGGAGTGGAAGACAAGAGAGGGGACGAGGAGCGAGGCAGAGGGGTGGTGAGGAGATGAACAAAGGCAAAGGTGAGAGCGCGGGCGGTACAAGAACAGGTGCGAGAAGAAATAGGTGAGGAGGGAGGAGGAGTGTCAAATACTAGACGAGGAAGCGAAGATGAAGGGACGGGAGGAGCAGGAAGAAGCACACAGGGGGATAGACGAGGAGGGGGAGGAGGGACAGAAGGACGAGCCCATGAAACATGTGTACGCATCCATGAGTGGGGACGAGAGGGGACACTGAGAAGGGAATCCGGGCTGAGGACGGGTGGGAGGGGGGAAACCACCGGAAAAGGGGATGGGCAGGGGAGGGGAGCAGGCGGCGAAGGAAACTGAGGGGGAGAAGGAGGAAGGGGGGGGAAGGGTCTCGCGAGAGAGAATGTCAACAAGAGGAGGAAGGGGCAAGGGGTGGGCAAAGGAGGCGGCAGGAGGTGAGGATGGAGGAGATGGCGGCACCGCGACAAGGACGGGGTCTCCCACAAGACTCACAGGGGCGAACACGCGTGGGGGGTGTCCTCTGGGACATCCTCAATGGAGAGGAGAACAAGATCCGCACAGCGAGTGGGGGAAGGCGCAGGGGGGGAGCCCAGAACCTGGGCCGCGAACAGAGCAAGGGGGATCGGAGGAAGAGAGGGGGGAAGCCGGGAGGAGAGACAAGAGACGACACGGGAGACGGCAAGAGGGGAGGGAGGGAAGAGACAGACTGCGGACCGCCACGGTGATGAGAGGGGGGTAAAGGAGGCGGGAGAGGGGATAAAGGTGAGGGGGAAGGAGCGGGCAGAGAGGGGGGAGGAGGGACGAGAGGTGAGACAGAGGGCAACGGACCAAGAGGGAGGGGAGGGGGGACAGAGACAATAGGAGCCCCCCCCTTGGAGGTGGGGATGAGCGGGATGGGGGGAAATGAGCTGTAGGACGGGGTGGAAGGGCCAAAGAAGAGGGTAGGGAGGAAGTGGGAACAAGCGGACAGGGGTGAGAGGTCGGCGGTGGGACGGAGGAACGGGGCACAAGGGAAGGGACAGGTGCGGAGGAGGCGGTATACGGAGGTGACAAGGAGGGGGTCTTTGGGGGAGGCAGATAAGAGGGAGGGGCACCCGCAATCACAAGGCCATCGGAGGTGTAGGCTGTGGCGGAGGTTGAAGGAGGGAGACAGCGGTCCGTGCAGAAGGCGCCGTAGGTTTGCTCCTTGAAGAAACGAGCATGACAGGACTCAATGAGGCGATGGGCGACCGGGTCCCGGAAACAGTGCGCATGAGAATGAGGCACAACCCTGAGGGTAACATAGAGGCGGCCAGGCGAATCCAGGTTGCCAGACCGAGAAAGGGGAGCAAGGTAGACGGTAGCCAGGTGCCCCAAACCACAGCCTCAATTAGTTCGGCACGTCGACCAAAGAAGAGCTGGAATAGTGTGGTTTCGGGGGTGAGAGGGCCATGCGGGATCCAGTTCCAAACCCATGTGCAATAAAGGGCCGCCTCAGACTAGAAGCTACGACAACGATCAAGGAAGCCAGCCTCAGCCATCATTGTGCGGACGCTCTCAACGAGCCTGCGGTTCCAGTGCTCGGCGACCCCATTCTGCTGTGGAGAATAGGGGGCAGAGAGCTCGTGAACTACAAAGAACGATCAAAGAACGATGCTGTGTCACCAAAAAACTCACCACCGCTGTCAGACCAAAAATGCAGCAACTGGTGATGACTTTGTCTCTGCGCAGACGCGTACCACGACTGGATGGTCTGGGCAACATTGCTCTTTGCCCGAAGAAAGAAGACCCAAGTGTAACGAGAATAGTCTTCAATTGGACTGCGGACATATGTGGCATGCTCAGCAAGAGACTCATCCTAGAGAGGACCAAGGATGTCAGCATGCACGAGCTTGAGAGGGGCAGCCGCGCGAGAGGGGGAGGAAGGGAAGGGAAGGTGATGCATCTTACTGACCACACAAAACGTACAATCGGCAGCACAAGAGGCCCGGAAGGACAGGTCGGAAAGGCCATCAACAGGAAGGGTGCGGAAGAGGGTGGCCACCGAAGAGGAGGCAAGATGGCAAAGTTGACGATGAAGAAGGTGAGAGTGAGCCAAGCGAGAGAGAGCGACAAAAGCAACAGCATCCTCTGCGGGCGCAGAGACAGAGTGCGGACCGTGAACCTAGTACAAGCCCTCACCCGGAGGCCGACGACCATGGAGGACGACGCAGCCACTAGCGCGATCGGTGATGACAACTAGGCCGAGGGTGTATATGGTGGAGAACCCGCACACATCAAGAGTTGGAACAGACAGAAGAGAAAAAGCAAAAGCTGGGACGTAGAGAACGGAAGACAAGGTGAGGGAGCCGGCCGTGGAGGTGAGGCAGACAGTGCCAACACGGAGTACAGGGAGAGGGGCCCCATCACTTGTGTACACTAAAGTGATCACAAAAATGGGACTGAATTCCGTAAATAGTTCGTGAACGGGGCACATGTGATCAGTTGCAGCACCGTCGACCACCCAAGACGAGGCCACAACACGCTCAGTGCCGGAGAGGAGGCAGTATGCAGTTGTGCAATGGGAAAGAGGAGACGCGGGAGGAGCAGGTGAGGGAGTGCTGGGAGGAGGGGGACAAGAGGCAGGGGTAGTGAACAGATCAAACAAGGGGCACGTACAAGCGGGCGGCGGGCCGCTAAGCACACCCTCAGCCAACAAGCAATGGATGAGAGCAATGACTGCATCCTTTGTAAGGGGAGGGGGTGCCGCAGGAACCGGTGGTGGACAGACAGGAGCGGCAAGTGGAGGAGCGTCGAGGACTGCACAGGGTAGAGGACCGCCAGGGGGAACATAAGCACGGCCATGGAGGAGGACACCGTGATGCGCAATCTGCTCACAAAGATTGGGGACTTGGGGAAGGGGGCATGCATCGTGGCGATGACCCACAATCTCGCAGTTGCAGCACGTGGGCGGATGAGCATCGCCACCGCCATCGCCACCGCCACCACTGCCAGGCGGAACACAAACAGCAAGGGCATGAGCTGCCGGATGCGGGAGGAGACCGTCAGGACATCGGACAGAACGGGCTCAGCTGGAGGGATGGCTGGTTGGGAGACCGCCTATAAGAAGTGGAGCCCATCTAGCAATACTGGCCAATCCGCCCCAAGAGTCTGATACGCAACCTGGACGGTGAGGGCGAGAGGAAAGGAAGTGAGAGCACCGGGGTGTAATGGACGCAAGGAAGGAACGACTACACGAGGAGCGGACATTGACTGGAACAGAAGGGTGAACCATGGTGTCAGGTGTGTATTTAGGGGAGTGAGTTAGGGGAGGGGGAGGGAGGGAAGTAGCAGAAGCAGATAGCACAAGACAGGAAAAGCAAGAGACGGACGGATGTGTCCAACACACAGCCAAGCGATAGAAAAGAGCAGAACGCAAGCAAAGTGACATCACATGTGAGGGAACGGGAGAGGGAGAGGGAAAGGAGAAGGAACACAAGGGAGGAGAAGGACAGTGAGGAGGAGTAGAGAGAGGAGGGGCGCGCAGGGGTCGGGCGGGGAACAGGGAGCAGAACAAGAAAAGGGAGAGGGGAAGAGAGAGAGGACAGGGAGGATGGGTAGAGGGAGAGGACTAGAGAGACAAACGGAGAGAGAGGGGATTGGGGGGCGGGAGAAGGGGCAAAACAGCGATGAGGAGGAGGAAGGGGAGAGGACAGGAGGGAAGACAAGATGGAAGAGAGGCGAGCGTAGGGCAGAAGAAAGGAGGAGCATGCGAGGAGGAAAAGAGGGAAGAAGAGTGGAAAGGAGAGTGGGAACAGAGAGGGTGGGGGGGAGGCGGAGAGTACGGGGAGGAGGAGAGAGAGAGAGAGAGAGAGAGAGAGAGAGAGAAAGAGAGAGAGAGAGAGGAGAGAAGGAGAGATAGACAGTGTGGAGAGGGCGTGAGAGTGAGAGCAGAGAGTGTGGAGGAAGAAGAAGAAGAGGGGAGTCCCAAGAGGGAGAGGGAGTGAGAGAGGGAGGGGGAGAAAGAGAGATGAGGCAGATGGGACAAGGAGAAAGAGAGAGGAAGGAAGAGAGATGTATAGAGAGGGAGAGAGTGGGGCAAAGGGGGAGGGAGGGCAAGGGAGGCGGAGACAAGATGGAGAAAAAAGGGAGAGAAGAAAAGGGGAGAGAAGAAAAAGGGGACAGAGAGGAACAAGAGAGAGAGAGAGTGAGAGAGGGAGAGAGAGAGAGAGAGAGGAAGAAAGGGGGAGAGAAGGGGGAGATGGGAGGGAGAGGGGGAGAGGAGTGGAGCGAGGAGGGGAGTGGGACGATGGTGGAGCCAGAGGAAGAAGAGGGGAGGAGAGGAGGAGGAGGCAGCAGCAATGGACGACCGAGGGCGTGAAGCACCGATGGACCCGGACGGAGCCAANAGAGAGAGAGAGTGAGAGAGGGAGAGAGAGAGAGAGAGGAAGAAAGGGGGAGAGAAGGGGGAGATGGGAGGGAGAGGGGGAGAGGAGTGGAGCGAGGAGGGGAGTGGGACGATGGTGGAGCCAGAGGAAGAAGAGGGGAGGAGAGGAGGAGGAGGCAGCAGCAATGGACGACCGAGGGCGTGAAGCACCGATGGACCCGGACGGAGCCAAGCCGGAGGGGGGGGCGGAACTTAGAGGCCGGGGGGAGCGACCAAGAGGGGGGAGGCTTGGCAGCACCAGGTGGCAGCAGAGAAGCGTCGGGAGGGGCAGACAAAAAAGAGGAGGACCAACAGTGCAACAGGCCAGGGGCGAACGCCGTGCCGGAGCCGATGGAGCTGATGGAGCAGTGAAAGGGACGATGAAGCCGGAGGAGCATTCAGGAAGGCGGACAAGGGGGCCGATGGGGGAGGGTGAGAGTGGACACAGAGAAGGAGGAACGGATGGAAGGAAGAGACGAATGGAGGGAGGAGAGGGAAGAGGGACAGGAGCGATGAAGGAATAGGAGAGAGGGGAGAGTGTGAGAGAGAGAGGAGGGAGAGGGAGAGGGAGAGAGAGAGGGGGGGAGAGAGAGAGAGAGGGAGAGATAGGGGAAGGGAGAGAGGGAGGAAGAGGGGATAGAGGGGGGAAGGGATAGAGAGGGAAAGAGAGAGGGAAAGAGGAAGAGAGGAGGGAGGGAAAGGGAAGGAGAGGAGAAGGAGAAGAGGCAGACGGAGAGGACGTGAGGGCAGGGGGAGAGAAGCAAGGGCAGAGGGGAGGGAGGGAAGCTCAGAATGCAAAGAGGGAGAGTGAAGGGGGGGAGTGGAGAGAGAAGAGAAGGGGGGGGGATAGAGCGGAGAGCAAAAGAAATTGCACGGGGCAGAAGAAGACGGAGAGAGAGAGAGGGAGAGAGCAGAGAGAGGAGTGAGAATGGGAGGGCAAGAACAAGGCAAGAAGGACCAGAGAGGGAGAACGAGGGGCGGAGCGCAACAAGACAAGCAGAAGAGACAAGGAAGGGGGAGCAAGAAGACCAACGTGCACGTGCAGAGAGAAAGAACACGGGGGGTGAATGAGGCAAGGGTAGGAGAGGCGCCAAGGGGGAGGGAAAGGAGGGGGAGAGCAAGGCTAGCAAGGGAACAGAGCAGAGGGGAGAAGAGCAAGGTGGGGAGAAGAAGAAGATGCAGGGGAGAAAGATTGCGGACACGAGCTGCACAAGGGCACACATGAGGCGCACAGAGGTGCACACGGGGCCAAAAGATGGTGGGCATTGACAGATGGGAGAGAGAAGGGAGAAGGAAAGGGAAAGGGCAGAAGCAGGTAACACAGGTGGAAAAAGAAGAGGAAAACATGAAAGGGAGGTATGGGGAAAGGAGATGGAGAAGAAGAAAGAGGGAGAAGAAGAGGAAGGAGGAGAGAGAACGAAGAACACAGTATCAAAAGCAACAAGTATGGGAGAAGAAGAACGTGCTCACCGATGAATGGAGACGTAGTCCAGGAGGGGAGAGAGAAATTTCCGCACAGAAGACGCGGCGCATCCAGAGGTAACAGAGGCCACGGAACAGAACAAGCAGAACGGTGGATAGCAGGCACCAAACAAGCAGGGCAAAGAAAAGGTGGAGAAGACGTGGAAGGATACGGAGGAAGAGAGCGAGAAAAGAAAGTGGAAGAAGAAGGGGGAGAGGGAGGGTGGAGATGGAAAAGGAGGGAGGGGGAAATGAAAAGGAGGAAGGGGTGGAGAGAAAGAGGGTGTAGGAGATAGAGGAGAGAGGGAGAGAGAGAGAGGGATGGGTGGCAGGGAGAACGGAAAGTTGAGGGGTGAATGAGATAGGAAGATGGAGAAAGAGGAGAGAGGGAGGGAGGGCGGCAAGGAAGTGGGGGAGAGGGAAAGGAGAGAAAGAGAAAAAGACAGAGACGAAGAAGGGGAGACAGAGAGAGAGAGAGAAAGAGAGTGAGAGACAGAAAGGAAGACAGAGAGAGAGAGAGAGAGAGGGAGAGAGAGAGATAGAGAAAGAGACGGACAGTGCAGACAAGGCAGAGAGAGCAGCCACTTGGGGGGGAAGAGGAGAGAGGGGAGGGAGGAAGAGCAGAGAGTAGACAAAAGGAGAGATAAGAGCGAGAGGGAGAGAGAGAGAAAGGGAGGAGAGAGCGCGGAGGCAGAGAGAAAAAAACAAAGAGAGGGAGCAGAGGGAAGAGAGAGAGGGAGAGAGCAGAGGGAGTACTGGGGGCAGAGAGAGGGGTGAGACAAAGAGAGAGAGTGAGGAGGCAGAGAGGGCAGAAAGGAACGTAGGGGGAGAGAGAGAGGAGGGAGAGAGAGAAAGGTAGGGGGGCAGGGAGGGAGAGAGATAGAGAGAGAGAGAAACAGAGGGAGGAAAGGAGAGAGAGAGAGGGAGAAAGGAGATATAGGGATATAGAAAGAGGTAGAGGGAGGGAGAGAGAGAAAGTGAGAAGGACAGTGTGTGAGAGAGAATGAGAGAGAGAAAGGGAGAGAGAGAGAGAGAGAGAGAGAGAGAGGGAGAGAGAGAGAGACAAAGAGAGCAGAGAGAGAAGGAGAGAGAGAGAGAGGGAGGGAAGAGAGAGTGAGAGAAGGAGAGTGGGAGAGAGAGGGAGAGATATTGGGAGGGAGAGAAAGAGTGAGAGAGAGGGAGTGACACAGAGTGAGAGAGAGAGAGTGAGAGAGTGTGAGAGAGAGGGAGAGAGAGAGAGATAAAGAGAGAATGAGAGCAGAGAGAGAGAGATAGGGAGAGAGTGAGAGGGTGAGAGAGAGAGATAGAGTGAGAGAGAGGAAGAGAGAGAGTTAGAGAGAGCGAGAGAGAGCAGAGAGAGAGAGAGAGAGGGAGAGACAGAGAGTGAGAGATAGAATGTGTGTGTGTGAGAGAGAGACAGAGAGGGAGCCAGAGGGAGAGAGTGAGGGAGAGTGAGAGAGAGATAGAGAGGGAGAGAGAGAGTGAGAGAGAGAGAGGGAGATAGAGAGAGAGAGGGAGAGAGTGAGAGAGAGTGAGAGAGAGAGTGAGGGAGGGAGAGAGGGAGAGAGGGGGACAGAGAGAGATAGAGAGTAGGAAGAGAGAGGGAGAGAGAGGAGAGAGAGGGCAAAAGCAGAGAGAGGGAGATAGAGAGAGAGAGGGAGAGAGAGGAGGAGGGAGAGACAGGGAGAGAGAGGGAGAGAGGGAGTGGGAAAGGGAGAGAGAGAGAAATAGAGGGAGAGAGAGAGGGTTAGAGAGAGTGAAAGAGAGGGAGATGAGAGCAAATGACAGAGAGAGAGAGAGGGAGGGAGGGAGGGAGAGAAAGGGAGCAGAGATAGAGAGAAAGAGGGAGAGAGGGAGAGAGTGGGGGGGTTAGATGGTGGGAGAGAGAGGAGAGGGAGCAGAGAGAGTGAGAGGAAGGGAGAGAGAATGGAGAGGGTAGAGAGAGGGAGTGAGAGCAGGGAGAGGAGAGACAGAGGGAAGCGTGAGAGAGGGAAACACAGGGAGTAGGGTGGAAAGGAAGGCACATAAGGAGACAGCGGAAAGAGGGAGAGAGTGAGGGGGAGAGAGAGAGAGAGGAAGGGAAGAAAGGGGGAGAGTGGATAGGGAAGAGAGGAGAGAGAGAGGGGGGGGAGCGGAGAGGTCGGAGAGCACGGATAACAGAGAGAGCAGAGAGAGAGGAGGTAGAGAGGCAGAGAGAGAAGGAGAGAGAGGAGGGAGAGAGGGGAGGGAGCAGAGAGAAGAGGGAGGGGAGAGAGGCAGAGAGAGGGTGAGGGATAGAAGAGAAGGGTGAGAAGAGGGAGCAGGGAGAGCTGGGAGAGCAGAGAAAGTATAGAGAACAGAGAGAGCAGAAAGGAGGGGGAGAGAGAGAGAGAGGGGAGCGGAGAGCGGGGAGAGCGTGAGGGAGAGAGGGAGAGAGGAGAAAGAGGGGAGCACAGAGAAAGAGAGAGAGGGGGGAGGTAGAGAGGGAGGTGGCAGGCAGAGAAGAGAGAGAGAGCGGAGAGAGAGAGCAGGAAGGAGAGGGGAGAAAGGATGGGCGAGGGAGAGAGAAAGAGGATCAGAGAGAGTAGAGGGTAGAGGTGGAGTAGGGAGGGAGAACAGAGAGAGGAGAGAAGGAGAGGGCGGAGAGGGGAAGGTGGGAGAGAGAGAGAGAGCAGAAGGAGGGAGAGAGAAAGAAAGAGAGAGAAGAGAGGGAGAGAGAACAGGGAGTGTGGAGAGAAAAGGGGAGACCGAAAGGAGAGAGAGAGAGAGAGAGAGAGAGAGAGAGAGAGAGGGAGAGGGAGAGAGAAAGAGAGAGAAGGGGAGAGCGAAATGAAAGGCGAGGACGAAACCCAGGGGGGGAGTCCTAGAATGCCGTAAGAGCGGGGCCGAAAGGCCGCAAGAGGCCGAGAGGCCATTTGAGGGGCAGATGGCCCCGGGCTCAGGGAGCCGAGCAATAAACGGGATGGCAGAGGGGGGGTCGGCTAGAGGCCACACACAGCAGGAGCGGCCGAAGCCCAGAGTCTAGAGTCCACAGTCCAGAGTCCAAGAAACTAGGGGAGAGAGCCCAGGGCCTTAAAAGGAGCCTAGAGCCTAGATGTCTAAACCAAGAGCCTATAACCTAGAAGCTAAGGACGAGGAGTAGAGGGCCGAGCGCACGAGGCCAGAAGGAAGGCCTAAACCAGAGTGTGGAGGTCCGAGAGCCGAGCGAGGGAACGAGGGATGGAGGAGATGCACCTGCCAACACAAGGCAGCACGCACAGTGTGAGCGGAGAAAGGCAAAGGAGACGGAAGAAAAAAAAAACTAGACGGAGCGAACAGATAACGGCCAAGAAGTGGGGGAGGGGAGGGGGGTGGAACAACAAGGGAGCCCCGAGAGGGCCATACCTGGTGGGGAGATGAAGGAGGAAGCCAAGACTGGCCGAAGGCGGCCGGATGGTGCCCTCGACAGACAGTGCCCGCGACAACAGCGATGGGACCAAGCGGCAACGGTGAAGGCGAAGGCAGCAGTTGCGGAAACACCGGCAAGGACCGACGGCGGCAACCGCAAACCGCGGGAGCAGAAGCGGACGCGGAAGTGAAGCGGAGACGGAAGCAGAAGCAAAAAGGGGGAGCCCACAGGCCCTGAGTAGCTTGATGTCATGTTGAGAACGACGTTGACGGGGGGTGAGCCGGGTGGAGCCGGTTGGCTCTCGGGTCTCGTGAGTGGAGTCGCTGAGAGTTAGCCGCAGGGTGAATTTTGCTCTCCATTGTGAGGGAGGAGAGGCTCTTGAGAGCTATGAGGGGGGGAGCTCTTGAGAGCTGTGAGGGGGGATCAAGGAGGACTTAGACGCGAGAGGATCGAGGCGAGACAACGAATAGTTTTTTTTGGAAAAGAATGAGTGCGAGGAGCGAGCCACGCGGACCCCTATCAGATCGCGTGGCTCAGCTCCTGTGGTTCGCCACCCAGCGTGGCGAGCCATACAAGATAAGTAAAACCACTCTAGGGAAAACAGTGAGTGAGCAAACACCGAGTGCAACCCAGCGTCCCGGCCTAAGTCGCATGAAGAGCAAGTACGAAAGTAGGCTAGAGCACACCCCAGGAGGGTAGGACTAATCTAGGTGCACTAACAAATGTTTGATACTTAAACAGATCTTGATATAGATATGATATAGGTATGCATATATATACATATTTATATCCATACTTATATCCATATCCATATCTATATGTATACATAATCATGTATATTGAATTTTATATCGTTTTACATTTGTCAATTTACAACTACGTCTGTGTATAACTGTATTCATATGAATATGTATGTTCATGTATGTCCATATTTTTGGAAAAACGAAATGTTGTGCACAAATTGTAATTTTCAACAATTCTGTTTATGTACATTATTACTCATATCGTGATTTGTTTTGCATCCAGATATGTTAATTGTTTTATTGGTATTCATGCATAAATCTCCATATGTCAAGTTTCATCATAGAAATGATGAAATTGTTCTTCACGTTTCTTATTATTTCACTCATCTATATCCGTTTCTACGATGATAATGTTTCATGGATGTTTCCATGTTACGTCTTGAAGTAACACAGAAGTGTTACTTCAATAAGTAACACTTCTGTGTTACTTCTTGAATTTCTCATTTAGAAGAGCGTATAGTAGGAGTGAAACAACGGGTGGAATATTTTTTTATGTGCTAGTTGAGTTCATCATGTTACGCTAGCCACTATGATGAATGAGGTCCCATTGTCAATATCATTTTCCACATGCTTCAGAATGTTTTGGTGCCTCCACACCTTATACATTGAAATTACAACACATTTGGCCTCCAACTTAGAGTTGGCCTCATTGTTTAGACGGTTTGTTGCAAACCATGTCTTCTTTGCTCAATTTTGCCTGATGTTTTGGTTTTGGAGATGCCAACTGGTCTGTGTCATCAATCTGTGCAATGCTTGTGCAAGGTGTTCAGTCATTTCATGCTTTGTTGGCTTTAACTACAGTCAAGATCGCTGCCGGCTGGTCTTGAATCTTTTAGCAAATTCATAAACCATGCGGTCATTTTTTCCACTTAAAAAATAGCACAAAAATCAAATGCAGGATTCTTTGTGTATAGTTTTGCTCATGGAATTGTTTCTGTTAGGGCTGCCAGAAGCGGGATGGAAATTGCTTTTGCTGATATGCATATGTCTATTCAAATGAACATCTATGTTTCTTTCTTAATCTATATCTACATGTATATAAATCCATCTCTATATCTTTATCTATAACTTTATATATCTATATGAAAATCTTTTATATAAATATCTATATCTAAATGGAGACCTACATATATCTATATCCATATCTTTATTTGTATATGTATATATATCTATATATATTCATAATTATATATTTATCTATATCTACATCTTTATCTATGTTTCTATCAATGGTTATACTTATATATATTCTTCATCTAAAAATTAATTTATGTTTCATTTAAATCTATCTTTCTCAATACCTAAAGTAATTTCATAAAGTTTTAAAATATATACTAAAAACCTAGAAAAATACCTGTATCATTGTGTATGTCTATGTTTAAACCTTCAGCACTCAATGTGTATGTCTTTTTCATGGCAAAACAACAACGTTCTTAATCATTCATGCAAGGGATCTCAAGACTCCCCTACCTAATGTCTTGATAAGATTAACATTATACTCATGAATAGTGAGAAAAAGAAGCATATTGATGTTGCATGGGATGTTCAGTCAAAAAGATGACATTTGCAATTTTCCTCAACAATCACAAACCCCTCCTTTTAGCGGTTTGTGAATGTTTAGGGGGGGGGCGTTTGGTTGGCACAAGGGGTCCAAGAATCCACATGCTTTGAAAGGGAAAAAATTGGGCCCCAGTACCGCGAGGCCCAGGAGGAGTGCGTGTAAAACTGATATCCAACTCTGATTTTTATGTAGGGTAGAATTTGACTAGGGTTTGCAAGGAAAAATGGGGAGTTTACATGCCAAAGGATAAAAAAAGAAGGGTGTTCTCACTTGATCGTGAGGGAGGAATTATCCCTCATTTTTTCACATGCAAACCACTTATAGGATGTATGTTTTTCTTCATTTGGTGCAAGCGAAGCCCGGGCCTTACATAAAATCCTGCATCGTGTGAGGGCTTTGCATTCTGAAGAGGTGAAAAACTTTCTCATGAGCATGCGCCTCCTCGCTTCGTGCAATCAGTGGTGCATGTTACTGTTTGAGCATGGTGAAAAGAGTGGGGTCTAGTTTTTCTTTTATCCCAAGGAACGCGGGATTCATATTCTTTAAGCATCCTTTAGTGCATCACTTACCCCCTTACGCAATGAGTAGAAGGGTAATTATGTCCAAGAGAATAGGTAAACAGTGAAGACAATCCACGAAAGCTCATCGGAACATGTGTGCATGTACGCACGCTAACAAATTGAACAACCTACATGCTTGGCAAAGTAGGCGCATGCGGTTGGCTTTTAGAGCTAAAGACTAAGGATCAGCACGTGTACATGACGTCTTTAAGAGGGAAATCATCAAGAATATGCACATAACAAGATTTTTGAAGAATATACAATCATTGTATTTACTATTAAACCTGTATATTAGCATGAATTGAAGAGAATACATAATGATAAGTATATATGAATAAGTTTGCATTGATTAAAAATAACATGAACATGTATATTGAATATTATGTGTGCAAAAAGGTATAAAATATTCTGAATATATTCATACATGCCAGGGATGGCTAACCTCTAGGGCCTCAATCGTGACTGACAGTTCATTGGCGAGATGGTTCATTTCGGCTCAGTGCAGAACCTAAACCTTATTGAGAACTCGGATTATCCGAGGGATTATGCTAGTGTTGACTTCGGTATGTTGACAGCCCCCCCAAAGTCAACAACGGAGAGGATGTGGTGCAAAGGCAAGATACAAGGATTGCCAGGTTTTGGAGAATCCTTCATGTGGTTGCCGGATGAGTGGGTGAAGTGAGTGTTGATTGGTGACGATGAGCGCCTCCTTCAGAAGTGCTTCTACCCAGTCTCAACCAAGAAAGGATATTGAGTTGAGGAAACCAAAGAGAACCTGTTAAAGATTGAACTTAAGGAATTTGAGTCTCCCTAGATTGAACAAAAGTATATATCTCCATTCATGGAAGTTTGTAGAACCATCTCTCTTCCTGTGCAGATGGAGGGAGTCTGGTAGGAAATCTGGGAGATGAGGAACAATGTCAGTTAGTGTCCTGCTAGGTGTGGAACACTTAATGAAGTGGATTGGATTCATTGGTGGTCGAACACAAAGAACAGCAGTGGCTGTGTTGTTACTCATGGTTTTTTTACAGTTTAGGGAGTATTGAGAGGAACCGTTGATTCATCGAGGCCTCTTAAGAAGAGGTCCTTAATGAGGATTCTGTTCTAAGAGGAAACCGTGTAAAGCTCATTCTCTTGGGTATTGTCCCTCAGAAGATGATGATGGGGATGGTGATGATGCTAGATGTTGGGGATGTAGGAGTGGAGGGCGCTGCCATAATGCCACCCTCAACAAAAGCTCTGCCAGAGCAGAATCTCTGAGTCCAAGGGGAATGTAGGGAAGCAAAAAAATTCTCAATGGGTTAGGACCAAGAAGTTTGGACCATGGTAACGGCGGCATGTTCCACCAATTAGCTTGAGCTATACACGTAGGGAGATGGGTCGTGACCGGTTCAAGTGGTGTTGACAGTCCCCTTAATGATTGGCTTCTGCTACAAATTCACGTGTAATACATCGAATTTGAGGAGGCAAGAACATCTACTGTTGCTAGTGGAGTGACGGTTGGTGTCCCACTTTGCTCGAGAATGATGAGCAGGAAGACTGCCGGTGTGCAATGCTCTGGCAAGAGGCATTCCTACTTCTGCTGAGAAGGGGTGTGGACGTCGGTTACCGCAAGAATGGAAAGTTTATCAGAAGAATGCCAGTGCCAGTGCAGATGAAGGTTGATGATGGAATACAGAGTCTTTGATGATGAAGTCTGGGCATTGGGGCGGAACTGTGTGCATTGATGATGAAATCGGCATGCATGCAGGCCACTACGCAAATGGCAGTTTGATCGGGCAGCTCCTAGTTCCGAGCGGAGGATGATGGTTATGAAAGTTTGATAGACTTGGCGCAGGGGCGAGCCACGTGCACTGCAAAAGTAGTGGAGGGAAGATCCGGCAGAAGGAAGGCAAGGGCCAATGCGCCGCGAGAAAACTGTTGTTGGTGTGGGTGCAGGCCGCTTCGAGACGGGCATCTCGCACGTGCAGGTCCTTGTACCAGCCACAGATGTTAATGATATGGATGGTAACGGAGGACACTTGCTGATTATTTTGGTTAGGCGTAGGGGAAGAACCACGTGTGCTTCTGAATGATGATTGCTGATGGAGTTGATGACGTTGATGAAGCGGATGATGATGAAGATGATGCAAATATGGAGTACTGGTGATGGCGAGCCCATGAGGAGAGAAGTTTATTACTAAGGAAAAAGACAATAGCGGCTAATGATGATGAAGATGGAAAGAATACGGCAGAGGAGAGCGTTGTGGAGGAAGAGTTGTTGATGTATGTTGTTGCATTGGTGTCTGGAGAGTGACAGCTTGTGCCCCCAATTGGCTCGAGAATTACGAACAAGATGAAAGTAGTGTATGATGTCCTTACAGTAAACATTGTTTCTGCTTCTCCTAAGGACAAGGAGGCGATGCAAGGAAGCAGCTCGAGGAGATAATGTTGAATGACAGAGGAGAAAGCAAGCGATGATGTTGATGATGATGAGGTAGATTAAGCAGATGAAGGTCGCTGAGGTGGCTGGAGGAGGAGAAGAGAAAGAGGGTGTTGCAGGAGGCAAAAGAGGCAGACGAGGATGTGGCCTTGCCACAAGGTCACTGGGGTCATTGAGAATAGTAGGGGAAGAAGTTAGCAGGCCGAATATGCAAAGAAAATTTGTTAGCGGAGAGTAATGTAGATTGATAGGGGAGGAAACCAGTTGCTGCAGGAAGCTTCAACGAAGCTGGTGAAAGAAGCTACTGGCAGCTATTGTTGGAAGAAAGTCACCAAACGTTGCCACAAGCAAGATGCTAGACGTAGGGCTTTGTCATAATGACAATTAACCACCAAAGCTTGACAAGCGATTGAAATGACACTACTGATGTCAACGATGGAAAAAGCGGTGGCAAAAGCTGGTTGACAAGGAGCAGATGATGGAGGCGGCGATTAGGCTGTGAAGCAATGACTTAGTCAGGGATCACCAAGTGATGTTGCTTGATGCTCTGATACCATGTCAAAAGAATGGACCAAGAAAAATGAGTGACGGCAGAAGCAAGCAGAAATAATAATGTACACAGACGCATGGAGGAGAGATGACGGAAGTTGGAAGTTAGTCGGAGAGCGAGATTTAGTAGGGTATTGAGAAGGTAGGATAGAGATGACCTTGGCGAGAAAGCCGAGAGAGGAAGCAACAGTTAAGGGCTAAGCAAAGAGAAGCAAGAGCAATGGACTGGAGTGGAGTGAAGGTCAAGGATTAGATTGCATGACGAGGAAGAATAGATGATAGGCGAGCAGAGCAAAGACACGACGATGAAGTCGCGCTAGCAAGAGGGAATAGGATGAAAGAGACTGTTCTCGTTAACCTCAAGGGAGTGAACATCCTCGGTAATATACGGCAAAACAGGACAAGGAACAAAAAAACGGTTTTTTTCTGTTAGCCGGACATGGTTACGATATGGTCGTGGTTATTAGGGGCGGCTCGCCTAGTCCCCGATCGTGAAAAACAATCCGTTGGTGAGGTGGTTCATTTCGGCTGAGTGCAGAGTCTTAACCTTGTTGAGGACTCCGATTTTCGAGGGATTATGTCAGTTTTAAATTCTATATTTCGATAGTACATTTTATACATTTTTATACATTGAAATATTAAGTACATTTATGAAAAGATAAAGATATATATTTGGTTATAGCTATACACATGAATGAATATATAGGTATACACATTGATATAGGTATGTTCATAAACATGGACATGGACATAAATATGGATATATACATAGACATAGACATATAATAAGACATGGGTATAGTTATAGATGTGTATATGCATATAGATATATATATATACGTATCTCAAAATTGATGTATACAAAAATGGACCTGCATATAAGTATACAAATAGTAATCTGAAAAAATGTGGTAATAAAAATGGTTTTGTAAAATTTGTTTCCTTGTTTTTGAAATGTTATAGTGATTCGGAAATAAAGGGCATGTATTTTCTAAACACGTTTTCATTCTCATAGGTGTACAAAAATCCAATGGAACCTGTAATAAAAGTTTCATAGATTTAGTATATGTCATGGAGGGAACTAAAAAGTGTTGAACGTATCTTAAGATTTTATCATGTCTTTTTGTCTTGTTATAGTGCAAGAAAGTATCTGAATGGCATATTAAATCTCATCAATATCATTAAATGAACATTCATTGGATTTTATTTGTTTTTTGGAAATAAAAAGAATTGTGAAAGAAGTTTTGTTAAAAAATGTAGATGCGAAAAATGCGCAATTTAATTTTGGACACTCTTCAAAGCTTTTTGAAGCTTCAATCCTCCTTTCTTGTGAAAGGAGGGTTGAAGCATTATTCTTCAAATTATGTTTTCTGAACGTATCATGAAAGGTGCACTCGTTTGAACTTTTACCCTTGTTATAACAAGTAACAAGTCTGTTGCTGAAATGGTCGTTCTTGTAAGTGCGTTCAGGCCATATTAAGCACAGAAATTTAACAAAATATGAAGGGTCCTTCCTAGTTCTCAGGTTTGCGAATAAGTATTATTTTTGGTTTTGATGGGCTGTCTATATGTGACAGATTCGATAGAATTCTTGGCTGACTAGGCCAAAATTACGGTGCTTGAGGGTCTCCGACCCTCAAGCCATCCCGTCTCACCGCCCACAGTCTCAGGTGATCCCACTCGAGCAACGTGGCTCCTTCGACCGGTCGGATTGGCACTACCACGCTGCACTCCTTCCAACTAGGAGTGAGAGCGGCCTAGGCATCCACGGTAAACCCAACGTGGGATTCGAGCCGTGGAGCTCAAATAAAAATAAAACAGATTCGACGGAATACTTGGCCGACTAGGCCAAAACTGCGGTGCTTGAAGGTCAAAGACCCTCGGGCCATCCCGTCTCATCACCCAGAGTCATAGATGACCCCGCTTGAGCCTCGTGGCTCCTTCGACCAGTCAGCGTGGCACTACCACGCTACACTATATTAGTTCGTTGTCACGGTTTCCATCTGAAAGTATTAGTGTACACGCCGGCAATTTGGTGGCTACGGGGAATGTTTTTGCAATGATATCATGTGAATTATGTTATCACACGTATATGCTTAAATTTCCTCGCTAGCGCCCTTGGATAATATCTTCACTTACTGGTAAATGCTGAAGAAGATCTTAGCCTTGAATGTATACCATTGGCACGTATTTGTGCATCCATTCTAGACATAATCCATGCACACTTACCAGGCAATGTGCTCATACACGCGTAGTAACGAATCCAACATCATATATTTATCATAAAACTTTGTTCTAAAAGCAAAATACTAAAACGTGTATTTAAATACTTCGAGAGGAAAACAATGATACCAGAGGCAAAGCTTGTGCTGAATCAAACGTTTGTTTATGTACATTCAAAGACATAAAAACGAGATAAGACCGTGATGATTTCTGTACCAGATTTGGCGTTAATGCAAGTGGAGAAAAGTAGGATCTTCAATGCAAAATTACAAATTAGTGCACAATGCGCCCTACATAAATATAAGTCTTGGAGTGAGCGATAACTGTGCTGAGCGACAGCTTCAACATGGCACACTAAGATCAACAATCGAAGGTTTGTGCGCAAACTTATGGATATTTATCCGTAAATACTCGGGTGCGGCTTGGCGAGGAAATTCTGATGTATAGGCCAAACTTAATTCTGGCATCCAGGTCTAAGGGGGGAAAGGAGCCTGGATCTTTTAGTACTGCATGCATAGCAAGACTGCGCATGCCTGCTGGCCCACCTTGGTCAGCAGCTGCATAGTGCAAGCAAGCACTGCTGGGTACTTTGCCCAGACCATTCAGGGTGGGGCTACACCTGACTGGACTGCTAAGACCGTTTTCATCAGCACATGCAAGAAAAGCTCTAGACCAGGGACAGATCTGCATCAGGTGGTGTATGCACGAATCAGCATTGTATCAAATACCACGTGTATGACTCAACAGCTACATCAGCTACTACATGCATGACTTAGCGTTGCACGCGGAGCCAAGAGTGGGGACCGTCCTGCATCAGTGGCAACATGCACGACTTAGCAGCTGGGACCACGGCCAAGTTGTCAGCCTTCGCGAAGCTTCCTTGAGGAGGAAGCTACATGCCTTGGACAAAGAAGATTCCTTGAGGAGGAAGATACGGCATAGTGCAGCTGGTCAACTTGCCAGGATCCCAGTATAAAAGTAGAATAGACTCAGTCCGTCCAGCAACTGCAACAAATCTAGCAACTCCAACAACTCAGCAAGTAAGTCCAACAATATCTCTAGTAACCAAAACTAGGAGTCCATCTCTGCCAGACAATGCCTCAGACCAAGACTCTCCAGTCGCTCTCATCTCAAGACCCTAGTAAGCATGAAAATAGTCTGCCAGCCTGGGCAAGAGGACGCCCCTTACTACCTGAAGGCTGAACTACCTCGCTGTGGTGATCAGACTTCTTACAAGACTCAAGCTGCCTAGCTTGAGCTGTCTTGCTTGACGTTGCCCATCTGTGGGCCAAGAGTTGTGTCTAGGCGTGAAAGCCTAGGGTTAACGTCTTACCTCAGCTCTACTTTAGAGCTAACTCTGTCTGGAAAGTTGGACTGTGTTGGAGTCTCCCTCTGTCGACCCAGTGTGTTTGGCAGTTCTCTTTCAGCCTTGTTAGGAGGGTTTAGAAGCTTTGTGGAGGTATGGTTGATTGAGGCCATTTCATAGACAGGTTTTCCAGTGTGTGCTTCGAGTGTTCTCTTTTTAAAGAGTTCTCTTTGTACCCATCTTACACTCCTTTTGTGATGTATGAGAAGAGTGTTCGTTTGTATTATGTGGCCCACATTATCTTCTTAGGACGAACTTTAGTGCATGGGGCTAGTTTATGTGGCAAGAGCAATCACTTGCCATATAAAAGTACACAAAGAGTGCACTCCGTGCGTTATTTTGTCTCATGTGTCCAAGAACATCTTAACTTTTGTCTTACATGGCCAAGCAATTTTCTTCTTATGAAGGACCTTAGTGCGTGGGGCTAGTGTATGTGACAAGTGCGCTCACTTGCCATATAAACGTACACTAAGAGTACACTGAGTGCGCAATTTTGTCTCATGTGTCCTAGAACATCTTTGTCTTACATGGCCTATCCAGTTTCTTCTTTTGGAGGACCCCAGTGCATGGGGCTAGTGTATGTGGTGAGTGTGCTCACTTGCCATATAAAAGTACACTAAGAGCGCACTTAGTGTGCTATTTTGTCTCATGTGTCCTAACAAATCTCGAATTTTGTCTTACATGGCCAAGCAATTTTCTTCTTCGGAAGGAACCCAGTGCGTCGGGCTAGTGTATGTGGTGAGTGCGCTCACTCACCATATATAATTACACTAAGAGTGCACTCAGTGTGCTATCTTGTATCATGTGTCCACGCACTAAAACAACGCACTAAGATCCAACTGCGCTTAAATAGTGAGTCCTTGTCTTATTTGAGGACAAGTATGATTTTAGGCTATTAGTTTTATTTTGACATATTTTTACAATTGAGAAGAGTATGATAAATTCACAAAAAAAATCTAGAATATTTTGGAGATTTGTTTCCTTCTTTCTATGTGACATTTCTAGTTTGTTCTGATTAAGATTATCTGGAGGACGTAATATTTGACTTGCCAATACATTGCAGTATTTTTGTATTTAACACCTCATTCAGGTAACTAGTTGTCTTTCCTTATTTTGCTATCTGGTGCGTCTGGTGGTACCATGTGCGCTCGCATTACCGTCGGATGGCCAAGTCAAACATCTTTCCCCGGCGGTTCTTCGTGCATTGAACCATGACGGCCGTCTACTCACCAACGACCACCATTGTCTAAAACAATAGCAGATACTTTTGTCGTATCTTGCGATAAGGAGCCTGATTCATCGCTCTTGGCCTCGCAAGGCGGTCTTGAGAGACCCCTCACTGTATGGGCGTAATGCATGTGGCAAGTGCACTCGAAATGAGTGTAAAAGTGCACTTATCATGCACTCAGTGTGCGGTCACAATTTTGGATACAGGACCGTGCAAACCATAAGTTTGCGATTGGCGACTGATGACCATAGAAAGCGAACCTCGATATAACAGAGGTAGCGATGAGGCGACTAGAATGTATAAAGGCTCCGATCCGAGTATAGGCTGGTTGCGGATAACATCCTTAGCGCGTGCGAGACTTTGCATAAGGAAGCTAGTAGCGAGAGAAAGGTCTTTTATTTGTTGTTCATCCAAACTGAAATGCATACAGTTATGATTTAAAATGAATAGAAGGGAAAAATATTGCATTTTATATTAACAAGATACTAAGAAAGCGGATTTCAAAAGCTTGAATGAAGAATCTGACCTCAATTGGTATCTTTATATTGGAATTTATATCTATTCAAACTTAACTAATCATGAGGATTGTTAACTTAGGGGGCTCTTCTAATCTCACAAACCGTTTGTGCTCTAAGAAAAATGGCACCGACACTCTCTTTGATTGACATCGTANAACTGAAATGCATACAGTTATGATTTAAAATGAATAGAAGGGAAAAATATTGCATTTTATATTAACAAGATACTAAGAAAGCGGATTTCAAAAGCTTGAATGAAGAATCTGACCTCAATTGGTATCTTTATATTGGAATTTATATCTATTCAAACTTAACTAATCATGAGGATTGTTAACTTAGGGGGCTCTTCTAATCTCACAAACCGTTTGTGCTCTAAGAAAAATGGCACCGACACTCTCTTTGATTGACATCGTACGCTGCGAAATCCGGACGGGTTACAGTGAAAAATGTAGCCTACAAAGAATAATACATAAGTAGTCTCAAGGTGTCCATTCGCAATTTACGGAATGAACGGATAGTAGATACAAGCCTTGCAATGAGAAACGGTTCCCTCTAAGACACAGTAAGAATCTTTCTTGACCGTAGTATTTGAAGACGTGAATGTTAATGAAATTGACTCGAACCTCGTAACTGGGGCACAAACTTGCATCGCAAACTATCTCGGACGAGAGCCCAAAAGAATCGCACACTGAGTGTGTGATAAGTGCACTTTGTCACACAAAAGTAGAGCACTCGCCCATACACACTAGGCCTCGCACTGGGGGGGTCCTACCGACACGACTTCGCTATCGCTTTGCACTTCACATCACGTCATATCTGCAGGGATTGATGGGTGATGGCCGTCAGCTAACGAGGTACGGAAACAAAGGGCCTGAACCGATGCATTCCATTTTAATTCTATGGTACATAGGCGGGAGGGGGTACGCGAAAACATCCGCGAGAGCTTGCAACTCTTTCCACACCCACCAAAAACGTTGACGAAAGTGAAGGAGGAATCAAATGACTCCCGCTGATTTCCTAGGATGTTAACCTGATGCCGGTCTACGTGGCATGCTTTCCAACGTGTGGGAAACTTCCTAATTGCGAAAACGGACAAAATCTGTCCGAATACCTGTCATGTGGACATTTATCTTAAAACGTCTTTCAAGATATTTTCAACCAAATCTTCTCCTTGATCGACGTGTTAAAATGTGTTTTCTTGACACATTGTTTCAAGGGAAAAAACAAGCACTTTGCATGCACCATGACGTCATGCGCTCTGCGCCGGGTGACAAACGATGTTCTTCCGAAAAATAAGGGTCGATGTTCGTTTGACTCAGACATCAAATAACACGAAATCAATGGATGTCCCACGTACACGTAGAATCAACCAAAAATCAAAGATCAAGAGGGAAATTGCTGAACCCTAGAATCAAAATCAATGATTCTTGCATCGGTTCAGGGCCAAAGCTTATCGTGGGCTGCTCGATGGGACAGATCAAGTGAATCGACCAGAGGTGTACGAGCTTCGACAGACGGGCTCGATATGGGAGAAGTAGGAACTTCAATACAAACGTATCCGAGGAATGATGGCACAGACAAGTATAGGTCAATATTCAGTTCCTATCTCTTAATGTAAGAAAAAAGGGAAAAAAAACATGGAAGGATGAAAAACCATGAGAAATGTTTTGAAATTTTTTTCAATACGGGAAAAGTTATAAAGAATGATAAAGTGAGTAAGTAGGATAGAAGAAGGGGGGTTAGATATGGATGAAGAGAGAGAGAGAGAGAGAGAGAGAGAGAGAGAGAGAGAGAGAGAGAGAGAGAGAGAGAGAGAGAGAGAGAGAGAGAGAGAGAGAGAGAGAGAGAGAGAGATCGAGAGAAAGAGAGATAGAGAGAGAGATAGAGAGAGGGAGGGAGAGAGAGACAGGGAGAGAGAGATAGAGAGAGATGTGATGAGAGAGTTAGAGAGACAGAGGGAGAGAGAGAGGTAGAGGTAGGGAGAATATATGAATAATAATAATGAGTGTGAGTGACAGAGAGAGAGAGAGAGAGAGAGAGAGGGAGGGAGAGAGAGAGGGAGAGAGAGATAGAGAGAGTGAGGGATAGATTGAGGATAGAGAGAGAAAAAATAATGTTAGAGCACACTGTTTGAGTGCACTTGTTGTAGAGTGTGTGGTGTTAGTGCATGGTGTCAAAGCGCACTTGTTGAGTATACTAGAATTCCAGTGCGTGATCTTCCCACCATTGGGCATACATGGCTTTGTGTCTTTGTTTTCTATAGATGACCATGTGTTTGAAATTCTATTTCAATCACAAACTCGAACCTGCACTTACCTTAGAATCATAAGCATATGTATTTATATACATGTCTAACTTTATCTTTCTATATTGATGTATTTATAATCATAAAAACTTTACATAAACCTAAATATATCTATCTAAAGGAATAGATTTTTTATATTTAAAAAACATATACCTCTATATCCATGTCCATATCTACATCTATGTCTTCATGTATATACAACTATATTTGTCTTTTTATATCCTTAAATATATCTTATTCCATATAAGTCCGTATGTACATCAGATCTTTATACACATCCATATACATACATTTTAATCTATATGTATATATTATCATATTATGTTTTAAATATATATCACTATCTACTACAGTGTACTTATATTCCTGTATGTATCCATGTAAACATGTTCGTACTTGTATATTTATATTGTTTTATCAATATCTCTATCAAAATCTGTACTACTATATTAGATATAGCTATATATGTATCTCTATATCTTCATGAATATATATCTATATCTTTATCTATATCTATATCTAAATCTATATCTAAATCTGCTACCTGGCGTAGTAGATGCAACTCTGAGGTTTGAGTCCACAGGTCTGTGGCTCAAACTCGTAGGATAGCATTCGGTTCATCCGACCTGCCTAGGTGCACGTGAAACGTACCTGGCGAGCGTTGGCGGAGATTTTCCATGACGGTCCAGCTAGGTCAGTTGGACGTGGCGTGGCCTTCCTGCCGCTGTGCGGAGTTGCAGCTGGCGTTGTGCTCCCTTTCTTCGCTGACCCCCGCAGGCCCTACCGCACGTCTGCCCCTCTCCAGCCACGTCAGCGAGTGTCGCATCACCACTAGGCATCAGGGGGTTGTATCCTCGCATCAGGGCATCTTTGGGACGGGGTGCCATTTGCCAAGAGTTAGTTCTCACCGCGTGAAGCCCCCATGCGTGATGGCGATTCTGATATCTAGCTAACTATGTCAAATTCATAAACTGTGAACTCTATATCTATATCTACATCTATATCTATATCTATATCTGTATCTCTTTTTTATCTATATCCATATCAATATATATATCTCTCCATCCATATTTATATCTATTTCTATATCTATATATCTATAACTTTTCCTATATTTATATTTACATGTACCTATATGTTATATCTATATCTATCTGGATTTCCATAGCTATATCTATATATATCCATATTCATTTCTTTAAATATATCTATATCTATATCCATATCTTTATACAATTCCACAACTAAATGAATGTACACTAATATCTCTAATATGTTTGTCTATCATTCTATCAATTGACAAAATCTAAATACGAATTGTTCTTGCATATGTAATCTTGTTAATGTATGTATTCGTGACCATTTACATATTTCAAAATCTATTTATATGAAGAAAAAACAAAAAAACATTACTAATTTAATTTGAAATGTAGACTATTGTTACTGAATGACATATGTTAGTGTATTATTGTATTTTGCTGCTACATTCACCATACTATGTTTGTCCATTTATGTAGAAAGTCTTTAAAAAGTTTCATGTTTTCTTATGGTAGATTATGTTTTTACAAGAGATAAATCCCTAAAGTGCATAAATTTGTGAAGGTGCCTTTGTTTTATTATTTCATTTCAAATGTGTTTGTTTCACTTCTACCTTATGTTAGAGGTTTTTTTTTACACAGATTGTTCCTTCTTTGTCTACGTTTTACGCATTGCTTTTTTGAAAGTAGACAATGTTTTTGGAGACGCGTTCATACCTTACCCATGGCCTTGTAGATGCTGGATGAATGGATGTACATGGGTCTTTGCCATCTCCGTTCAATTNTTGTTTCACTTCTACCTTATGTTAGAGGTTTTTTTTACACAGATTGTTCCTTCTGTGTCTACGTTTTACGCATTGCTTTTTTGAAAGTAGACAATGTTTTTGGAGACGCGTTCATACCTTACCCATGGCCTTGTAGATGCTGGATGAATGGATGTACATGGGTCTTTGCCATCTCCGTTCAATTCGTTTTGTTGCTGAGTTTGGAAGTCAAACTCTTTCCATTGGATGAGTGTTTTTTGTTTACTTTGGATGTCAAGTTTTACGCACGTCCTTGGTGATTACCCTTTTAAACACATCGTGTACGCTCGCAAGACCTTAGTCTCTAGTGGTGGAAGGCGACCTCTCGTGCATGCATTAGCACACATATAGAATGCTCGAATCGTATAGAGAGAGGGAGAGAGAGAGCGAGAGAGAGAGAGAGAGAGAGGAGAGAGAGATCATGAAAGAGAGATAGAGAGGGAGAGAGAGAGAGTGTGAAAGAGAGAGAGAGAGAGAGAGAGAGAGAGAGAGAGAGAGAATGACAAGAAAGAGAGAGACACATACAACCACACCCACACACATACAACCAAACCCACATACACACATACACACACACACAAACACACACAATCACTCGTGCACACACATTCCTACGTGCACCCCCCATGCACACCTGGAAGCACCTCGGTGACCCCCCCCCCACTTGCCCATACCCTTTCCAGCACACATGCTTATGTGCATGACACACCCCTTTACCTCCACAGACAATGTTGCATGCATGTTCACTCTCCTCCCCCATGCATAACCTGGCGTGGTTGTATTTGATGGCCCTGGAGTAGCCTTTCCACCTCCCAACTACACCGGTTCCCGTTCCTTGCCTCCCCTCCCTCGGCCTCTACTCCTGCCTCCTCCACTAGCCCCCTCCTCCCCTCTTGCCCGCCTTGCCACAATTCCCAACATTCCTAACTTGCCCACTTTACTACCAATTTCCTCCCCGGGCGTCTCTAAAGTTGAAGGGCTCGGAGCAGCCTCTCCCCCTAGCTACGCCCAACCGTAAAAACCCTTCCTCCCGTACAGCCAACATCCCTATTTATTTCATATAAGTACCCACATTACTCCTATACTTTACCTTACCTACTTTCATACATCTCTGGGCTGACCCTTGATGGGCCCCCAAGTCCACCCACTTACTCCTCTCTGCCCACTGGGAAGGTGTTTCTCGCCCATCAAATGATTGCAATCAATCGGCTGCCTGAGTAGGTTCTACCTGAATTAACAAGATAACCGAGGTCCTCTTAGACAGCGTTGCCCATTCTCTGGTGGCACAGATGAGGGTTCTTTAACCCGATCTCTACCCACATGTTCTTGATGGTCCTCGCCCCTCGACTGGTGGTATTACTCCTTCCGTGCTGCCCATCTTACCCTCGATGGAGTAAAGAAGGGGGTGAATTTGAAGACATACACTTTAGATATGAAAAAAAAGAACGCTCAAATCGTTTGTGCGCGTGTGTGCACACATGGTCCGGTTAGCGCGCGTGGATAATGCCTTCACTGTTGTGCATCAGAACGCTGCTTTTCTTGTGTCTGTCCGTGAAGGGGCCTATTTATTTGGATCTCGTCGCCCCAACTCCATGCAAACGAATGAGCAGGAATGTCCTTATGACCAATTTTGGTATTATCCAGAGACGCTGCTAGTTCGCATGGAAAACTAATGGGCAATACATAGATCGCGGAAGATATTTGCGCTTCGTTCTGGCTTGTAGATTCTTGCATGCAGTTAACCATTTTCGTAAGACCCAACGCATGTACCCCGGGTACGAGATAGGCATTTCTAACTAAGGGATAGTGTACAAAAATCCTTCTCTTTAGAGCAAGCGCTCCTGGGGGTACTAAGCACGAATACGCCACAACCGCCACCACATGTTTACACGTGAGCTGGACGAATAGATTTTGAGCATGAAATCGGTAAAACCCCCCCACCTGCTCTTCCTGCTCTTTGCATCAGGGGCCCCTATTATTACAGCTACTCCCAGAAGCAGTTCGGAGCATTCAAAACCTTGATCCTACCGTTAGCGCAGGTGATGCGCAACCGTTTTTGCAAATTCAATACTGGATTTGCAAACACTTGTCTTAAAGCGGACAACAAGCTGCCCACAAAAAGAACTGCCCGTCACCAACAAAAACAAATTGTTGGTGCTCGTTTTCCACGCGACGGAGTCATTGGTCGCAAACTTGTGTCATGGTTGAGTTTGAGACAGTAGTCATTCTTGCAAAACGGAAGGTCGGTACGCTACAGGCGGGTCTCATCCGTCGCCGCTGTCCGTTGACACTTTCTCCAATTTTGCTAAAAATTCCGAATGTTTTTTCCTCTTTTGGAGTTGCTGCGTCGAAGTCGCTGGCATGGTAAGCAACATGCTATTCGAGTCAAATCCGCGTTGTTAGAACCTCAGTCGAACGTTCGTTAAGGCATCTCCGAACGCGGGTGGAGTGAGTTCCGCGCTCATGCACAACCGTACTTCTGAGCGAGAATCAGCTGCTTCGTTGAGCATGGCAGCGAAGCTGAAATCCTAGAGCACCTGCTCAAAAGAGCAGGATTTTAGGCACTGTGTTGATGCACCCGAGATGAACGCGCGATGTTAGCATCTCGTTCAAGGGGCGGTTTGCTACAGTATTGCGATATTCCTTATGTAATGAACCTCGCAAATGTACGACTCCTTACATACATAGAATGATCCAATGGACTACGTGGAAAAAGGCTTACAGGTTCGTTTGAAGAGAAGTCCATGGCTGTTGTATCTCGCAACCTCGTGATAATTGTCGATTTTCTCTCTCACCAGCTTTCCTACTAATTCCAACACCGTTTCTGGGAAAGCAGCTCTTTTATAGAAAAATCCCTGACTGACGAAGAGAAAAAGAAATGTTGCGTTTTGTCGCTATAACTCCATGCATTTACCGGTATACAAAACTTTTACGTTTTCAGATGAAAGTTTCAAGAAACAATATCGCGATGCTCCTTTCTGAAAACATGCTTTCTGGTGATACGCGGTTTTCCCAACATCAGGAGGCGAATCCTAGTCGCTCGATGGAAAAATCGCAAACATCGCGGTGCCTGCTGAAGATGTCTAGGCGATTAAAATCGATGCCAGCCGGCCAAATCTACCTGACGCCAGCGGAGCATGGACACCAGGAGAAAATGCGACACTCGTCTGCTCGGTAGCGAATGTTGCCACGAAACAGCCTCCATCACCATCTAGATGCTTGCCCCTCCAGGACATCAACACGGTGCCTAAGTTAACTATCCCTAATAATTTTTCTCACCGTGATGATGTAGCGCATAGCTTCCCATGTCGGCCTTGCTTAGTCGCTTAACCGCCCAAAGTAAAAACTAGTAGTCAGAACGGCTCCCGATGAAACAGCCGCCGCCAATGCGCAGTAAAGTTCGGCCCTCAGCAAGGGCTAGCGACGATTAACATGACGAGGCAACCGGCGGGTGACGCGGCGGGCGGCGAGCGACGCGTCTCACGCCGCAAGCTGGATGGCGGCGACCATGGCGACTGATGGCGGTGTGAAAGTTTTCTAGCCGTTGAGGCCAAATAAAAAAGAAACAAACTGTTCTAGCCGTTGAGAGGCTGTTGACACTCCTCTCTTCCTGAACAACACGACAGATTTCCGCGTTGCATCTTTCCTTGTCCCGACGGTGCGAGTCGGCGGCTCGCTCTTCGCGACGGCCTCAGTTCCGAGTCAGGCAAAGCAGCGCTTCAGCCAATTTCCAGACAAAGAGTACCCTGCACCATCGCACCCCTCATCTAGACTCCGGCGAGAGCACACTCTTATCACTCCGCCTTACCACATCCGTTCACCGACAACACTCCTCGAGCACGCTCGGCCCGTCATGCTGTGGCGAGCTGCAGGGCAGTCCGATAGCCCAATGCCGGGCCTCAGCTGTCGGAAGAGAGAGCGCACCTTACTCGCCAAGCTACCTATGGCTGTGGGCTCGGTGCCGCCGGCGGCGGCCCTTCTCATCGTAGTTGCAGCAGCGGTGCTGCTTGCAGCGTCAACCTCAACCGCCGCGGTTATCCCGTCTTTGCAATGTGAGTTTTAGGGCTGCTGCGCATGGATGCCTCACAGACAGACAGTCTGCGACAGTTTTGGTCGTCAGAGGAGTTGCGTCGCTACCTTGATTGAACCAAGCAAGCCTCGAGCGTCATTTTATCACCCTGCTGATGCCCCGCTCCCATTGCTTTGTTCTCTGCCACCCGTGCCCATGTCTCTCTCCCGGTTGCCGGCACAACATCTGTGACAGGGGCTGCAGCAGCCGCTGCCCTAACCGCAAGGGGCTATTGTGGGCTAGATTGATCTTAGGGCGAACTTCGCCCGGCGAAGCCAGGTAGACATGTTCCTCCCAAGTGGTCGGCCGCCCGTGATCCCGATCCGCCCCTTCTAGGAAGGGGCGGATCGGGGGGAGTGGGTGGATAGTAGCCATGGAGGGGGGGGGGGGAGGGGGAGAGGGGGCAGTGTAGCCATGTGAGCTGTTCAGGCGTGAGAGGGGGGGAGTAGCCAAGTGCGTAGTTGGTTCCGTGACGCTGCCATGTCGTGCTCATTGAATAGTTAGTAAATTTCATGAACTTCTTGCTGGAGCAGCACTGCTTTGCTTCTACGCAGCAAGAACTTGCATGTGCGACTTTTGAATGTTTGAAGTGCGTGAGTGAATCTCTTTTGGCTGCTCCTTCATGGTTTTCTTTCTCCAGCCTGGACCGATAGTATTCCGCATCGGTTCCCGATGGTTCCCGATGATGCCGAGAGCTATCGTGCCGAGCCGCGATCGATTGCGGGTCTCGCTCATCGGGATCCGCCACGATCGTGATCGAGGTCCCATATCCATCGTGGCCTCGATTGGAATGCCTTACCCTTCCCCCGAACGTGTTGCGGGACTCCCATATGGTGGTGTCATTACACCATTTGCTGCCTTTTCCATCCTGGCAGCTGCAGCTAACGCGTCAGCAGTGCTGCACAGACCAGGGAACGAGCGGACATCGGCAGCCACAAAGGAGAAGGATCAATCTCAAGCACAGTCGTGCTTTTGCGAGGAAACCAGTCGTCGCTTGTGGCTGAACGCTTAGTGGCTTGCTCGATGGTCTTTGCACTGCTTTTGGTTCTGTTTGTGGTTTCCACCACTACCAGCGACTTGGCTGGACTGCCAGCCCGAAGCAGTCGCGTCGTTTCGGAACCCGCCAGCTTGGTTCTCAATGTTTGCGGTCCTTCCGCGACCACTCCTTTGTCTTTCTTTTCTTGCAGCTCAAGTTTGTAGTCCGACCTCCTAAATCTCACTACCAGTGAATAAGGAGCGCGAGGATGCCATTCAGCTGTAGCAGCGAAACTCTCCCATGTTGCCTTGGTGCAAGATAGCTGTACAAACTACTCATGCAAGACCCTTGGGCGAGGACGGCCGCCACGTGCAACATAGCAGTACATACACCAGCGTGCTGGCATGTGTGCGCACTTACAAGCAACGATTGCTGTGGACCGGGTCTTACTCTTTGTCCTGTACCGCTTGTTTGTAGTGCATGCACGCGCTGGCTGACATAAATGGCCTTTTGTTGGGTGCAACTGCAGTTGCGCTGCTCACACAGCTCGCCAGCATGTACACAGTGAGTATCAACAACTGGAACAACCCCGCAGCAGACTGTGCCACAGTGTCCCGCGTCACATGCGACAGCGACGGCAACATCATCTCCCTGTGAGTAATGTGCTTGTGTTGAAGACTCACACGCTGGTGGTGGTGGTGGAGGTCAACGTGCTGCTGGAGCTGGTGATGGTGCTGGCGGTGGTGATGGTGGTGGACCACCACTATCACCACCGCGGAATGTGCGGCTGGACCACCTCCTTCCAGGGAGGGGCTCCAAACGAGAGTGCGGCTCAGGTTATCTCTCGTTTGGAGACCCTTTCATCAGCGTGAGAGTCTGCTTCCCGAGTCGCTCGAGTTGTCATCTCGGGAACGGCACTCCAAACGAACGACCAACCACCAACCACCAACACCACTTTCACCACCAAGACCATCACCACCACCACCACCACCACCACCACGTTGGTGGTGGTGGCGGTCGTGGTGGTGGTGGTGGTGGTGGTGTTGGTGGTGGTTATGGTGGTGGTGGTGGTGGTGGTGGTGTGGTGGTGGTGGAGGTGGTGGAGGTGATGGTGGTGGTGGTGGTGGTGGTGGTGGCGGTGTGGTGGTGGTGGAGGTTGTGGAGGTGATGGTGGTGGTGGTGGTGG
>SZWC01001285.1:246720-266524 GCA_023375785.1 Penium margaritaceum | reverse complement strand
GCGCAAGGGGGAGATTGTTGGAATGATGCTCCTCACCATGGCAGGAGTGACTCCAAAAAGGAACACCAAAAAGACAAGCCTTAGTGGCTTAGTGGTTAATGGTGTCCACCTCTAGAGGCAGGGGCCCGGGTTCAAGTCCCACAAGATGAAATTCTGCCCTGCCTCAAGGGAGGTGGAAAATAGATGCCAGGAAGCTAGCTCAACCTCTAGAGTTCCTCTTTAAGTTTCTAGAAGGCCAGGTGAGGGTCCAGGAAGGTGGCACACCTTCTAGAAGGGGTGACTTGTCCTACAAGGCATCTAGAGGTGTCTTGGTCTTCTGGACACCTTCCCTCCTACTAGAAGCAAGCTGAGGAATCTAGGAAGGGGCAGAAGCTTCTAGAGGAGGGAAGGGATGCCTTCCTAGGTGGGAAAAGGACAGCCTACCAAGGAGCACTCTAGAAGCCATAGAATCTGCTAGGAAGCTCAAAATCTGGCATGCTTTGGTGTTATGGAAAGCTTAGATCAGTGGCTATAAAATGCCACTGCTTGTGAGCCTTGATAAAGTGTTCATTCCCAATCAATTGAGGCCAAAACTATTGCCTCACTCTCTGACCAGTTTTCTGCCATCCTTGGACCCAGTTGCCTCCACAGTTTCAGTCTCTCCAAAAACAGTTGGTGGTGTGAACCAGCCACTGCTAGGGACCCTCCAGGGTGCACACTCACCCTCAGGCCAACAGGCTCATGTTTTCAGATGAGGATGTTGAACAATTTGAGGTTTTGACGAGTTCAAATTTCTCTGTTGTCTTCTCTCCTCTTGTTGAACCGCATTCTACACTTGCTGACTGATATTGCCTACTAAACCTTGCATCTCGGGACGAGATACATGATCGTACATGCTTAGTGGTGGCAACACCAACCACTGTGCACAAGTTCTGTGACACAGTGATTGAAGCAAATGCCCTCAAAGCAATGAGTTCAATCACGTTTGCAGTACATTTAGTCGACGATTTCGACCCAGTCAAATGTAAAGACTGGAAGGTGCTAGCCGAATTCACACGTGCCCACAAGATGTGGACTCGAGTAGCTGAATCATGGAAGTTGCGACGCCCGTCGTACAGATTCCGTGTTTATCACAAACTCAGCTTGCCGTCGTCAAGCCTGTTCACTCGAAAGAGTGGAGGCCACATTACAATGCAGTTCAAAGGACACCTAGCTGGTGTTCCCGTGAACGTACTTGCTGACACTGGAGGGGACGACTCTTTTGTTAGCCTTGGCTTTACCCGACAGGTTGGCCTGAAGTATGAGCCATCAAATGGTGCAGTTGTTGTCGGTGACAACCGTACGGTATTCGTGATCGGTACTTGTAAAGCAAAAAATTGCATTCAAGGGTACACACAAAGTGTCACGTTGAAGGTACTCAACCTTCTTGACTCGTTTGACGTGGTGCTAGGAGACCCCTGGCTCTGTGAGAACAAGGCTCTGATGTGCTTTGAATCAAAGTGCTTGATCCTCTGAAAAGGATAGCGCCGCTTTACGTTGATTCCGAGTACGGAATTATCACCGACCCGACTCAATGTCCATGCCAGCTTGTCTGCGATGCAGGTCAAGATATGGATTCCACGAGGTTGTCGATACTTCTTGGCTCAGCTGCAGAAAGTGGAGGACGACATGAAGGAAGACACGCCACAAGAGATCAAGTCTGTAGTGGCGGAGTTTTTGGATGTATTCCAAGACCCACCGGCTGGGCTTCCACGAGAAAGACACATGGGCCACACAATTCTGCTGCAACCGGAGGCGACTCCTCTGTTGAGACCCATGTATTGCCTTAGTCCAACAGAAAGGCGAGAGGCCAAACGCCAAATCAAAGAGTACTTTGCAAAAGGGTGGATCGAGCCCAGTAGCTCGCCGTATGGTGCGCCGATCCTCTTTATGAACAAAAGGGATGGTGGTTCATGCATGTACGTGGATTACCGGGCGTTGAATAAGTTGACGGTGAAAAATCGATTCCCCTTACCGCGGATTGAGGACGTTTTTGACCAACTCCAAGGCGCAAAAGTGTTTTCATCCTTGGATTTTTCTCAAGGGTACCATCAAATATGCATCACGGAAGATGATGTGCCCAAAACCGCGTTTCGAACGCACATGGGACAGTATCAGTTCCGAGTGTTATGCTTCGGGCTTACAAATGCCCCGGCAATCTTCCAAGGAGGAATGAACCGAACGTTCGCCAAACAACTCAGACAATTTGTCTTGGTTTACGTGGATGACATCCTGGTTTTCTCCAAATCAATGGAAGAGCACATAGAACATCTGCGCGAAGTTCTCGCAATCCTTCGGGAAAAGAAGTTATATGCGAAAGTGAACAAGTGCAAGTTTGCACAAGATGAGCTCGAATACCTTGGACACATTGTCGGTATGGACGGCATCCGTGTCGACCCACGAAAGGTCCAAGCCGTTGTGGACTGGCCACGTCCCAAAAATGTTGGGCAGATTCGGTCTTTCCTCGGCCTTGTAAACTACTTTCGACGGTTTATGCAAGGGTATTCGACCCTGGTAGCACCGCTAACCAGGCTCACGCAAAAAGATGTGCGTTGGGAATGGAAACCTGATTGCGAAAACGCTTTTTTCAAAGTCAAAGAGCTCCTATCTACGGCGCCCGTCCTAGCTCTTCTGAATCCATCGCAACCGTGGGAGGTTCAATGTGATGCGTCGGTAGTAGGACTTGGAGCCTCCCTCATCCATAATAGTCACCCAGTTGTGTATGAGAGCCGGAAGCTCATTCCCGCGGAAACGCGGTACACGACTGGGGATCAAGAGCTCCTTGCGTCAGTACACGCTTTCAAGATGTGGCGTTGCTACTTCGAGGGTTTGGAAGGGGGTGTGAGGGTCATGACCGACCATAATCCATTGGTGTTTTTACAAACGCAACCGAACCTGTCAAGACAAAAGGCGCGTTGGAGCGAATACCTGAGCCGATTCTTGTTCACATGGGAATATCGGCCAGGACGCATCAATGTGGCCGATCCACTAAGCCGACAGCCTGTGGAAATTAAGGCAACCATCGAGGTCAGTGGGTGTTTTATGGCCATTGCAATAGCAACAGTACAATTACCAGATCCCCCTGCACCTCTGCGGCAACCACCACAAGAGATTATCCATTACAACGGTTTTGTAAACCAGATCCGGATGGGATACTGTGTGGATTCTTGGTTTCAAGACTCTTGAAATCTGGACAAGTACGGATTCGTGGAGGCCGCAAGAATCTTCTGGCACGGAGAACAAGTTGTTGTGCCAAACTCGGGAGACCTTCGAGCAAAGGTTATCTTTTAGTTCCACGACCCGCCGGTCGCAGGTCATGTGGGACCCCGAAAGACCGGACAGGCACTCTCGGACCACTATTGGTGGCCAGGATGGAGTGTCGATGTCCGTAAGCATTGCATGACATGCGACCCATGTCTTCGGAATAAGGCTAGTAACAAGAAGCCTGCTGGACTCCTCCAACAGCTTCCCATTCCTGGGTCTCCATGGGAGTGCGTCAACATGGACTTCATTACTGGTCTTCCGGACACTGCTTGTGGCCACGATGCAATACTAGTGGTTGTGGATCTTTTGGGGAAGATGACACACTTCATTCCTACAACCACTGACGTGAACGCAGAGGAGACCGCTCGCCTCTTCTTTGAGGGTATCGTAAAGTACCACGACTTGCCGTTGCGCATTATCTCCAATCGAGATAAAAAATTTACCAGTAAGTTCTGGCAAAAGATGCACGAGTACTTCGGTAGTGAGTCGCAAATGTCGACAGCATTTCACCCTCAAACTGGCGGACAAACAGAGCACATGAATTGCACTGTGGAGCAGACGCTGTGCATGTACGTGGACCCTGCCATGCATGATTGGGACAAATTCCTAGCACAGGCAGAGTTTGCGGTGAACAACTCGGTGAATGAGTCCACACAGTTCACACCGTTCGTGTTGAATAGTGGTCGGAATCCAGTGGTACCCTCTTCATTGGTGAAGAGTGGGAGTACAAAAGGGCAGGTTTCTTCTGCTCAAGCCTTTGCCGAGCGCATCGACTCCTTGTTACAGGAGGTGAAGGGTCACCTTCAAGCAGCTCGGCAATGACAAAAGGCATATGCCGACAAAGGTCGCCGGGAGGTCTCGTTTGACATCGGTGACAAAGTGCTGCTTAGCACTAAAAACCTTTGGCTGAAGTCGCCAGGGACAAGAAGAATTCTACCAAAGTGGATTGGGCCGTTTCCCATTGTTGCACGCATTGGGCCAGTGGCATACCGATTGTTACTTCCGCCGAGTATGAAAATACGTGATGTATTTCATGTGAGCCTGATGGCTCCATACATGGCAGATGAAACCGTTCAGCCACCGCGAGCAGTCCTTGCTGCCGACGGCCAATACAAGGTCCTTTGCCTACTCCAACACCGAGAGCGTACTCTTTGGTCGTGTGTTGTTAGGGAGTACCTCGTTCATTGGGCCGGTTGTGGACCTGAACATAATTGATGGTAGCCTGAATCTCGGTTGCTCACAGGGGTGGTCAACGAGTACTGGTGCGAGCTTGCAGCTCGCACAGATCGATGCGTGGCAGGAGGTACCACCTGAACGCGGAGAAAGTGAACAACATTCCCACAGGGCAGCATTCATGGACAGCAACCAGAGGAGGTTGGGGACGCTCAACATGGTTGTCGCGCGGATGCTCTAGCCTAAAAGGGGGAGGCCGCTAGCCGTGCTGACCTAGAAGCTGCAGCTTAGGTCTAAGTACCATGCATGTGTTCATGTCTAGCTGGTGATTGAAATTGTTAATATTCTTTCACAATGCTAATGACTCACTGACTGACAATCCTACTTGTTGTTCATGAACCGGGACGGTTCATAATAAGTAAGGAGGAATGTAGCGGGAGGGCCGGTTCGGCCCTCCCTCCTTGCTGAAGCGAGGGGTGGCCGGCAGCCAGCACTTTACTGGCCGCCGGCTAGCTCGCTGCCGGCCGGCTTGACGGCCGGCGGCTAGCCAAGCGACCGGCCGGCCACCGGCCGGCCAGCCGCCAGCCGCCAATCGCGGCTCCAGCCTGATCGACGGCTGAGAGGCCACAAGGGCCTCGAGGGCGAGGCCTCGTGGCCTCGTGCCCTCGCCCCCCCCTTGCCCTCCTTGCAAATTAACCAAGCCAGGACGAGGGATAGGGGGAGCAAGGGTGAGGTTGAGAGAGCTGGCGCGAAATCGCCCGCGTCCCTCGCACGCGACAATTTTGCGCCAAAACGACAAAACGTAAATCGAAGTTCGTTCGCGACAAACTTCGACATAAAATAAACGAAGTAACTTGTGCGAACACACGAGTTCGAGGTAAAACCCCCCGGTTTGGGTCCGAAAACTAGGGGTTTGGTTAAAAACGGAAATGGGCCTCCGGAGATTCAAAGTATTCGAGTCTCCGTCCCCTGGGTCGCTGATGACGATTGTCCCTCAGTCCTGCAAAGGGGGAAAACCCCTGACGCGGACTGAGAACGCCATTCTGCAAACTCCGACAACAACTTTAGAGCAGGAGCTGTAGACTCAGCCCGTTAGAGCAATGCACCACGTGTCCGGGTCTCGACCAAAAGCTCGCATGCACATTCCACACAGAGTATAGCCACACACCAAGACACATGATCACATGGTCTCCTTGTGACACTGGTACAACGCACCAAGTGTCCGGGTCTCGACCAACAGGGTGCTACCATCTACATGCAGCTATGCAGGCACGTAGCATGAGCCACATGCGGGATACTGTAGATGCTCACAATAGAGCATGGACCTCGCCATGCATCTCCCATGACGTCGCGGCACTCCCCTTGGGCAGATGAACCTGTCAGCGATGTCCTCGATGGAGATGCTGATGTCGTAGCTGAACACATCTTGGGCGATGAGTCATGTGGTGTGTCCATCATGCATAGATAGCTCCCCCTGTCACGTGCGAGTAGGAACCCAAGCTCAAAGACAAAGTGGTGTATCCGGCTACGACTCCTCATGTGTATCTGCATCACCTGGAGTGTACCAGCCCTCGCGTGACTGCCAAGGGTCCCAACTCACAGTATCTCCTCTCGCTACTCTACCGCAATGCATCTGTGTACCACAAAGGAAAGGGAATGGACGAGCAGCACGCAAGCGTGGATGAAGTGGCGGAGCTGGCCTCCAAGGCGGGATCGAGTACCCTGAGGCACAGGGGTATACCGCCGGAAGAGGAGAGCTAGAGCGACAAACCGGATCACCACTCGTAGCTGAAGATGACGCTGGGGCAGGTGAGTCGGGTGGATGAAGGTGCGTGACGGCAGTAGAAGAAGAAGGAGGAGCAATGATGGGGTCGATAGGAGCTAGGATGGCAGAAGCCAAAGGCACGCTCACCTCTCCTGTGACAATATCTCCAACGGACATCATACTTGGAGCCGGTACAAGATCCTCCCCGAGTATGCGTGTGCCAGATGTTGCTGGCGGAAAAATCGTACCAATAGTAGTGATGCTCCCCTCCTCTGAGAATCGCTCACGCGCGGCCATCACCTCCTGCTGTAGCATGACTACACGCTCCTGCAGGTCATCGTAATCAGCCTCGAACATGTGGAGGTGGCCCATGTCTGCCTCGCAGAGGATAAACTCTGCCTCACTGGATGCTGCACATGCAGACTGCACAACTCGTGAGTACAGTTCCATCTGCATCTCTGGTATTGAAGCTAATGGAACTGGTGCTGCTGCATCCTCCTAACTCGCTATGTGCAAAGACACTAGAACATTGGATGCAATTGCAGGTGTCGCATCCACACCACAACTCGTGTCTGTCATACGAGGAGTGAGTGGTCGCATGCCAAGAGAGAAGGAGAAGGATGAGTTGTCAAAGTCCGTGGAGCATGTGGAAATGTTGTCCGTGCAGATACTACCACTCTCAATGTTGATGTGATCAGCAAGGTCACCAGTAGGTGAACACGAAGGGGCAGATTTCAGCTCCTGCTGATGAGGTGTCTCCATCTGCGTGTAGGGATGTGCTCCACTGTCCTCAACTGCCGCCGTAGTGGACACATGTGTGCAAGACTCCGGCTCGACAACTCCCGTCAAGGCGACCAACAAGGGTAACTGGCGTTCACGCAGTGTCTTGCCGGGAAGGCTGGTCGCTACCACCTGCTCGATGATAGAGTAAGGACCAGCATCTGACTCCGTCATGTATGTCGCAGCTACGTCGTGGGTACGGGAACCCGGAGACTGTAGGAACATGGACGACTCCTCACGCTGAAGCTGGTCCTCATGTACCGCAGATGAGACGGTGGAGCCTGCTGTGTCTACGACAGCATATGTCCCAGTGACGTCTCTCAGAACTACTGCTCTCAAGAATGCCTCAACCTCCAAGAGATCAACCGGCCGACTCTTCTCATGCACCGCGACTACTGTCATACTAGTGTGAATCTCGTGCGCCAACGTCCCCGGAGATCCGTTTGGGGCATTTCAATCCGCACAATACTCCTGTGCCACTTCCAGGCTGCCACCGGTCGGAGTCGCGAGTGGCACCGCCCAAGCATGTGGCACATGCACTCCTCCTGATGTAACGTGCTGCTACGGGAGATCTGGATCCAGCCCGGATGTGGAAGTCGAGCTCGATAATATGGAAGTCTCCACCATGAACGCCATGTCGAGATCGGACTCCACGCCATGTGCTGTCACCGTATCATCTGAGTCTGCCTGAGCTGACGCTCGGACACCACGGTCCGGCGCGAGTGTGGATCCTGTCGCTACGGTCACATGAGGCAATGCGCGGTGACCACACTCCCCCTTGACAGGTACAGCAACGGAGGCCGAGGAGGTGGAGGATGTATCAAAACCGGCGCAAGCACGGCGTGCACAGCGTTGATGCCGACATTGCGGGGTCTCTCAACTGGAATGACTGCATGAAGACATGTCATCGCGAGGTGGTGTCATGGTCGCAGAAGAGTGGAGGATCGAAAGGATGGTGGCAGCCTGTGACTCGCTGTCAGGTGGAGCTAAAGGTACACCATCGGATGAGGAAGGAGGAGAGGATGGAGGAGATGTGATCGAAGAGGCCGTTGACAAATGAGTAGCAGAAGCACGCTCAGTGACGATGAGGTCACAAAGCCACTGCACCGTCTGCTGCAAGCCGTGGATCTCGGCAAACATGCTCGCCAGAGGTCCAGCTAGGGGATCTACCAACGCCGACAGATCCGTATGCTGTGGAAGATGCAGGCTCGGACGAGGCTGTAGCCAAGGTGGATGCCACCTGGGAGGGCGCGTCCAATAGCGACGCCAACCATGACGTCCATCACCACAGTAGTAACAGGCAAACGGGCAGGGCGCCTGCTCAGATGTCCGCACACTCATCTCGTGCACTGGATGATGGATAGGTACCACGGGCACCTACTCCCGGTGGTCAACACCAAGCCACGGGAGAGAATGAGGCCAGTAGGTATTATCACTCCTGAAGGTCACGTCCGGGTCAGTAAACGTGACCAGACGGGACGAGCTGCACTACCACAGCACGCCTAGAGACTAGAGTCTGACTAACTGTGGTCACTAATGTTGCTGCCACTAATAGAGTGAAGACTGCTCCAAGACGAGAAGGGATGGCGGCTGCAGGTGTGGATGCTGCTCCAAGTAGTAGACGATCCAGCCCTCAGAGATGGAAAGTCTCGAATCTGCCGTTGATCCTACGGAGTGAAGTGCGCACACCAATCCACGAGCCCTAGGAAGACGCCAGTATAGGACGCGTCTCGAAGTGGGGATTGCCACCCACACACAATCCGATGTTGGCTGAGAAGGCGAAACTGCAAGCGCTGGCGTAGTTGCTGCACTATGAAGGCGTTGCAACTTCGCCCGATACTGCTATTGGTGCTATGAAGGCTGCTGCTGCTGCGACGATAGTAGTTGGACAGTTCCCCCTTTTTTTGTCGTTATTCTCTAGCCCTCAGGCCCCCTTTTGTATTTCTTTTTTTTTTCTTTTGCCCTCACCCTACATCCCCTTTTTTTCTCTTTCTCCCCTCTGCTCGCCTTAAGCCCTCACCTTCCTTTTTTTGTTTTCTTTGTTTTGCTTTCTTTTTCCACTCGCTTTCAGGCATACCCCTTTTTGTATTTTTGTTAATCCCCCCCCCTTTTCTCGATTGCCCCTAAAGTGGCCGAACAGAAAAAATAAGGAGGGGGGGTGTCCGGCTTGTCCGGCCCTCCCTCCCGTGCACGCTCGCTCGCTCGCTCGCTGAGCGAGCGAGTGGGTGTGGGAGGGAGGAGGGAGCAAGGGGGGGTCCTATCTGCCTCTCTGACCCGACCCCTCCGTCGGTCGGCCGACGGAAACCGACGCGGCCAAGGGAGTCCACGGGGCCGACAGGCCCCCTCCAAAGGGCCCCTCGGAGGGGCTCGGCGGGGCCCTCCGAGGTCCCCCTTGAGATGGGGAGGAAGGGGGGGGGGGGGCGAATGGGGACGATAGGCCCCCTCAGAGGGTCCCCCTCCAGAGGAGGGCTGCAAGGCCCTCCTCGTAGCGGTAGCGGTAGTTGCAGCGGCAGGTGCAGCTGCTCCGGTTGTTGTTGCTGCTGCTGGTTCTGATGTTGTTGCTGNAGGGGCTCGGCGGGGCCCTCCGAGGTCCCCCTTGAGATGGGGAGGAAGGGGGGGGGGGTGCGAATGGGGACGATAGGCCCCCTCAGAGGGTCCCCCTCCAGAGGAGGGCTGCAAGGCCCTCCTCGTAGCGGTAGCGGTAGTTGCAGCGGCAGGTGCAGCTGCTCCGGTTGTTGTTGCTGCTGCTGGTTCTGATGTTGTTGCTGCTCTGTGCAGCAGCTGCTGCTGCTGCTTGCTGCTGGCGCCGCAACTGTTGTTGTTGCTTGCTGATGCAGCCGCAGTTACTTGCTGCTGTCGCCGTTGCAGTTGTTGCTGCACGCTGCTGATGCTGCCGTCGCTGCCGCACGCTGCTATTGCTGCCACCGCTGCTGCAGTGGCTGCTGCTACTGTTACTGTATGCTGCTGTTGCTGATGCTACTGGTGTAGCGGCTAATGCGCTGCTGCAGCTGCTTTCGCCACTCTTGCTGCTGCTGCACGCTACTGCTGCTGCTGTCACTGCTGTAGTGGCTGGTGCTGCAGTAGCTTTTACTGTTGCCGTCGCAGTTGCTAGTGCTGCTGTGTGCGGCTCACCGCCCGTGTGGCGTTCACATGCATTCGCTTTGCGCTCCCTCACGCTGCTGCCGGCGTGGTGCCACGTGGCGCGTTCTCTTTGCGTTCCACCCATTGTTGTTGTTGTTGCTGCTCACACGCCCCCATGTGCTCTGATACCAAATTGGAAATGAATTAGGACATTCACGCCCATGCAAAAACGAACATGAGCTCTGTGTGTGAGTGCGATGCAAGATGGCAAGAATGTGGCTAAGTCTGGAATGCTGAACATAAAGAACAAGGAGAGAGAACAAATGAGCCCCTAGCGGGCTTAAGTAGGGGCGCCGGCAGCTAGCCACACCGGGCCCCCTCACCCCCGCTGAGCCCAAACAAATCAGAGGGGAGAACACACTGCATACACCACGATAACAATAACGGTGGTCTCCTTGAGGCACTGGAACAGCTCTCTGAGTTCCCGGGTCTCGACCATCGAGAAAATAGGACCAGTGCCAGAAAATCTCAGAATTAACGTCCAGACATCACACACGGCTTTCCGAACATCGGAAGCGCTTGTACAGCCACCGGGTCTCCTTGTCGCACCGGTATAGTGCACCAGGTGCGTGGGTCTCAACCCACCGAGAAAATTCTCTTAGCTCCCGACAAGCCCACAAGGCTACCGGAACGCATCGACCGCGTCTCGCCGGCGCTGTCGTATGTGTTGGAGAAGTCTCGGGACACTCCGAAGGCCTGTCGTGTCGTCACGCTCTCATCCACCATATACCCCCAATGTGGGTATATGGGTCATCCATGAGCGTTGGTCGTGACGGGTGGAAGCCACACAAACCAACATAAGCAAGCAACCCACACACATGAGAGGACAACAAGAGGAGATCACAAGAGGTGATAGAGATGCACCATAGCCAATCTACCTGGATCATGCGGACAGATCAGACCGACGGAGTGAACAACACTTTTGAAGACATTACGACTGAGGGCCTTAGTGAGAATGTCAGCTTGCTGAGAACGTGCCTGTACCCAAGCAACCTAGACGATGCTAGTAGCAACACACTCACGAACAAAATGGTGCTCAACATTGATGTGTTTAGTGCGTGAATGATGCTTGCCTCTATTTTCAGCAATGGCCTTTGTACTTTGGTTGTCACAGCGCAGAGTGATGCATCGGATAGGAACACGCAACTTTTGTAGCAGGCGACACAGCCAAACAGCCTCACACGTGCCTGCGTCAAGAGCAACATACTCAGCCTCAGCAGTGCTGCGAGCAACACACCCTTGTTTTTCACTTTTCCAGGAGAGTACAGTGCCACCGACTAGAAATATGTATCATGTTCGACTGCGGGCATCAGAATCATGCACCCTGTCACTATCTGTGAAGTCGTCCACCACGACTGTGGGCTGCACATGAAAGTGCGGTCCAACACGAGGGGTGGAGAGGGCGTAGCGTACCACCCGCAATGTTGTCTCGAGATGACGCTCGTGGGGATAGTGGGCAAAGTGGAACAAGAAGTTCACAGCAAATGCCACATCAGCGCGTGCGGTCGTGGAAAGGTACATGAACGAACACGGAGGTAATCGGTCACATCGACCGTCTCCCCCATGTTGAACATCTTTAGGAGCTTTAGTAGGGACTGCCCAACGGGTGTGATAGGAGTGGACGCCGTGGGGACTGTGGTGAGGAGCGGGGTGAAGCGCTCCCCCAGGCTGCGTACATATGCGACTTGATGAACATGCAAGGTGCAACATCCACGGTCACGCTCCAACTCCATGCCTAAAAAGACACGAGCTGGACCAAGGTCCTTCATCTTGTATGCCGCATGGAGCAAGTTCTTGGCCGCTGCAACAGATGTGGCGTCAGGAGAGGCAATGAGGAGATCGTCCACGTAGACAAGAATGGCGACAAGTGGCTTGGTAAGGACACTGAGGAACAATGCGAGATCCACAGTGCTCCTTCTGTACCCCCCTTTTTCAAGAGTAGATGTGATCTCTTGGTTCCAACAACGTGGGGACTGTTTCAGGCCATAAAGTGCCTTACGCAAGCGCCATACCCAGTTTGTTCCATCTCAGAAGCCGGGTGGCTGCACCATATAGATCTCCTCATCCAACCTGCCATGGAGAAAGGCATTGTTGACATCCATCTGCTCAAGCTCCTAGTCATGTTGAGCTACCAGGCTCAGAAGAGCCCTGGCTCTAGTGTAGCGACCAACTGGGAAAAGGTCTCGTTGGAGTCAATACCGGGGATCTGAGAGAATCCTTTTGCTGTGAAACGTACCTTGTACCGTTCAACTGTGTTGTCAGGATTCAGGTTGCGATGGTACACCCATTTGGCAGCAACCGCCTTGCGACCCGGTGGGAGGTCGACGAGCTCGCACACACCGTGCTCAGATAGTGCCTCGAGCTCTGCCTTCATGGCCTGTTCCCACAACGAGGAGTCACAGGCCGTGCGGCCTGCCTGCATAGTCAGCGGTTTGGGAGGAAGAGGAGATAGCCCAGCGGCAGCGAGGCACGAGGCAATGTACCCAACTACGGAGGAGGACAGAGCTGATTGGAACTCTTGCTCGATAAGAGAGTAGCCAAGCGCAATGCTAGGGTGCATGACAGATGCCGCTGTAGACAGGGCAGAGGTAGTAAGACTGAGGGCACGGAGACCAGGGTCCTCAGAGATAACAGGGTGAGGCTGAGATGGAAGTGCCCGGAGGCGCCAACCACGGGTATGGGGTGAGACTAGTGGGATGGACGGATCACGCACGGACGAAGGAGCAGCAGGACAAGGCTGCACAATGTGAGGTGGAGAGTCAACAGGAGGAGACGACTTTGAGAGGACAGGAGGCGGTGCGCACGTGGTGCTGGGTGTAGGGGCAGACGACGAGGCAGCGGGTGAGGGAGCACATGGCTCAAGAGTGACATCGTCATAAGAGTCAGGAGACAGACTGGATGGGGGTGAGTCTAGAGGAGCGGTGGACGCCACGAGAGATGGAGATAGTGAGGGAGACAACTATGGGGGGGAGCTCAGCTCTTCCGAAGAGGAGACAAAGGGTGTCGAGGGACGCCTAGAGGGGAGAACAGCAGGTCCACAGGACAAAGAACCACCCCCATTCCAAGAGAGCGAAGAGAGGGACCCACCAAAGTGGGGAGAGTAACGCTCAAACAAGTGTTCAAAGAAGATTGCGTCATAAGACTCAACGACACAACACCGGGAGGAATCCTAGAAGCGCAACACTTTGGAGAATGGAGAGACACCTAGAAAGAGGCAGAGGCGAACACGGGGAGACTGCTTACCCTCCCGTCGGTCCATGGGGACCCACACAGAGGCAAGACACCCTCAGACACGGGCAAGGCGGAGGTCCGCCCGCCGACTAGTCCATCGTTTGAAGGGAGTGACAAAAGAAAGAAAAGCTAGGCAGCAGGTTGGGGCAGCAGCGTTGTTGATGCAGTGTGCGAGCTTCCACGCTTGTTGCTGAAGTCTGCTGCCCTCTCAGTCTGCTGCTCTAGAGTCTAAGTCTGGAAGCTCTGGGTTTGTTACTCAGAAACACGCGCGCCAGTGGTAGCGCCAGAAAGCAGCTGAAAACTGAAAGTGAGTGATTAGGAATGAAGAAAAAGCAACAATGGGAGACCCCTCCAAGTTCTAGCTCCCTCCCAACTCTGTAGAACTTGTTACTCAGCTAACCAGCCAATCTGAAAATAGTCCAAGACCTATTTTTTGCCAGGCAGGGTTTTCTCGGTGAGCCCTGCCAGACGGCCGATAGCCCGAAACCCAGGTGTCGTCCGTTTTGCCCGGAAACTAGACCATACCAAAGTACCGATGTTGCGAACGTAGTCATGCGGTCGAAATCAACTAGAAAATTAGGAGCAAAGAGTTATGGCTGCCTGAACCCAGGAAGTGCCTACAATGGTCCATGATGCTAAACAGTGCCACGGAACACAAGATACGGACCCTAGGCAGGGCATGACACTGCAGAAGTAACGATACAGCAAGACCCAGATCTGTTGCATGTAGACAGCATTTGCTATGGCAGTGACCGTCGGCGGCCCGACCGTCGAGGAGGCCTGTCGATGGAGATGAGCAAGTCGCCATGGAGAGGAGGCTACAGAGATCTGCGAGTAGGCTTCAGCGTGCGTCGGCTCCACCGGACGATACTCCAGCAGCGTCAAATCTCACTGTCAGTCATCTGCATGCCGATGTACACAAGCCGGGAGGACACAACAGAGCACAATGAGGATGTATAAAAACTAACACTCCTCCATGACTCACAGGCGTAGTGCACATGGACGGACAGAGACACATTCAATATTCAGACTATCTTAGAGCATGCAGAGACGCAAGTAGGGACATAGAGAGCAACTCACGGACACACATGGACCGAGCTGACCGTCTTCTTAAATGAGTCGCGCTTCAATGCCTTGGTTAAGAAGTGAGCCAGCTGCCATGCTGTCTCAACCCACACAATGCTGATGCTGCCATCATGCAAGAATGAATGCACATAGTGATACTCAATGTTGATGTGCTTCGTGCGTGTGTGATGTACGCCGTCATTTTTGGGGATGGTCATGGTACTCTCATTGTCACAATGCAACGTGATGGATGCGACGGAGTGACGTAGTTCAGAAAATCGACAACGCAACCACACACCCTCACACGTGCCTGAGCCAAGGGCCACATACTCAACCTTATCAGTGCTGCGTGTAATACACCACTGCTTGCCACTGTGCCAGGACACAGCTGGGCCTCCGACCAGAAAGATCCAGCCTGCNTGTCTCAACCCACACAATGCTGATGCTGCCATCATGCAAGAATGAATGCACATAGTGATACTCAATGTTGATGTGCTTCGTGCGTGTGTGATGTACGCCGTCATTTTTGGGGATGGTCATGGTACTCTCATTGTCACAATGCAACGTGATGGATGCGACGGAGTGACGTAGTTCAGAAAATCGACAACGCAACCACACACCCTCACACGTGCCTGAGCCAAGGGCCACATACTCAACCTTATCAGTGCTGCGTGTAATACACCACTGCTTGCCACTGTACCAGGACACAGCTAGGCCTCCGACCAGAAAGATCCAGCCTGCGCGACTCTTACCGTCTGGACTGCCGGCCCAGTCATTGTCGGTGTAGCGCACCGCGACCATAGACGGCTGGCGGCGGAACATAAGACCTCACCGAGGAGTCGAGACGACATAGCGTAGTATTCGGATCGCGACCTCAAAATGGAGGTGACGCGGCTCCTCAGAAAACGGATCCAAGAGGTTGACGGCGAACGTGATGTCTGAGCGCGTCGTCGTCGTCAGGAACATCAGTTGCACGATGAGTCGCAGGTATGTGGTGACATCAACTGGCTCCCCCACAATGGCTGGGTCAGGACTCTTCAGCTTCACTTGACCATCAGGTGACATGGGTGAAGATGCGCTCGGCACGAGGGGTAGGTCCTCGGCAAAGTGAGTGGACAGGGTCTGCACATAGGCAGCTTGGTGGACGTGTAGGATGCCCTAGGAGCGATCATACTCGAACTGCATGCCCTTGAAGACTCGGGCCGACCCCAAATCCTTCATCTGGTTGGCGATGTGCAGTAAGTCCTTGATACGCTGGATGGTAGCCATGTCACGTGACGCAATGAGGAGATCGTCAACATAGACCAGGAAACGGACGAGGGTCTGGCCTCGCGCGCTGACGAACAATGCGGGGTCAACGGTACTGCGCTGGAGGCCGTCGCACAAGAGTGTGTTGTTGATCTCCTGGTTCCAGCACTGAGAAGACTGTTTCAGGCCGTCGAGGGCCTTCCATAGCTGCCAGAATCTCCCAATGCCGTCGTCGAAGCCTGGAGGCTGCACCATGTAGAGCTCCTCACCCTCCTGTGAACCATGGAGGAAGGCGTTGCTAACGTCCATCTGATGCAGCTCCCACCCATGCTGGGTAACCAGGGTGAAGAGCGCTCGGCTCGTGGAGAACCGACCAACTAGGGCAAAGATGTGGTCGTAATCGCTCCAAGGGATGAGCAAATCCCTTGGCTGTGAGGCGGGCCTTGTACTTGTCCAAGGACCCGTCGGGCTTCCATTTGCGCCGAAAGACCCACTTGGCACAAATGGCCTTCCGACCTGGAGGGAGGTCGACGAGGTCATACACGTGGTGCTGCCGGATAGCAGTGAGCTTGTTTGCACAGACAGCATCCTAGTGTACGACCTCAGGAGAGGCTCGAGCCTCGTGCAGGGTGGCTGGGTCCTCCGGGCGTGTTAAGGAGCGGACTGAGAGAGGGTGTGCATCTCGAGCTCCAGGAAGGATGCGTGTGAGTGCAGCCGTGACAGCATGTCGATGCTCATGATGAAGCATGGCGTAGTCTAGTATGGAGCCAGGGTGAAGGTTTGCAATGATAGCTGAAGTGGTCAAGCCAAGGGCCTTGGTGCCAGGGTCCCCACTCACGACCGTAGGAGTGGAGGAGACACGTGGAGTGATAGGGGGCCTAGACACCACTAGGCGAGGTGCTACAGTCTGCATAACAGGAGAGGAGATGGCAGTGATGCTGATGGACTGATGGAGGCGGACGGGGTTGCTTCCTTGGAGGGACCAGCGAATACGACTGGGACTACTGGCCCGGAGGGGCCAACAAACGCGACTGGCACTGCCGGCCCGGAGGGGCCGGCGGGCGTCCCAGTCGCCCTAGTCGCCCCAGCCCCAGTTGCGCCCGTCGGCCCCTCCGGGCCGGCGGGCGCGACTGGGGTGGCTTGTCTGGAGGGACGAGTGGACGCAATTGGTGCGGCTGGTCCGAAGAGACCAGAGGACACAACTGGGGCGATTGACCCGGAGAGACCAGTGGACGCGATTGGGGCGGCTGGCCCGGAGGGATCGGTGGACACGACTAGGACGGCTGGCCGGAAGGGACGAGTGGACGCGACTAGGGCGGCTGGCCCGGAGGGACCAGTGGACGCGACTGGGGTGCCTGGCCCGGAGGGACGAGTCGATACGACTGGGGCGGCTGGCTCGGAAGGATCAGTGGATGCAACTAGGGCGGTTGACTTAGAGGGGCCAACGGGCGCGACTGGGGCTGCTGGCTTGGGAGGGGGCAGCAGGTGCGACAGGGGCTGTTGGCTCGGAGGGACGAAGTGATATGTCACCCGGACGCGGCAGGACGGAGAACGGACTCACCACTCCCCCATGCGACGGGAGGGACACCGATGAGCCAGAGCGAACGAGATCGCGCGGAAACAGCTCCTCAAAGAAGAGGGCATCGTAGGATTTGACGATGCAGTGTCGAAGGGATCCCAGAAGCGCCAAGCTTTGGACTGATGAGAGACACCGAGAAAGGTGCAAGGATGCCTGCGGGGGGCGAGCTTGCCGTCTTGCTGCGTGGCGGGCAGCCACACAATGGCCACGCAACCCAAGACCCGAGGCGGGCTGAGGTCAGCTCGCTCACCGCACCAGTGTTGGTATGGCATGGACTGGCAGTGAAGGGGTCCGTTGGGAATCCAGTTCCAAGCCCATGTCATGTAGGCTATGACTTCAAAATAGAAGCCATTGGAAAGGCCAAACACAACCCGCATGGTGCGGACGTCGTCATCCATAGCACGGTTCCACCGTTCAGAGACGCCATTCTAGGCGGGCGTGTAGGGCGCGGACGTCTCGTGGTGGATACCGCGGGAGGCGAGAAAAATTGTGGTCTCGTCCATGTACTCATCACCGTGATCGGAACGAAAGCGGTGAAGAGATTGACCAGACTCACGCTCCGTAAGGACAAGCCTGTCATGAATGGCATGGGCGACATCGCTCTTCTGCCAAAAAAAGAAGACCTAGCAGTAGCGAGGGTAGTCGTTCGTGAGGGTGAGGACATAGCGGCCCTGCTCTCCGACAGACTCGGTAGGGAGAGGACCCATGACATCAGAATAGACCAGGTCTAGAGGGACGGATGCACGGGAGGAGGAGAGCGGGTGTGTGGAATGGTGTATCTTGCCCTAAGCGCAATCAATGCACTCTGTGGGGCACGGGAGAGGGAAAGTCTCAGGGTCAAGGCCCTTGGCCGGATGGGTGTAAAACATGCTATCTATGGTAGCTGAGTGGACTTGGCAAAGGCAGCGGTGCAAAAGGCAGGTGTGCTGTGGAGAGAGCGTGCTGGTGACAAACACATGGCCTATGGCGGCCGATGAGGAGGGGACGGAAGGAGAGGAGGACAGACGAGGTATGTACCACAGGTCTCCACAGGCGGTGGCGTGCAGGACGACAAGACCAGACGGACGCAACGACACAGTGCCAATACCACACGAGTGCACAACGTCCATGCTCATGCAGTTAAGGGCCATAACGGAATGAAGGCTAAGCTCAAGACCTGGGACGAAAAGGACATCGGTCAAGAAGATATCACAGGCAAGGCCACAGAAACAAACAACGCCAACACTGGGTAACACCTACCGAGAGCCCGTTCGGACCCCGGATACATGGCCAACAGGACAAAGCACACTTAAGGCCTTGCGAGAGGCCGTCATGTGATGCGTGGCTCCGGAGTCAACGATCCAGGTCTCGGCAGGGTCCTCGACCGGTGTTGCCAGATCACTTATTGTCACAGGGTAGCAAGCGAGAGACACGGACGCGGTGGAAGGGGGCACGAACCGAGACTGCCAATCATCAAGCCACACGACGTCGTCACAAAGGGGGCCAGAGGAGATCGTAAAAAATGGCGAGACAAACGAGGAAGTAGGACACGAACGTAGCTCAAACTCAGTCATGCAGGGCAATGGGGACGAATAGGAGGTGACGCAACTTGCACTTCCCTTGGAGGGAGGACGAGGAAGGCCAAGCTGAAGCACAATGAACTGCTCCAGTTGACGCTCGCGCGTGGACGGCCCGGGAGTGTAGACTGAGTGTGGAGTGATGGCGCGTGTGTTGAAATAGTATGCACCTTGTCCACTGCCTAGCTGGCTAGCAACACAAACAGCCAAGGCATGCACTGCTCTATGGAGTATGTCCCCTTGGTCTGTTCTGAGATGGGCCAGGAATGCACTGCCCATAATGGGTATGTCCCCTGTGGCTCATCATAGGAACCATACCTTTTTGGCTTGGTTGATTAGGCACCGGAGTCTCAAACCAGAGGTCACGGGTTCAAACCCCGTGACGGCCGCAATTTTCTTTGTGGCCAAAACTGGGACAGGAAGCTTCTAGGAAGCTTACTAGAGCCTACCTTGAGGATGACACTTGGCGGTCTAAGGACACGCCAAGTGGGAATGTAGGTTGAGGTTGGCTCCAGTGGAGCCACTACAAGCAGAAGCTTTAGCAAAGCTCTGCAAGTATAAAAGCCTGTACCTTGCATGCATCCATTTACAGTTCTTGCCTTTGAGACTCCTCACAGAGTGTCCAACCAAAGGTAGACACTAAAGACCAACATGCGGACTTCGTGAGGTTGCAAACCAAACGAACCTAAAGTGTGGATCCCTCGTTCGAGGGTGATATGTTATCTTGGTTGCAATACCAAGAGCGGTTGGCGGCCTCCCATGTCGGGACCCGTTTTCTAGACCGTTGCTATCCGGCGCATTGACAAAGGGTTATGGGCCCACACTTCTGGTTCTAAGGCACGCTTCCAAGACCGACTAGCGCGTGGTCTTGCAGGGCGCACAGGTACAACAGGGACACGACCATCGGACGGCTCCATCTGCTCCATCGGCTCCATCGGCTTCTTCAGGTAGGGTGCGCGCACGTGGCGGACTAGGGGACGAGGA
>SZWC01001285.1:224884-242572 GCA_023375785.1 Penium margaritaceum | reverse complement strand
GCGCCCGTCGTGACCTTTGCCTCCATCCGCTCTCTCCTTGGCATTGCTGCCGCAAAGAACTTGGAGATACACCAGATGGACGTCAGGACAGCTTTCCTTTATGGGAAGCTTGACAAGGAAGTGCTGATGGAGGTGCCCGAAGGAGTCGAAGCTCCCAAGGGCAAGGTGTGCAAGTTGGTGAAAGCGCTCTACGGGCTGAAACAGGCCCCAAGGATGTGGTACAAAGAGATGGACGGTTTCATGACCGACCTCTCCTTCGCGCATTGCCAAAATGACCCGAGCATGTACGTGCGCGATGATGGGAGAGGGCTGATGCTGGTTGCGCTGTACGTGGATGATCTGATCATCTGCTCGTCTTCGGTCGAGCTTCTGGATGGGCTGAAGTCTGACCTCAGCAAAAGGTTCAAGATGAAGGACATGGGTCCTCTCGAGTACTACCTCGGGATTGCCATCCACCACAACCGAGCAGTAGGCACCATCGAACTCAACCAAACCAAATACATTGGTGAGGTGCTGAAGCGCTACCACATGGAAGACTGCAAACCTGTCAGCACCCCAATGACGACTGACACAAAGCTGAAAGCCTCCATGTCGCCAAGCAACGAAGCACAACAAAGGGAGATGGAAGACATCCCCTACCAGTCCGCCGTGGGTAGCATCATGCACGCCATGGTAGGGACTCGTCCGGACATCTGCTATGCTGTGGGACAAGTGAGCAGATTCGTGGCCAACCCTGGGCCACAACATTGGCAGGCAGTCAAGCGCATCTTGCGCTACCTGCAAAAGACATGTCACATGGGTCTCGTCCTTGGAGGCCAAGAAGGAACAGACCCCTTTCGTCTGAANGAGCACCATTTTGATGGCTGAAGATGAGATCATCTCCCGGAGAACGAAGCACATCGACATACGTTACCACTACTCGCGTGACCTGGTCATGAAGAATGTGGTGGACTTACAGCACTGCGGAACAAAGAGCATGCTTGCTGACTGCATGACCAAGCCGCTGGATAGCGACTTACATTATGTAGGCATTCGTGGATTCGGCATGAGGAGTGCGGCAGAGGAAGGGTGAGCTCCAAGGCCTTGATGGAGCCAAGCAAGGGATAGATGGACAGAGGTGCAAGGGAGAGATTTGTTGAAATAGTATGCACCTTGTCCACTGCCTAGCTGGCTAGCTACACATACATACAAGGCATGCAGTGCTCTATGGAGTATGTCCCCTTGGTCTGTTCTGAGATGGGCCAGGAATGCACTGCCCATAATGGGTATGTGCCCTGTGGCTCATCATAGGAACCATACCTTTTTGGCTTGGTTGATTAGGCACCGGAGTCTCAAACCAGAGGTCGCGGGTTCAAATCCCGCGACGGCCGCAATTTTCTTTGTGGCCAAAACTGGGACAGGAAGCTTCTAGGAAGCTTACTAGAGCCTGCCTTGAGGATGACACTTGGCGGTCTAAGGACGCGCCAAGTAGGAATGTAGGATGAGGTTGGCTCCACTGGAGCCACTACAAGCAGAAGCTTTAGCAAAGCTCTGCAAGTATAAAAGCCTGTACCTTGCATGCATCCATTTACAGTTCTTGCCTTTGAGACTCCTCACAGAGTGTCCAACCAAAGGTAGACACTAAAGACCAACATGCGGACTTCGTGAGGTTGCAAACCAAACGAACCTAAAGTGTGGATCCCTCGTTCGAGGGTGATATGTTATCTTGGTTGCAATACCAAGAGCGGTTGGCGGCCTCCCATGTCGGGACCCGTTTTCTAGACCGTTGCTATCCGGCGCATTGACAGCATGAGCCCGGATAGAAGGAGGACTGCCCCGGTGAAGGGAACAGGTGCAACGGCGGCCGTAGATGATATTGCAAAGGAGCTGGCATGAGCAGGATTGGTGTAGTGGTCGAAGGAGTGGAGCTGCTGGACGGGGCCGAGGTGTCAAGGGCGGCGACAGCTACGGTGGCAGAGGCAAGACGACGCTTGCGCCGGCGACGCATGGTGGCGATGACGCGTGCCTCGTCCGTCGGCAGCGGGCACGTGTACCACCCGTGCCCTGGCTGGCCATAGTTGTGGCACACCGAGCCACTATTGGACCTAGTGGACTTCTGCTTCAACTGCTACTGCTGCTGAACCTTGTCCTTCTTGCCCCGGCATTTCTTCTTCCCCGGTAACAAGGAGCTGGTGGAGGTAGAGGCTATGGGAGAAGCGACGGCCATGAAAGTGACGACAGGGGAGGCAAGGGCCTTTTTGCGCAGGAGACGGGACTCCAGGTGAGCTTCCTCAATCTTGAGGAAGAACTCATATGCCCAGGGCATGAGGGAGCCCTGGACCACCATGGTGTAGAGGATGTCCTGGGAGTAGTGGACGAAGACGTCCACATACGCGTCAGTGGCACCGCGCTTGATGGTGAGGAGTGCGGCCAAAGGGGGTGGAGCAGAGGTGCCTAGGCGACGGAGGATGTCCTCAACCCGGTGCCAGTATGCGGTGATTGTCTAGGCCTCCCCCATGTATAGGGAGTTGAACTCCCATAGCAGATGGCTGGTCTCAATGTCGTTGGACAGGCGATGGGGACGAGTGAGGATGTGCAACGGGGCTGCAGGGTCTGGAATGCCGCCAGTGGTAAAGTCGTCGAGAAGAGGCTCTGTGGCCAGGCGGGAAGCCGGAGGAGCGACGAGGACAAGGGCGCGTACAACGCAACCGGCGTCATACAGCTGGTCGGCTTGGGTGGAGTCATACGGGAGGGTGTAGTATGTCCACAGACCTTCACCATGCGCCTAGATACGAAAGCTAAGCTCCCAGCTCTGGAACTGCTCGCCGGCCTGAAGCGGTGGGGACGGCGTCTCAAAGTCCTTTTGCCTGCGACCGGCATCCAGAGTGGGGCCAAGGACGACAGTCACGGTCTGCCGCTAGCGCTGAGTCTGCTGGTGCGGAAGGTAATGCGTGGCTGTAGACATAGTGGGGCTGGCATGTCTAGGAAGAAAAAGCGACAGAGGGGCACCAGTGGCAGTCTGTGCTGCCAGGGGCTGCAGTGTTGCAAGCTACTGCGTCATGGCAGCGAGCTGTTGCTGAATGGTAGTTAGGGGCTCAGAGGTGCCGACAACGATGCCTGTGGGCTGCTACTGCTGCTGCTGCTACTACTGCTGCTATTGCTACTGTTGTTGTTGCTGTTGCTGATGCTGCTACTGCTCCTGCTACTGTTGCAGCTACTGTTGTTGCTGTTCCCCCTGTTGTTGCTGCTGTTGCTACAAGAAGAGAGGGAGGATGCCCCCCCTGGGAGTTCCCCCAACAGAGGAGGACCCCTCCCCACTGGGGCTATTAGCCATGGGTTTTGGTCTCTTTGTTTTTTTTTTGTGTACTGCTGATGTCAACAATGACATCAGCGTAGGACGGCTAGCGTTAGCAGCTGCTGCCGTGTTATCTGCTACTTCTGCTACTAAACAGTTTCTTCCCCCCCTTACCTTTTTTTCATGACGTCAGTAGTGATGTCAGCTGTGACATCAGTGGCTGGATGCTAACGTTAGTAGCGGCCGTTGTTGGGGCCGCTGTTGCACAGCTGCAACGGTTGCTGTTGCTGATGCCGCTGCTGCTACTATTGTTGCCGCTACCGCTGCTGCTACTGCCGCTACTATTGCTGTTGCTACTGCTGCTGCTGCTATTGTAATTGCAGTTGATGCTATTGCCGCTGCTGCTATGGGTTGGAGTTGCTGCTGTGGCTGTTGCAGCAGCTATGGTAACTGCTGCTGGGGTGGGGGAATTCTTGGCCCCTTCTTTTTTTTTTCTTTTTCTTGTTTTCTTCTGGAACAGTGAGCTTTGTTGCTTGCTATGAGCAGCGGGCTACAAGCAGCGAGCTCGCTACTTGCTACCCGCTGTCTGATGCTTGCAGCGAGCAGCGTGCTCGGTGGTTGCAGCATGCCTCTCGCGGTGAGCTGCGGGCTGTGAGTAGCAGCAGCTAGTACTGGCTGCTGCCGGCTGCTGCTCTCTGCTGCTGCTGCTGCTTGTTGTTGCTTGCGGCTGGGGCTGTTGCAGCTTGCTGCTGCTGCTGCTCGCTGTTTTTGCTGCTATTGCTGCGGGCTACAGTTGCTACTACTACTCGGAGCTGTTGCTTTTACGACGAGCTATTGCGGGCTACTCCTGCTGTTGCGAGTTGCTGCGAGCTGCTGTTGTTTCTGGTTGCTACTGTTGTTGCAAGCTACTACGAGCTGCTACTGCTGCCGGCTGCTGCTGTTGCACACAGCTGCTTCTGGCTACTGCCGCCACTGCTCGCTGCTGTTGCCTACTGCTGCTGCTGCTGCACGCTACTGCTGCTGCTTGCTGGTACCAGTCACTGCACCTGGGTGACGTTGCCACGTGCGTCGTCATTCACAGGTGTCGGACGCGGTGTGTCGCTCACCTCCTCGCGTCACGCGTTGAGGTCAGTGCTGCCGGAAACATCCAACAGCATTTCCTCCGGCCCAGTGGCCATGGGAAAAATTGTGACGCCGCCACCAGGCTGGTCAATGCTGCCGGAAAAAATCCGACAGCATTTCCCCTACACTGGCGCGTATGGGGGTCCGTCGACGTTGTCTGGCACCTGTACGCCAGTCTTCTGCTGCTGCTGCAATGCTCTAGCTCTGATACCAAGAAAGAAAAGCTAGGTAACAGGTTGGGGCAGCAGTGTTGTTGATACAGCGTGCGGGCTTCCACGCTGGTTACTTAAGTCTTCTGCCCCCTTAGTCTGATGCTCTATAGTCTAAGTCTGGAAGCTTTGGGTTTGTTACTCAGAAACACGAGCGCTTGTGTTTCCGCCAGAAAGCAACTGAAAACTGAAAGTGACTGTTTAGGAATGAAGAATAAGCAACAATGGGAGACCCCTCCAAGTTCTAGCTCCCCCCCAACTCTATAGAACTTGTTACTCAGCTAACCAGCCAATTAGAAAACAGTCCTAGACCTATGTTGTGGCAGGCAGGTTTTTTTCGATGAGCCCTGCCAGACGGCCGACAGCCCAAAACCCAGGCGTCGTCCGTTTTGCTTGAAAACTGGAGCATACCAAAAGACCAATGCTGCAAACGCAGTTGTGCGGTCAGAATTAGCTAGAATAATAGGAGGAAAGACTTATGGCTGCCTGAACCCAGGCAGTGCCTACAATGGTCCATGATGCAAAATAGTGCCTCGCAACACAAGACACGGATCATAGGCAGGGCATGACACTGCAGACGCAACGATACAGTCCAAACCAGAGCCTGACGCATGCAGACAACATCTGCGGTGGTAGTGACCGCCGGCGGCCCGACCGTCGAGGAGGCCTGCCGATGGAGTTGAGCATGTCACCATGGAGAGGAGGCTCCAGTGAACTGCGAGTAGGCTTCAGCGTGCATCGGCTCCACTGGTCGATACTCCAACAGTATCAAATCTCGTCGTCAGTCATCTGCACACCGATGTACACAAGCCTGGAGGACACAACAGAGCACAATGAGGATGCGCAAAAACCAACAGCAGAGTGGGGAAGGGGACCATGAGGGACACGATTCCAGACCTAGGTCATGTAGGACATGGTTTCAAAGGCAAAGAGAGGAGATTGCCCAGAGGCAGGAAGATAGGAGGGAGCAAACAGCATCAGCAAGGGTACGGTTCCAGCTTTTGGAGATGCCGTTCTATTTTGTGGTGTAAGGGGCAGAGGATTCAAGCCGAACACCACGCGACTCAAGGAAGCGAGAGTTGGGGCCAAAGAACTCACCACCACGGTCGTTACAAAACACACACAAGGACCGAAGGCTGGCACGCTCAGCCTACGAGAGCCACAACTCAATGACATCAGGGACATCACTCTTGTGGCAAAGGGCAAAGACCCAACGATAGCAAGAGAAGTCATCTGTCAAGCACAGGACGTAGCGGCTGAGGCCGCCAAGGAAGTCATGGGATAATGGACCCATGACGTCATCGTGGACAAGATCAAGAGGGTGCGAGGTAGTGGTGTCAGAGTTGGAGAAAGGGGAGCGGTGCATTTTACCGCTGGCACAGTCAAGACAGGTGGACGAGTAGGGCAGAGTAAACGTGGCCGGGTCAAAGTCGTGGACTGGCCGAAGGCAAAGAAGGCGCTGGATGGCGGCAGTGTGAATGTGGCAAAGGCGACGATGCAAGAGATCAGCATGCTTCGTGGACAATGACGGAGCGACATGAACAAGAGTGGAGGCAGCGGAAGACGAGGGCAGTGTTGGAGGAACACGGAATAGGCGATCACATCGTACACCACAAAGAACAACACGGCCAGAGGAGCGGAAGAGATAGAGGCAAGGCTACGGCTGGACGAGAAGTCCATGCCCTGGTCGTCAAGGGTGGTCACAGAGAGAAGACTGACCTCAAGGTCAGGCACGTACAGCACGTCAGGGAGGTAGACACTGCCACCAGGACCAAAAATTGGACGACACCAACACCTTGGACAGGGAGAAGCTAGCCGGAGTTAGTGCGTATAGAACGAGCGGACTGAACTGGTCCGAGGGACACAAAGGAGGAACGACAAGAGGTCATATGGTGCGTGGCCCGGAAATCAATGATCCAGAGGCCAAGCGAGGCACAAGTGGATGGAAAGACAAGACATACAATGACGGTACCCTGGGCAGAGAGGGAGGACGAACGATATAGACGAGTGGGGAACGTATGAGACTGCCAATCCTCAGTCCAGGCATGATCAGTAGGCAATTCCCCTTGGACACCACCAGAGGAAGCTCCACGGAGAGTGACATCAGACGTACAGACAGACACACGGGACTGGCCACTCACACTCTCACCTCCCTGAGATCGAAGGTGGAGAAGCTCTGCCACCTGACGCTCAAGAATGCGCTCCTTGCCACGGCTATCAGAGGAGCGCTCCGAGGAGCGGTTGGACGAGGTGTCAGAGAAGTGCCCATCGTCACGAGCCCAGTAAGACATAGGGTAGTGAGAGGACAGGGGGCCGTAGTAAGGAGGGCCAAATGGTGGAGGAATCCAGCCCCAAGGGCTGGGTGCAGGTGGTGTTGGTTGGAGGGAGGCAAGCGTGGTGGAGAGTGCAGAGGCAGAGGAAGAGGAGGAAGAAGACGTTACCGTCAAGGCAGTAGTAGTGGAGGAGGCGGTAACACCAGTGCGGGCCCAGTGAGCACGCATGGAGGATGCAAGACGCGCATCGTCACTGGGGACAGGACATTTGGGCGCAGAGTGGCCGGAGGCGCCACCGTTCCAGCAAGTGACATTAGCAGCAATGGTGGCCGAGTTCTTGCCACCGCGACCACCCCCACGGCCCTTGCCCCCGTGACCACCACCACGGCCAGAACCACCACCCCCCTCACGAGAAGCACCTCGATTGGAGTGCGCTGCAGCTTGAGAAGAGGAGGAGGTAAAGGTTGCTGAGGTAGAGGAGGAAGGAGAGGAAGTAGTGACAGTAGCAAGCGCGGCGTGATGCATGCGCTTGTTCTGTAAGCCCTTCCACCAGTCGGTGAGACGTGAGGCAATGAAATCAAAGAGGGGCCCGATCTCAGGTGGAGAATCAACAGGCACAGGTGCAGAGGCAAGGCGCTTAAGTTTTGCCTGAGAGACGTGGAGATACTGGTCAGAAAACTCAGGAATGAGGCCAGCAACGATGGACAAGTAGGCTGAGAGAGGACCGGGGACGCCTCTGCCAAGGTCTCCCAGCAAGCGCAGACTGCGAGCCCAATACTCATCTGCCGTTTTTTCTGTCTGCATGTGCAAGGTGTTGAACTGGACGATGAGGGCACTCTGGGCAGCATGCCCAGTCACGGTTTTGCCGTGGCGGATGAGAGCATAGGCGTCGACAGGATAAGCAGGGGTGCCGCGAGAAGGGTCTGCGTTGTACGTGTTGATGTCATCAAGGAGATTTTTGGGTCCTGCATTGATGAGGGCCCGCACAGCGCGAGCAGCCTCCATAGGTTGTGGTACGAACGGTGGCTTGGCAGGAGAGTAATACTCCCACTGCAGCTCACCCTGGACCCACGCACTTCCCGGGATGTGAAGGTGAGTTTGGACGTAAACTGTGGTAGTGGCGTCTAGAAGACTTTCTGCCGAGCTGGGAGAAGAGCACGGGCAAAGGCTGCTGCTGAAAAAGAAGGGAAAGAGGAGTTGGAAACACCGCCAGTGGGAGGAGCCAACAAATCTGCTGAGCTTTACTCTGTAGTAGGAAGAACTGCAGCAAAGCCTGGAATGGTGCGGCGACGCTCAATGACTAATGTTGCCACTGTGGCTGCTAGTTCGTGCTGTGCTTTCTGTCCCTAATGGAGCTCATCCTCAGCTCTACGACACTCTGCTTGCGCCTCACTGAGAGCAGCCTGGAGTGCCTCTACAGTCTCCTCTGGCCCAGGCATGATGAGAGGATGAATAACCCCAAATGCAAGTGGACTGACAGGTTGTGGAGAGTGTGAGAGAATGCAATGAGACAATGTGGGATGCAATACAGTGCTCACCAAGCTAGTGGTGCGGAAGCAGAGTGAAGAACGACGGGACAACAGCTACGGTAAAAGAGAACAGGACCGTCATGCACCAAGCGTCTGCCACTGTGAGGCACAAGAGCCCCATGGCGGTAGCTCCGGCGACTACAGCTGAAGCTGATGCCACCAGAACGCCGGTGGTGATGTGTGGTATGACGTCGCGAGGAGCACCGGTAGGCGTCAGCACTGCGGCAGCGGTGGATGCCCGGATGGATCCAACAGCGCTAGGCGTGGCGTCTGCTTTAGTGGAGGCTGCTGTGGCAATAGAGGCTGCTGTTGCTGTGATCTGTGTGACAATGTTTGCAACAATAGCTGCAAGAAAAGTGAGAGAAGCTGTAGTGCGTGCGTATGCCTCAGTTGCACGGACAAAGGCCGTCTGTGTAGGAGCACATCAGGCCATGGCCATAGCTGCGAAGGTAGCCGCAGCATCAACAGATGCGTCAAGAGCAACGCCTGCTAACCCTGTGGAGTTAGTGTAGACGGGGAGAATGGGGATCACACCAGGTACCTCTGGTGCCGCCGATGCCTCGGTGGATCCTACTACCGTAGGAGGCGGGGTAGGAGTAGGAGCAACTGCACGTTCAGTTGATTGAGAGCTGCAAGGAGGTTGCATTCTTGGTGATAGTGGTGGTGATGATGGAAGATTTTCTGGGGTGTAGACATGGCAATCTATCTCCTCTCGCTCGCGTTCGACTGCTGGGTCAGCATCCTCTTGCCAGTAGGAATGATCTAGCATACGCACCCACAAAGGGGTGTCGTCGTCATCAGCCAGCGTGAAAGGAGATTAGGGGCTGCAGTGCAGCTAAGAGAGACACATTGAGAGTACCACACTTAGAGCCGGGGCTCGGCTCCTTGAGCGTAGTGTCATGTAAGGAAGAGGAACTGTGTGAGGTACAAGGGCAAAGAGTGCTATTGTAAGAGGTAGGTAGAATAGTGCAAGGTGAAGGGTGGTGAAGACCGAAGTGCACGGTGAGGTCCTTAACCAAGCGAACCGTACCTCTGCCTTGTAAGAAGGGCAGTGCCGAGAATCAGGGGAGAAGACGTTGTTGTTGTGGCTACCGTGGAGATGGAGCTGTCGAAGAGATGAGGCGACCGGAGCGCCGGCGATGTCAGCTACTACGTGTCAATGCGCCGGATAGCAACGGTCTAGAAAACGGGTCCCGACATGGGAGGCCGCCAACCGCTCTTGGTATTGCAACCAAGATAACATATCACCCTTGAACGAGGGATCCACACTTTAGGTTCGTTTGGTTTGCAACCTCACGAAGTCCGCATGTTGGTCTTTAGTGTCTACCTTTGGTTGGACACTCTGTGAGGAGTCTCAAAGGCAAGAACTGTAAATGGATGCATGCAAGGTACAGGCTTTTATACTTGCAGAGCTTTGCTAAAGCTTCTGCTTGTAGTGGCTCCAGTGGAGCCAACCTCATCCTACATGCCTACTTGGCGCATCCTTGGACCGCCAAGTGTCATCCTCAAGGCAGGCTCTAGTAAGCTTCCTAGAAGCTTCCTGTCCCAGTTTTGGCCACAAAGAAAATTGCGGCTGTCGCGGGGTTTGAACCCGCGACCTCTGGTTTGAGACTCCGGTGCCTAATCAACCAAGCCAAAAAGGTATGGTTCCTATGATGAGCCACAGGGGACATACCCATTATGGGCAGTGCATTCCTGGCCCATCTCAGAACAGACCAAGGGGACATACTCCATAGAGCAGTGCATGCCTTGTATGTATGTGTAGCTAGCCAGCTAGGCAGTGGACAAGGTGCACACTATTTCAACAAATCTCTCCCTTGCACCTCTGTCCATCTGTCCCTTGCTCGGCTCCATCAATGCCTTGGAGCTCACCCTTCCTCTGCCGCACTCCTCATGTCAAGCTTCCCATAAAGGAAAGCTGTCCTGACGTCCATCTGGTGTATCTCCAAGTTCTTTGCGGCAGCAATGCCAAGGAGATAGCGGATGGAGGCAAAGGTCACGACGGGCGCGAACGTCTCATCGTACTCGGAGCCCGGGCGTTGAGAGAACCCCTTAGCCACTACCCTTGCCTTGNAATGGATGCGAGCTCGCTATCCACTGCCTCCTTCCACTTGGCCGCATCTGGGCCATTCATGGCCTCCGCCACTGTGGATGGCTCTCCCTGAGCCATGCACGACCAGCTAAGGCCAGTCCAATCATCCTCATACCGCAAAGGTGCTCTCTTTGGTCGCAAACTGCGCCGGGGTAGTGGTGCCGCTTCTTGCTTTGGTGCTGGTGCTTCCACAGGTGGTGGTTTGTCGTCGTCGTTGTCGTCAGAAGAGTCGTCAGACTCCAAGTCAGACTCGGAAGCCTCGGACGCCTCGGTATCCGCGTCCTTGTCAGATGCTGCATCATCCTCCGCATTCACTCTCCCATTCCCGCCACATGCTGGCAAGGCGAGCCAGTTGTCGGGTGCTTGGTCTCCAGACTCAAGCAACACTATCCACTCTCCCGCTTTGGGAGTGAGGGTCGGGTCCAGCAGCTCTCCCTTTCCATGGGTGCGTTCGTCGAACACGACGTCGCGGCTCCTCACGAGCTTGCCTGCTGCCTGGTCCCAAAGCCGATAGGCTTTGTGTGACGTGTCGTACCCAACCATGATGCACTTCTTGGAGCGTGCATCGAGCTTGCCTCCACCTTCTCCGGACTGGATCGTCACCCATGCAGTTGACCCGAACACCTTCAGATGAGATGCGTTGGGTTTCTTTCCCGACCATGCNTTCTCCTTGACCTCTCCCTTTGTTTTGAGGAAGTAGATCCACAACTTGCGGCTGTGGTCGTCAATGAAGGTCAGGAAGTACTTGCTTCCTCCGTTAGACGGTGTGCGAAAGGGTCCACACACGTCACTGTGTATCAGTTCCAAGACGTGCTCCGCTCATTGACCTCCTCTCCCAAACGGCTTCTTCTTTGCCTTCGCATGGAGGCATGGTTCACACAACGTACATCCTTCGCCATGCTTCATAATGCACCCTTCCATTCCGCGGACTACCTCTTGCTCTTGCTTCTTTTGCAGCGTGCTGTTGGCCACGTGGCCAAATTGCCTGTGCCACAGCTCAGCATCAGTGTCCTTGGTTGATGTGGCAGCCGCAGGGGTCGCCAGTGGTGCATCCTTCGGCTCCGGTGCAGCTGTCTTGGTGGCACATGTGAGTCCCTCATCCGACGCCTTGGTGACTTTGGTTTGAAGCACGTAGAGGCTGTCGACTCTTGGAACTTGAAGCATGAGGTCGTCTTTGGTGTACAAAATCTGGATGTCCTCGTGTTTGAGGGCCACCGCTTCTTTGTTGGTGAACACCACTGTCATGTTGTTGTCGGTGATTTGTGACACGGACAGTAAGTTGGCTGCGAAGGAGGGCATGTACACCACCTTTTGAAGGTTGACTGCCTTCTCCGCACCATTCACGTTGAACGTGATCACCTTGTCCCCTTCGCCCATGGCTTGGACGACGCCACCGTTTGCACACTTGATGCGCATGACAGATTCGGCCATGGAGACAAATCCACTCTTCTCTTTTGATGAGTGGTGGTTGGTGCCCGAGTCAAGGGCGAATGCCCCGGGCCTAAGGATCGCTGCGCCCTTCATGGGCAGCCCCCTAGCCATCATGTTGGTGAGCTCCTTCTTCTCCTTTCCACCTTTGTTCCCGCCTTCTCTCTTGGGACTACGATAGTCCCTAGTCCAGTGCCCAGCCTTGCCACAGTTGTGACAGTTGCCGGGCTTCTTGGAACTCTTCCCGCCACCATTGCCTTTCAGTCCACCGCCACCACTTCCGCTGTTGCCTTGACTGGAGCGAGAGCTTGCACTTTGTCCACCGAAGCAAGAGGCATAGGCTGAGATGTTTGCCTCGGCGCCACTGCGTCGCATGGACTCGTCGCGGACGTGTTCGGCGACAGCCTCGTACGTCAGATCTGCCTCCTTCCAACCGCCAAATACGGTGATCAAGGACCCCCAGCTTTCCGGCAGCGCCATTAGAAGGATCATGGCACGCATGTTGGAGTCGAGATTCCATTCCATTTGCTGGACCTCTTGCAGCACGTTGTCGAACGACTGCAAAAATGCGGGTATCGATTCTCCTTCGCTCACCCTCATCGACATCAACCGTTGGAAGATGAAGAGTCGGTTTGCTAGGGCATTCGATTGATGCACGCGTGCGAGTTTTGCGTAGGCCTCGGCAGCCAACGTGCATCCTGTGATGTGGGAGTGTTGAGTCTCGTTGATGGACGTCACAAGAATGGCGAGAGCCATGTTGTTCTTCATCGTCCATGCTGCAAGGTCAGCCGCATGCGTCGTCACGGTCGCATCGGCTGGTGCTATCTCGGTCCCTTTTAGGATGTCAAGGTAGCCACGCACGTTCATGACAATCTCAAACTGCCATTTCCACAAGGGAAAACCTGTCCCCGTGAATTTGGACATACCCGCCTCAAGGCGGGCTGGAGTCGGATCCGCCATTTCTTGCGGTTGCTCGTCTTCTCTGCTTCGCTGCTACTCTGCTTCGTTGAGGCCGATGAGGCTGATGAGGCTGCTGACTGCGACCGTTGTCAAAGGTGCAGTTGATTCCGTTGCATACCCCTCCCGCCGATGATCGCCTAAGGCGATGGTGCCGTCGTGAGAGAACGGACTCGGGGTCGTACCACCTTCTAAAAAGGGGTAGAGCTTAATCCCGTTGGGGCTCGAGGGTCTTGTCCAACATGGACAGAGCGATTCCTCGTCCCCTAGTCCGCCACGTGCGCGCACCCTACCTGAAGAAGCCGATGGAGCCGATGGAGCAGATGGAGCCGTCCGATGGTCGTGTCCCTGTTGTACCTGTGNTGAGGAGTCTCAAAGGCAAGAACTGTAAATGGATGCATGCAAGGTACAGGCTTTTATACTTGCAGAGCTTTCCTAAAGCTTCTGCTTGTAGTGGCTCCAGTGGAGCCAACCTCATCCTACATTCCTACTTGGTGCGTCCTTAGACCGCCAAGTGTCATCCTCAAGGCGGGCTCTAGTAAGCTTCCTAGAAGCTTCCTGTCCCAGTTTTGGCCACAAAGAAAATTGCGGCCATCGTAGGGTTTGAACCCGCGACCTCTGGTTTGAGACTCCGGTGCCTAATCAACCAAGCCAAAAAGGTATGGTTCCTATGATGAGCCACAGGGGACATACCCATTATGGGCAGTGCATTCCTGGCCCATCTCAGAACAGACCAAGGGGACATACTCCATAGAGCAGTGCATGCCTTGTATGTATGTGTAGCTAGCCAGCTAGGCAGTGGACAAGGTGCACACTATTTGAACACTACGGTGGTCGGCGGCTGCAGCAAGACTGCTGCATTTCAGAGAGTGCGGAGTGTGCACTGGTGTCAAAGTCATGGCAGGGGCGCGCATCACACGCCAGTGGACCAAATATGGAGCACGCGAGATGAGGCTGAGCGAATCTAGCACAGGAGTCCCGAAAGAGTTGGGGGAGAGCGAGATGGAGCAGCGAGCAGAGCGGTGAAGTGGGCCGGGCTAGATCTGCATGTGTGAGATGGTGCAGGGATGACGAGAGTGCCACACGGAGATGGAAGAATGGGACGCGCCGAAGAGACGACGGGCCTGACGAGATGCTGCGGCATGTGGAGTACTGCCTAGTTGGCCGAGAGATCCTCGATGCTTGACGCACGGGTCCAGGACGTATGTGTCGCACGGGGTCACTCCTGCTCGCTCTGACACCAGTAGTTGATAGGTAACTTCCTAGGTGCATTAGGTGAGATGGGGCGGGTGAGAGTCACGAAGCGCAAGACACGCCATGGATGCGGCCAACACTTGCCTTAGAAAAACTGCACGTCACATCGAGACAATGGTATTTAAGAGGAGCGAGCGAGGTAAGAACACACCGGTGAGCACGTGTCCACACCGAGCATCACGGTCGGGTGGGGCAGTGTAGCGACCCGGGGGTCGGGCCCGATCACTCAAAACATTCTGAGGACGGCTACTCACCAGTGCTTGGCCAAGATCGGCACGGTGGCCCCCTGAGGATCAGCACCCGGGAAATAGGCACCTCCCCCAAAGCACTCAAGGCAAGAAAACATGATGAAGGGCACGAAAGTGAGAATGTACGAGCCCAACAATCGTTAACATCACACAGTCATAGAAAAGGTCATGCAATAGCCACATATGTGCCATAGGGCACTCCTGGGTCCACCAACAGCTTGAAGGCCTCAGAGGCTCGAGCCAAAACGGGCTCTCCTGACACTTCCCCAGGTAGGACCATTGTCACTTAGTCTGTACATGTGTGTGCAAAGTGTGGAAGACGAGAGGGCATAGAGTTGTGAGTGACCAACGAACCTCAACACCCTGCTAACAGGGTTCAAGCTGTTGGTTTTTGCGCATCCTCATTGTGCTTTGTTGTGTTCTCCTGGCTTGTGTACATCGGCATGCAGATGACTGACGGTGAGACTCGATGTTGCTGGAGTGTCGTTCGGTGGAGCCAACGCCCGCTGAGGCCTACTCGCAGTTTTCTGGAGCCTCCTCTCCACGGCGACGTACTCAGCTCCATCGATAGGCCTCCTCGGCGGTCGGGCCGCCGGCGGTCACTGCCACCGCAGATGTTGTCTGCATGCATCAGGCGCTGGATCTGACTGTACTGTTGCATTGCAGCGTCAGGCTCTGCCTAAGGTCCATGTCTCATGTTGCATGGCACTGTTTGGCATCATGGACCATTGTACGCACTGCCTGGGTTCAGGCAGCCATAACCCTTTGCTGCTGTTTCTCTAGCTTTTTCTGACCGCACGACGGTCAGAAACAACTACGGTCCATGTTTTGAAAAACCGTTTGTTCCTAGGGCTTCCTAGCAAGATTCTCATGGTATCAGAGCCTTGGTCGACAACTGCGAGTGGTGTATCTAGGCGGTGCCGAGCAGAAAGAGTGGCGGCCGAGTTGAGTGTGAAATTAGATCCGCGCGGCTGCTACAAAAGCAGGCTACACGAGGCACAAGGAACGCCGAGACGTCACCCCTAGGCCGCGCCCTGCTGGTGGAGGCGGCGGAAGAAGGGTTTGCTCACGTGGGAGTGAGAAGTGGCAAGGGGAGAAGTGCCCAAGTGCCACCTACACCTCTCATGAGGTGACAGCAGGGTCTCTCGCCCCTACAGGTGTCTGTGTAGGTCCCAGGTGGCTTGGCAACAGTCCCTAGGCCAAGACAGGAGGTTCCTCTTAAGCGTTTGGCTCGCGGCAGAAAACTGGGCCCAAAGTGGGCCCGACAAATTGCTGCCAAAACTTTCTTCGACAGCAGAGGGCAACTCACAACCCTTGGACAATGCCCTTAGGTCCCAAGCACCCAGCTAGGAACCATGAGTGAAGCAGGATCTACAGGAGGAGGGACCGGTGCGAACGTTGGTGCTAGCACCGGTGGTGGTGCCGGTGCCGGTGCCACCTCGACCGGCATGACATGGGACGAACTGAGCAAGGTTCTGTCCCACAAAGACCTAACACCACCGCCGCTAGGTGTGTGTGACTTTCTTACTTGGAAGGATGTTTTCCTTTCATGGGTGGCGGAGCATGGCTTTGAGGATTATTACCTAGCTCCGCCACCTGACGATGCCGACACGTGGGTGCTTCTCAGAGCATTTAATGCTGTGATTCGCGCGCTTCGAGAGGACCAGCAGTATGCCCTTCAACAGTTTTGCTTCGGTGGAAAAGGGGAAGACCCCGTGAATCCGCGTAGTGGAGATCCTTGACCTCATGATGCATGGAAGCATCTAGCCACTCGAAAGGAGGAGGAACGGATGGCCCTAGTGATCTCCCTGATGAGAAACTCCGCAACCTCCGTCCAAAACCGGGTGCCCCCGTTGCTGAGTATTGGGACACTGCCATGGACCTTCGCTGGCGCCCTCTTGGCCTTGGTGCCTCCTGCTCCATCCTCGAGTGGCTGGATCTGTCCTCCTACACCTTGGCGAGACATACAAGGACTTCCGGCGCGGTTTGCTTTGGAGGTTGAAAGTCGCCAACATCAAGAGCATCGACCTGCTGGAGGTGTTTGAGGAGCTGCGCAACTATGAGGACATCATACGAGGCAAGGCACGGGAAGATGAGGGTATAGCACCGAGCGCATTTGTGCACCAGGGCGGAGGTTCCTCTCATCCCTCGCAACAGCATGTGAGTGGAGGAGGCGGGGGAAGAAGGGGAGGCGCGGGAGGCCGAGGCGGGCAAGGCGGCAAAGGGGGAGGCCGCAGCCAAGCAGCAGGAAACCGCACATGCAACTACTGCGGACAACCCGGTCATTCTGGAGGGCCTGCCGGACTTCTCAACGCATCATGACTCCCTCTGCGCAGCAGGCACGCCTAGCGGTTGGCCAGACATCTACGTCGTTCGCACCACAGAGTCAGCACCTCTCCCCTCCAGCATGGGTTACTCAGGCTGTGGCTAGACCACAAGTGCCGGCACCCTTTGGGGCGGCAACTCTTGGTCCACAGCAGTTTCAGTCACCCATGTATCCAGATTTCTCTGATTCACATCCGCAGCAGTATCAGGGGCCTGCCCTCATGCCCTCGTACGTGAGTGCACCAGCTCCTGTTCCAACATGGGCACAGAGGGTGTACACTGAGACTGTTGGCCTGAGGGTGAGTGTACACCAAGGAGGGTCCCTAGTAGGGGCTGATTCTCACCACCAATTGTTTTGGGAGAGACTGACATTGTGGAGGCAACTGGTTCCAAGGATGGCAGAAAACTAGTTAGAGAGTGAGGCAATAGTTTTGGCCTCAATTGACTGGGAATAAACACTTGACCAAGGCTCACAAGCAGTGGCATTTTATAGCCACTGATCTAAGCTCTCCAGAACACCAAAGCATGCCAGATTTGAAGCTTCCTTGCAGACTCTATGGCTTCTAGAGTGGCCCTTGGTAGGCTGTCCTTTTCCCCCCTAGGAAGGCATCCCTTCCTTCCTCTAGAAGCTTCTGCCCCTTCCTAGATTCCTCAGCTTGCTTCTAGTATGAGGGAAGGTATCCAGAAGGCCAAGAAACCTCTAGATGCCATGTAGGACAAGTCACCCTTTCTAGAGGGTGTGCCACCTTTCTCGACCCTCACTTGGCCTTCTAGAAACTCAAGGAGGAATTCTAGAGTTTGAGCTAGCTTCCTGGCATCTATTTTTCACCTCCCTTGAGGCAGGGCAGAAATTGATCTTGTGGGACTTGAACCCGGGTCCCTGCCTCTAGAGGTGGACACCATTAACCACTAAGCCACTAAGGCTTGTCTTTTTGGTGTTCCTTTTTGGAGTCACTCCTGCCATGGTGAGGAGCATC
>SZWC01001285.1:214436-224638 GCA_023375785.1 Penium margaritaceum | reverse complement strand
CCCTGCCTCTAGAGGTGGACACCATTAACCACTAAGCCACTAAGGCTTGTCTTTTTGGTGTTCCTTTTTGGAGTCACTCCTGCCATGGTGAGGAGCATCACTCCAACAGAGACGACCGAGCCACAGCAGCCTTTTCCCCTTCCACCCGGATCAGGGTGGAACGCGCCCATGGAGCTGCACCCACCTGAGCCCACTGCCAGCCCACAGCCAGCAGGTCAGAGGTTGGGTCACACACACATCACTACATCACATGCGTTGCCCATGCATGAGTGGCTGTTTGATACTATAGCATTGCATCATATGTCGCCGCACCGCCAGCTGTTTGTCACATTGCATGCCACACGCGATGTTGAGGGTGTGAAGACTGGGTCTGGGGAAGTGTTGCCTGTGGATGGTGTGGGAATGGTGGCTCTTCAAGCACCAGGCGGGGCTCTGTGGATGACTGGTGTCCTGTATGTGCCACAACTGAAGGTGAACTTGTTGTCGAGGGGGCAACTAGATCAACAAGCCAATGTGTCCACACTTACCCAAAACCAGCGCTGCATGCTGTTTGATGTGTCTGGTGCCTTGCTGGCTGATGGACCGTTGCACACTGACATGCTATACAAACTAACCCTCTTCCCCTTTGTTCAATCACCAATGAACCGTCCCCAAGTGCACGTTATTACAAACACTAATGCAACACACACTGAACTCATCCATCGTCGTCTTGCGCACAGCAACAACGAAACAGTCACCAACTTACTGAAGCACGCCCCAGCACATGGCATTCTCCCCAGCGATTGTCCTCACGGTCTCAAAGCAGACACGTGCCTTGAGTGTCATGAAGGGAAGGCTCATTGGCAAACTTTCCCCAAGTCAGACAGTGTAGCAACCAAACCTCTGGCACTGGTACATGCAGACCTGACAGGACCGATGCCAGTGCCATCAGTCCAGTACGGGTCACAGTATGCCTTGACTTTGACTAATGACTACAGCCGCTTTCGTTGGGCTTTTATGCTAAAAACTAATGCAGATACACAGCGTGCAATCGTTGAATGGATTTCTTTGGCTGAGAGACAAACTGGCTGTTCAGTACTCAAGCGAAGAACAGAAAGAGGAGGAGAGTTCCTTGGCACACTGACAGCAGAACTGAAATTGAGAGGAGTCGAACACCAATGTACTGCCCCATACATGCCACAACAGAATGGGATGGCTGAACATTGGCACAGAACCCTTGGTGATGCGTTACGCACACTGCTTACCGAGTCTGGTCTATCATTTGGGTTTTGGGAAGAGGCCGTAAAACATATCACCTGTGTATGGAATCGAGTGCCACAAGGGCCACTGCCCAAGTCTGTCACTCACTGGGAATGCTGGTTCAAAGAAAAGGCTGAGCTGAGGCCGGCCATGGTGTGGGGTACAATGGCCTATGTGTGGTTTGCACCACCACAACGAGAGCACAAACTCCAGTGACACTCAGGTACCACCAGGCCTCACGCCACTTACCCCCCTCGTGGAGGCACAGAGTGAGGAAACACCACCACCCATACCTCCATGGCGATCTCTGCGTGATGTGCCCAGAGTCGACTACAAACAATTCTACCACACTGTCAGCACGACAACGAGTGATCACATTGCAACAGAACCGCAGACTGTGATTGAAGCCAGGGGGCGTCCGGATGCTGCAGAGTGGGAAAAAGCAATGGCTGCAGAACTAAACGCACTACTTGAGCATAAAGTATTTGAGTTGGTGCCCTTGCCACCTGGTCTAAAGGCCATTGATGTCAAATGGGTGTTCAAGTTGAAGAGAAACCTCAAAGGCCTCATTGAGAAGTATAAAGCCAGACTGGTGGCAAAAGGCTTTCATCAAATCCCAGGACAGGACTTCACAGACACATATGCCCCTGTGGGCAAGTATGGGACCAGCCGCTCATTGCTTGCAGAGGCTGCACGTGAGGACTGGGAAATTCACCAAATGGATGTAAAAAATTCCTTTTTGAATGGGCCACTGGAAGAGGAATTGTATGTGCAGCAGCCAGAGGGCATTGAGGATGCTACTGACCGGGTATGGCTCTTGCTCAAGGCTCTCTATGGCTTGAAGCAAGTGCCTCGGTGCTGGAACAAAGAGATCCGACACACCTTGGAGAGTGGTGGATTCACACAGAGTCTCTGCGATCCCTCACTATCCTTACGATGGTCGGAAGGTCTACTTGTTGCACTGTTAGTCTACGTGGATGATTTGCTGATCTTGTCTCCCTCCCTCACACTCATCGCACAAGCCAAAGCACTCCTCGCGGATCACTACAGAATGACAGATCTGGGTGAGGCATATAACTTCCTTGGCATGACCATCACACATGATCACATAGCACGGACACTGACACTTCATCAAGGTCGCTTCATTGCTCACCTCACTGCACGCTTCCAACACCTGGTCCAGCACCTTCCACGACAGACCACTCCCATGAGCCCTGACGTCTATGCACATCTCTTGGATGCACGCACCACGGACTATGGCCCTGACACAGACCCCACACTCTACCGACAGATCACCGGCAGCCTCTCATATCTTGCGTCAACTACACGTCCTGAAATTGCGTGTGCAGTCAATGTGTTCGCTCAGTTCAGCGAGCAACCATACAGTGCACACCAGAAAGCATTGCTGAAGCTGCTACGTTATGTGTTGGACACCGCCGCTTTAGATCTAGTGTTTGCCCCTGCCGCCGGTCCTGTTCTTGATGGTTACTGTGACAGTGATTATGCTCGTGATCATGCAGCTTGCAGTCGGGGCGGTTATGTGTTTCGTGTTTGGGGGACTGTCATGTCTTGGCGAAGTGCAAAACAATCCTGCGTCGCACGCAGCATGGCTGAGGCTGAATACATGGCATTGGGTGAAGCAACATGTGAGGGGATCTGGCTTGCACGACTGCTTGAAGAACTTGGTGTGTACACAACTGCTGTACCCGTACACAGTGACAGCTCAGCCGCACGCCGCATTGTAGCAAATGATGGTGTGTTGCATCCACACACAGAGCACATCAGCGTCAAACATCATTTTTTCAGAGAGTCGGTGGATGCTGGGACCGTGACGGTGTATCCCATCAGTGGGAAGACACAGTCGGCAGATTTTCTCACCAAGGCTCTATCATCCTCTTCTCTCCTGCTCCAATTGCAACAACTGGGCTGCATACCTGCTGCACTCCCATCCAAGGGGGCGTGTTAATCTTCCACTGTACATGTTTCTCCTCTTGTGGTGGCCGTGAGTGCGCAGGGCATGCTGGTACAGCCAGTGGAGGCGACGCACCATGAAGACACACAATCCCCATCCTTCCTCACTGGTGGTCGTCTCCATCCTGACCGCATGACCCGTCTCCATTGTCATCCAGGCCTGATGTATTTGTTGCGTCCTTTGGCATTCATGGAAAACCTACTCTAGTCTAGTCATAACCACTCATAGCTTTCTTTAGCGCGAGACACCTATGTCAGACCTGCAACTTTGACTTTGGTTAGACATAGAATATGTTACTTCGCAGGTGACGCATGGCGTGCCCCACTTGGGGTGCGCGGATTTTGCTTGCGCCCTTTGGCTGTCAAGGGCTTTCGCCCTCGAGCGAGCTCGATTGCCAGCGAACGAAGCTCGATTGCCAGCGAACGAAGCTCGCTGGCGTGACGGGTGCGGTCGACTAGCGATCGCACCCCTAGGACTAGGACAAGTTGTTACTCAGGGTACTTGTACTTGTTTTAGCTACCTGCAACCATGGAGTTTTGGACTTAGCGTAGCCTACGGTCCATCTTTTGGAGAACCGTTTGTTCCTATGGCTTCCTAGCAAGATTCTCAAAATTCTCCACCGGACGTCATACTCGGAGTATGGATGTGCGAGATCCTGATAGTGGAGAGCTCGCGCCGATATTAGTGGTACTCCAGTGCTCTGACAGTCGCTCCCGCGCTGCCATCATCTCCCGCAGCAGCATGTCTATACGCTCCTGTAAGTCAACGTAATCTGCCTCGTACATGTGGAGGTAGCCCATGTCTGCCTCGCGTAGGATCAACCCTGTCTTCCTGGACGTTGCACACGCAGATTGTAGAACTCGTAAGTACAACTCTATCTGCGTCTTTGCTCCTGAAGATGATGGAGCCGGTGCTGCTACATCCTCTTGGGGGTCAACCAAAATCGTAACATCTTTAGATGCTAGACAATTGGACACACCTAAAGGTGTGACATCCCAGCCGTTGCCCATGTCTGTCAGAAAAGGAAGAATGAGCAGTTACGTGCCGAGAGAGGAGGAGAAGGAGGAGTCGTTAGAGTTCGTGGAGCATGTGGAAATGTCGTCCGTGCACGTACTGCCACTCTCAGCGTCAGTGTGATTCACAGGGTTACCAACGGATGAACACGCAAGGGCAGAACTCAGCTCCTGATGACGAGGTGACTCCATCCACGTGGTTGGATCTGCTACACTGTCCTCATTTCCTGGCGTAGTGGAAATGGATGAGTAGGACTCCGGCTTGACGACTGTTCCAATGCCTGTCAAGGCAACGAGCAAGCGTAGCTGGCGCTCATGCATTGTCTCTTCAAGAAGACTGGTGGTTGTCACCCGCTCAATGATGGAGTAGGGATCATCATCTGAATTCCTCATGTGTGTCGCTCCTCTGCCGTGTGTACTGAAGTCCGCACATTCTAGGAACATGGGCGACTCCTGACGCTGAAGCTGGTCCTTAGGTAACGCCAATGACAAGGTCGAGCCTGCTCTGTCTATTATAGCACATATCTCGGTGACATATCTTCATAATGCTGCTCTCAAGAATGCCTCAACCTCTAAAAGACCAGCCAGTCAACTCTGCTCATGCGCTGCGACCACTGCCGGGCTGGTGTGAGTCTCGTGCACCAACACCCTCGGAAGTCCGCAAGGGGCATCCCGATCCTTACGAGACTCCTGTGCCACCGTCGGGCAGCCACTGGTCAGAGATGCAAGTGGCATCGCCCAAGGACATGGACCGTACACTCCTCCTAATGCAAACTGCTACTGTAATGAGGTGTCCATCTTTTTCTGGCATACTCGGGGTTCGTCCGAGTTTGGGGACATGCTGGCCATTTTCCAATTTTCAGAAATCATGTGAGCCGTCGAGCTCACCTCCGCTCGACCGTCGATGCGAGGAGGAGGAGGAGCGAGCGACCTCGTGCTGGCGTGTGGAGTATGCCGACACAAGGGGATGTTTTGCTCGCAGCTGCGAGTGCACGTTCCAAACACGCAACCTGAGGGTTGCACTGGCGCCCTCGGCGAGTGGCGTACCAGTGACGCCACCCGCTGGGGAGTTCTCTCCGACGGGAGCTCCGACGACGGACACGGTCAACGGCTGCAGTAAAACCGGTGACTATGACCGTGTGATGGTCACAGTTCTCTAGTGGCATGCATAACAGGACGACCATACCGACCGCCGAAAGCCATACGAGACTAACTCTGCGGCTTGCCGAGAGACAAGCAAGACCGTCGATCTAGACGATCGACGGCCGAGCACTCCTCACACTAGGCATTAGGTGCAAGTAGAGCACCAGGTCCAGCTGCATGTAAAGCACTGGATTCAGGAGGAAGTAGCTTGCTACAGCAAGCGAGGAGAGCAGGAGGCTAGGGCTAGAGTAGCCAGCCAGGCAATATAAATACCTTCTACTCTGTTCATTGATTAACCTGATTTTCCAGCTCTGGCTTCCAGATTTTTCCAAGTCTATCTTTCCGCTGCGACTATGCTCTCCACACACCAAGGTTAAAGCTCCAGAGAGCACACACTCTCACATATGGTATCAGAGCCAGAGCCACGCATTAGGTGGAAGCGCTGCCGGAGCTTGTCAAACTTCAAGGAGCGAAGACACGGACTACGCCGGACAACGTCGAGGGTGATCGAGAGGGAGATTGCTGGACCAGACTTCAAAGCCAACGCACGAGCCAACCTCTGGATATTTTTTTCAGATTTCCAGAGCGTCCACACGGCCTACCGTGCATACGCCGGAGACGACGGGTGACTCCTACGCACTTCAAAGATGCCAGATTCTCATTCCAGACTACTGAATTGCTGCCATTTTTTTTTTGATTGTTGCCGAAACGGTGCCAATTCTTTTTTAGGATCTCCAGGGATTAACAGTCATCAAGAACCATTGAGCAGGCCTTATAGCAGATCGTAGAGCAGCTGGGAGCCTTCAAGCTGGAGAATGAGCGGCTCAATTGGCAGATGGCTGACCTGCGGGACGGGACTGACGCTGGTCAGGTTCGGGCGGCCCGGTCAAGGAGTCCGCCAAGACCAAAGCCAAAGGCTATGGAAATGTTCAATCACTCAGTCAAGGGTGCGAGCGTACGATCCTGGTTGTTCACGATGAACAGCTACTTTGGGACTCTGGGTCACCCTCCAGAGGACAATGCTGTGCATGTGTCATTTACGGTGACACTGCTACACGGAGTAGCATTGGAGTGGTGGAGGCAGCTGAATATGCTGGCCACTAAAGGTGGAGGTGGGAACGCAGCTGTGCAACATGTCGTGTTGTGGCAGCAAGGCGCGGGGCTAGCTGAAGCGCACATGCCGACGACATGGGAGTAGTTTGAGCAAGCCATCGGAGATCGGTTCGATCTCGTAAGCGCCTCCATGGTTGCACATAACAAGCTGCAGCAGTTGAAGCAAATTGGATCGGTGTAGGAGTACACACTCTGTTTCTTGGCGTTGTGCTTGGAGATTGACGACATGAGCAAGCCAGAGATGGCAGACAAGTACCATGATGGTTTGAAGGAAGAAATCCAGCACACGTTGTTAGTAAGTGGCATCATGGAATTCTAGGCGATGGTAGCCACTACTGAGCGCGTTGACGCACTATGCTACCATCGAGGGGGTTTTTGTGAGAAGTAGGAGAATTTTCAGGATTGAGCGCAGCACCAACAGGCTGACCGCATGGAGATTGACGCTTTGCAAGGAAGCCAGCTGCAGAGCAAGCCCCGTGGTGGGAACTGTTGGATCTGCGGGAAGCCTGGGCACCACAAGAAGGACTGCAAGAAGAAGCAGCAAGGAAACGGCAACCAACATAGAGTGGCATGCGGCCAACTGCTAGAAAAGCTTTGTACTCATCAGTGAACACCAGCTCCGAAAGTCCTTCGACAACTAGGGAGCTGTAAAATGTATTGGTATGGAGCAAAGGAAGCGAAAGCGTTCCAGGAATCCTCCTAAAAGCCCAAATCTCATTGGCTGGTTCTGCGTACGGTGAGGGGCGCCAGACTTGCCGGCAGATTAAAGCATTACTGGATTACGGTGCGTCGCACCCATACTTCAGCGACGAGCTTGCAAAGAGGTTGGGGCTTGCACGGCTACCCGGGAAGCCAACTACGACCAAGTTGGTGCAAGGGGAGGTGGAGTGCGGACTGCCTCTCAAGCCTCTAAGGATCCGTCTGGGCAAGCTGTCATGGGAGGTGAACTTTCGCACATGCCCGATGGACGCCTACGACGCCATTTTGGGGCGTGACTGGCTGCACCGGTGGAATCCTGCTGTAGATTGGGTGTGTAACCAGGTGAAAGTGAAGAGATGCCAAGAGCAAATTGCTTTACCATTATGGCCTAAGGAGGACTCCAAGGCAAGCAAGGTGCCGCTTGAGTTACGTGCAGCTTAAGCGCTGTCAGCGGAAGGGGGACCAATTCTACCTTGTGTGGATGTAGCAAAAGGAAGTAGCTGAAGAGGTGGAAGTGTTGGTAGCAGAGGAAAAGCAACAAGAGGGCGAGCAGCAGAAAGCACCAGCAGTAGAGCTATCAGAAGGCATCAAGGGAGTGTTGGACAGCTATAGTGACGTGTTTCCTGCTGAGCTGCGAAATGGTTTACCACCAAAGCGAGACATCGACCATAGAATTGAGCTGGTTTCGGGAGCAACTCAAATGGTGCGGGATGCTTATCGCATGAGCGATGATGAGCTGGGTGAGCTGAAGAAGCAGTTAGAGGAGCTGACAGAGAAGGGGTTTATCAAACCGTTGATGTCACCCTATGCTGCACGGGTCCTCTTTGTGAAGAAGAAGACAGGGGAGCTGCGGATGTGCGTCGTCGGGAAGCGAGAGGTGGAGTTCCTTGGGCACATGGTGAGCGGCAAGGGTCTCTGCATGGACCCAAAGAAGGTGGAAGCAGCGAAGCAGTGGCCGACACCAAACTGCGTACGTGGCATCCAGGTATTCCTTGGGTTTGTCGATTACTGCAGGAAATTCATCCGGGGGTACGCAGAAAAGGGTGCGCCACTGACTCAGCTATTGCAAAAGGATCACGAGTGGGAATGGGGCTCACAGTCGCAAAAGAGCTTTGAGGAGCTCAAGGCTGCAATGTGTGATGCTCCGGTCCTGGTGACATCCAAGGAGTACGTCATGGCGACGAATGCAAGTGACTATGCCATTGGGGCGGTGCTGATGCAGGATCACGTGAAAGGGCCACAGCCTATTGCGTGCGCATCATGCAAGTTGCGAGGTGCGGAGCTGACTATGCAATCCATGAAAAGGAGAAGCTGTCGGTGATCCATGCGTTCAAGCACTAGAGGTGCTACCTCGAGTCGCGGCACTGCATGGTCTTCATGGACCATTACGCCCTGAAGTACCTGAAGACGCAGCCAAATCTTAGTTGCCAACAAACGCGCTGGATGGAGTTCTTGGAAGGAAATTTTGACTACAAGATCCAGTACGAGCCCGTGAAGGTGAACCCGGCAGACCCTCTGTCAAGGAGGCCAGATTTGAGCCTCAATGATATCTCAGTGATGATGGGATCTCCAGTCATGCATAGCCTGTTCAAGCACGGCTATGGCGTGGACAGTGAGTTCACTGGTGGTGCACTGAAATACGCCATGTGGGATGGAGTGTATTGGCAAAGGGGGAGGGAGCAGAGGATTGTCATGCCGGACTATGCGCCATTGAAGCAGTTGTTGTTGGAGGAGGCGCATGACACCCACTACTCGGGTCACTTCGGCTTCGACAAGATGCTCAAAGCCTTGGCTCGCAAATACTGGTGGTTGTCAATGGCAACTGATTGCAAGAGGTTTGTGAGCAGCTGCGATGTGTGCCAACGCATGAAGGCGCGGAGGACCAAGCCACCTGGGGAGTTGCAACCACTGCCTGTCCTAGAGATGCCATGGACAGACATCTCGCTTGACTTCATCGGCGGGTTGCCTGTGACGCAGCAAGGCAACAACACGGTGTTGGTGGTGGTGGACCGGTTTTCCAAGATGGCACATTTCACCTCATGTCCTGAGAGCATCACAGCTGCCGGGGCCTCTCAACTTCTCCTAAATCATGTCATCAAGCTGCATGGAGTCCCGCAGTCGGTGGTCTCCGATCGCGATCCACGTTTCACTTTGCGGTTCTAGAGAGATCTCATTGAGAAGCTGGACACGCAGGTGTAGCTGACCACGGCATACCACTCACAGAGTGATGGGAAAACAGAGCGCACGAACCAGACTTTGGAGTAACTGTTGCGGAGCATGCTCCCACCGGATGTAGATGGTTGGGAGGAGAAGCTCGGAGTGGCAGAGTTTGCCTACAACTCAGTGGTGTCAGCATCAACAAGAAAGTTACCGTTTGAGGTGGTCTATGGCCACCAGCCACTGAGCCCAGGCGCCCTTGCTACGACAACATCTCTGTTGGCTGTGCAGTAGATTGCTGAAGGATTTGCCACCACTTGGGACGTATTGCGGCAATGGCTATTGAAGGCACACAAGCGGCAGAAGCGGCAGGCTGATAAGCATTGCTCTGCGGAGGAGTTCCAAGTGGGAGATCAGGTGATACTGAACTCTACTAACCTACAACTGATGAGAGTTGGGAGTCCCAAGCTGAAGCCATGATGGGTGGGTCCGTTTCGCATTCTGGAGAAGTGGTCGGCCGTTTCCTACAAGCTGGAGCTGCCAGCTCACTACACCATCCATCCGGGATTCCACATCTCCCTGCTTTATACCTACCACGAACCCAACACATTCTTCCAGGGTCGGGGGATGGATCCACCTCCTACTGTCCATGTCGAAGGAAGTGAGGAGTTTGAGGTGGAGAAGATTCTAGCGGACCGCCAGAGGGGACGTCTCCGTGAGTTTCTGGTGCAGTGGAAGGGGTACCCTGCAGGGCATAACTCTTGGGAGCCAGAGGCGAACTTCCACATTGGGGGTACCAACAGTGTTCTCAAGGAGTACCTCATGCGTGCCGGGACGTCGCGCCTCCGACAGGGGGGGGGGGGGGG
>SZWC01001285.1:178511-214322 GCA_023375785.1 Penium margaritaceum | reverse complement strand
GGCTTGTCCGAGTTTGGGGACATGCTGGCCATTTTCCGATTTTCAAAAATCGTACTAGCGGTCGAGCTCACCTCTGCTTGACCACTGATGCAAGGAGGAGGAGGAGCAAGCAACCTCGCGTAGACGTGTGGAGTACGTCGCCGCAAGGGGGTGTTTTGCTCACAGCTACAAGCGCGTGTTCCAAACACGAAAACCCGAGGGTTGCATTGGCGCCCTCGGTGAGTGGCGTACCCGTGACGCCACCCACCGAGGGATTCTCCCCGACGGGATCTCCGATGACAGACGCGGTCAACATCTGCAGTGAAACCGATGACTGTGACCGTGTCATGGTCGCAGTTCTCCGATGGCGTGCATAACAGGGCGACCGCACCCACTGCCTAGAGCCATACGAGACTAACGAGGCGGCTCGCCAAGAGACAAGCCAGACCGTCGATCTGGACGATCGACGGCCGAGCACTCCTTGCACTAGGTATTAGGTGCAAGTAGAACACCAGGTCCAAGTGCATGTAGAGCATTGGATTCAGGAGGAAGTAGCTTGCTACAACAAGCTAGGAGAGCAGTAGGCTAGGACTAGAGTAGCCAGCCAAGCAGTATAAATACCTTGTACTCTGTTCATTGATTAACTTGATTTTCCAGCTCTGGTTTCCAGATTTCTCCAAGTCTATCTTTGCGCTGCGACTGTGCTCTCCACACACCAAGGCTAAAACTCTAGGGAGTACACACTCTCACAGCTGCTGTAGAACGCCTAGCTGCTGCCCAAGCATGGATTTTGACCTCGATGACACGCATGTCTCCTACAGTACAACCTCCGCCGGGCTGGTGTGATCCTATTCTGCAAACTCTCCCAAAAGTCCGGTAGAGGCATCCCAATCCGTATGAGAATCATGTGCCATTGGCAGGCCGCCACCGGTAGGAGCGGCGAGTGGCACCGCCCATGGACGCCGAGTCTGCACTCCTCTTGATGCGACCTGCTGCTATGGAATATCTAGATCCAGCCCGGACGTGGAAGTCAAGCTCGATGACAAGCTAGTCTCCACCGTGAATGCCATGTTGGCATCAGACTCCACGTCATGTAAAATCACAGTATCATCTGCATTTGCATGAGCTGACACCGGGCCACCACGATACTGTGAGGGTGAGGATCCTGTCACTGCAATCACAGGCAATGTACGATGACCACACTCCCCCTCGACAGGTACAGCAACGGAGGCTAAGGAGGTGGAGGATCTGTCAAGATTGGTGTGAGCATGACATGCAAAGCAACGACGCCGACGCCAGGTGAACACACGGCTGGGGTGACTACATGAAGACATGTCATCTCAAGGAGGCGTCATGGTAGCAGACGAATGGAGGATCAAAAGGTTGGTGGCAGCCTGTGAAAGGCCGGCAGATGGTGTTGGAGAGAGAGCATCGGATGAGAAAGGAGGAGAATATGGAGGAGATGAAATCAAAGAGGCCGTTGATGAACTAGTAGTAGAAACACACTCAGTAACGATGAGGTCATACAGCTACTGCACCATCCGCCTCAGGGCATGGATCTCGGTGAATATGGTTGCCGGAGGTCTAGCTAGGGGATCTACCAATGCTGGCAGATCCACATGTTGTGGAGGACACATGCTGGGACGAGGTCGAAGCCAAGGTGGATGCTAGCCGCAAGGGCGCGTCCAACATCGACGCCAACCATGACGTCCATCACCACAATAGTAGCAGGCAAACACACTAGACGCCTGCTCCCATGATTGCACACGCATCTTGCACGCCTAACTATGGATAGGTGCCTGAGGATACCAACTCCCGGTGGTAAACACCAAGCAACGGGAGAGAAGGACACTGGTAGACACTGTCAATCCTATAGGTCATGGCAGCTGGGTCAGCAAGTGTGAGCAGATAGGACAAGTGGGACTACCACAACATGCTTGAAGAAGGGAGTCTTACTAGCTACGGCTACTTGTGTTGCTGCCACTAATGGAGGGAAAACTTCTCCAAGGATAGAAGGTGTGGCGATTGCAATTGTGGCTGCTGCTCTAAGCGGTAGATGACGTAGCTCTTGGAGATGGACAGACTTGAAGATGCCGCCAACCTGATGGAGTGAGGTGTAGGGTCTAGTCTGCAGGCCCTAGAAAGATGCCTGTCCACGACTCGTCTTGAAATGAATTTCACCGCCAATGACAGTCCGTTGTCGACTGGGAAGGCAAGACTACAAATGCTGCTACTGCATTTTTTTCTCGCCCTCACGCCTTCATTCTTCTTTTTTCTTTTACTCTTCTGTCACCAAATTCTTTGGTGATTTGTCGAATGATCCCTTGTATGGGAGTTTCTCGACTGCCTCCCACTGTCGGGTGCGTTGGTCCCCCCTTTTTCTCCTTTCTTTGTATCTTTTCTCCTCTTTTTTCCAACTCGGGTCACCATTTACTCTCAAATGCTCCCCTTCCCCCTTTTTTGGAATGCCACCGGAGACGAGTGGGAGGAAGAAAAAAAAGGGAAGGCAAAGGGCGAGGAGTCAAATCGCCCCTCGCTTCAAAAAGAAAAAGTGAGGGACATGGGTTCCTCGCTTGCTCGCTCGTAAGCGAGGAGAGAGCAAGGGGTATCTGTCCATCACTCTGAGCCCGCCCCTCCGTCGATCAGCCGACGGGGTCGACGACGCCGACGGGCCACCTCCGAAGGGGCCCCTACGTGGGGGCTCGAGGGGACCCCTTCGACGGGAGGGGGGGCCTCAGAGAGGGCTACGAGGTCCCTTCGGCTGTAGCATCTGCGCCAGTAGGTGCAGCTGCTACGGTTGTTGCTGCTGCTACTGCCTCCACTGCTACTACTCTACGCAGCAGCTACTGCTACTCTAGGCAGCAGGTGCTACTATTGCTTCATGCTGCTTTTGCTCCTACTGCTACTATGCGCCGTCGCTGCTGCTACTGCTTCCTGCTGTATGCCATTGTTGCTGTTGTTGCTCCTTGCTGCTGTGTGCCGCCGCTGCTGCTACTACTTGCTACTGCCGTTGCTATTAACAATACTGTGAGTAGCCGCTACTATCGCCCCGCTGCTCCTACGTGGCACAACAGGTACCTTTGTTGCTGCTCCTTGCTGTTGCCATTGCTGCCGCTGCTGCTGCTGTGCGCCATCGCTACTGCTACTACTGTGCGCCATCGCCGCTACTGCTATTGTGCGCCATCGTTGCTATCACCGCCGCTACTGCTGTTGCTATGGAGCATAGTAGCTGCCGCTGCTTTTACTCCAGCCGTAGGCGCAGCTCCTACGAATGCTGCCGTCCTCTGCTGTTGCTTCTACTGCCACCGCCATCGTTGTTACTGTGAGCGGCTACTCTACCACCACTGCTCTTGTTGCACGGCACAGTAGATGCCTCTGCTGCTGCTACTGCTGTTACGAATGATGCTGCTACTATTGCTACAGGCCCAACCGATGCTGCTGTTGTGCGTTGTTCATTGTCCATTTGGCATTCACGTGCTGTCACTTTGCGCTCCCTCCCACTACAGCCAGCGTAGCACCACATGGTGCATTCTTTTTGCGTTCCACCCACTGTTGTTGTTTCTACTGCTTTTGCTACTCACACGACCCCCTTGTGGTCTGATACCAAGTTAAAACTTAATTAGGGCATGCAAAACCATGCAAACACAAACATGAACCGTGAGTGTGAGTGCATTGCAAAACGGCAAGAGTTTAGCCAAGTCTGGAATGCATGATATGAAAGAACAAGGAGAATTTACAAATGAGCCCCTAGCGGGCTTATGTAGGGGCGCTTGAAGCTAGCCGCACTGGGCCCCGTCAACCCCGCTGAACCCAAATGAGTCAGCAAAAGAGCACATTGTAAAGACCACGTGAACAACAAAGGTGGTCTCCTCGAGGCACCGGAATAACTCTTTGAGTGCCCGGGTATCAACCACCAAGAAAATACGACCTGTGCTGGAAACACTCGTAATCAGCGTGAAGACATCGTAAATGGCTTTCCATACATCGAAAGCACTACTACAGTCATCTGGTCTCCTCATCGCACCAATACAGTCCACCGGGTACACGGGTCTCAACCCACCAAGAAAACTCCCCTAACTCGCGACAAGCCAACTAGGCTGCCGGAACACATCGACCGCGTCTCGTTGATACTGTCGTAGTTACTGGAGAAGTCTCGGGACACTTCGGAGGCCTGTCTTGTTGTCAAGCTCTACTCTACCCTATACCACCAACGTGGAGTGTATGGGTAATCCACCAATGTCGGTCGTGACGGGTGGAAGCCACACAAACCAACACCAGGCAGCGTCTACTCTAGTCCCTGGTAACAACAATGTTAGATCACCATGAGACTTGGATCCTAAGCAGAGCATAACACTGTAGACGCAATGGTGTGGTGAGATCTAGCACTGGACGTATGCAGACAGCATCTGCAGTGGTAGTGACTGCCGACGGCACGACTGTTAAGGAGGCCTGCCGATGGTGATGAGCATGTTGACCGTCAGAGGAAGGAGGCTTTAGCAAACTGCGTGTAGGCCTCAACGTGCATCGGCTCCACCGGACAACACTCCAGTAGCATTGTGTCTTGCTGTTTGTCATCCGCACACCGATGAACACAAGCCGGGAGGACACAACACACCACAATGAGAGATGCTAAAAAACGAACACTCGCCCATGACTCACAAGTGCAGTGGACATGGACGAAAAGCGACACATCCAACAGAGAGAGTCTCCAAGGATAGGAAGAGACACAGGTGGGGCAAAGATTGTTGCCCACGGATGTACACCGACCGCACTCACAGCCTTCTTGAACGAGTCGCGCTTCAGTTCCTTGGTCAAGAAGTCAGCCATATGTCGTGCCGTCTCAACCCACACGATGCTAACAATGTCTTCATGCAACAAATGCACATAGTAATACTCAATATTGATGTGCTCTGTGCGTGTGTGATGCACACCGTCATTGTCGGCGATGGCCATGGCACTCTCATTATCATAGTGCAACGTGATGGATGCGACTGACTGACGCAACTCAAACAACAGACGACGCAACCACATGCTATCATATGTGCCTAAGGCAAGGGCCACGTACTCAGCCTCAACAGTGCTGTGTGCAATGCACCCCTGCTTGCCACTATGCTAGGATACAGCCGTGTTGCCAATAAAAAAGATCAAGCCAATGTGACTCTTACCGTTCGGACTGTCGGCCAACTCACTGTCAGTGTAGCCCATTACAACAATAGACGGCTGTTGACGGAACATGAGACCTCACCTTGGAGTTGAGATGACATAGTGCAGTACTCGGATTGCGGCCTCAAAGTGGAGGTGACGTGGCTCCTAGGAGAACTTAGCCAGGAGGTTGACGATGAACACAATGCGTCATCCTCGCCAGGAACATCAGTGACCCGATGACCCGCAGATACGTGGTCACGTCAATTGGCTCTCCCCACAACAGCTAATTCAAGGTTCTTCAGATTCACCTGGCCATCGGGTGACATGGGTGAGGATGCGCTCGGCACAAGGGGCAGGTCCTCGACAAAGCAAGCCGACAGAGTCTACCTGTAGGCAGCCTGGTGGACGTGCACGATGCCCGAGAGCGATCATGCTTGAGCTCCATGCCCAGGAAGACTTGGGCCGGCCCGAGGTCCCTTCATCTAGTAGGCGGGTGCAGCGGGTCCTTTTCACGCTGAATGGCAGTTGTCTCCGGCGACCTGATGAGGAGGTCATCGACGTAGACCCAAACAACGGCAAAGGCCTGGCCTCACGGGGTCGGCAGTGCTACAAAGGAGGCCGCCGCGAAGAAGCGTGCGACTAATCTCCTGGTTCCAGCACCAAGGCGACTGCTTCAGGCTATTGAGAGAATTCCTCCGTCGCCAAAACTTTCCAATGCCGTCGTCGAAGCCTAGAGGCTGCACCATGTAGAGCTCCTCGCCCTCGAGCAAGCCATGGAGGAAAGTGTTGCTCTCATCCATCTTGTGTGTCTGCCACCCGTGCAAGGCAACCAAGCTGAAAAGCGCCCGACTAGTGGAGAACCGGCAAACTTGGGCAAAGATCTGGTTGTCATTGCCCCTAGGGACCTGAGCTAACCCCTTGGCTATGAGGTGGGCCTTGTACTTGTCTAAGGACCCGTCCGGCTTCTATTTGTGTCGGAAGACTCATTTGGCACCGATAGCCCTCCGGCTTATGGAATCGACGAGGTTGTACACATGGTGCTGCCTGATAGCATCGAGCTCGTCGGCGCATGCAACATCACAGTGTGTGACCTGTGGGGAAGCAGGAGCCTTGCGAAGGGTGGCTGGGTCCTCTGAGCATGCCGTGGAGCAGACTACAAGGGCATGTGCATCTCGAACCCCAAGTGGGATGCCTATGAGTGTGGCCATGATGGCATGGCGTATCCTAGTGCGGAGCCCGGGTGGAGGTCTACAATGATGGCCAAAGTGGTTAGGCCGAGGGCCTTGGTACCAGGGCCCCCACTCACGATCGTAGGGGTAGGCGAGACACATGGGCCGACGCGGGGTCGAGGTGCCAAAGGGCACGGTGCGATGGTCTGCGCGGCCTAGATCGGAGGCTGCCACAGGGGCCATGCATGTAGCGTGGCAGGGAAGGAGACAGCACAGAGAGGGCAGCCGGGAGCGAGTCCAAGGGGCTGCTGGCCCGGAGGGGCCAGCAGACGCGGACGGGGCTGCCGGCCTGGAGGAACCAGCGGACGCGGACCGGGCTGCCGGCCCAGGGGGACCAATGGACGTAGACGGGGCTGTCAGCCCGGAGGGACCAGCGGACGCAGACCGGGCTGCCGGCCTGAAGGGACCAGCGGACACAGATAGGATTGCTGGCCCAGAGGAACCCGTGGACGTAGATGGGGATACCGGCCCACAGGGACTAGTAGACAAGGATGCGGCTGCCGTCCCGGAGGGACTAGTGGACACGGATTGGGCTGCCGGCTCGGAGGAACCAGTGGACGCAGACGAGGCTTCCGGCCTCGAGGGACCAGCGGACGCAGACGCGGCTGCCGGCCTAGAGGAACCAGCAGACGCAGACGGGGCTACCAGCCCAGAGGGACCAGCGGAGAGGACAGGAGTTGCCGGCCTGGATGAACGAGCGGACGCAGACGGGGCTGTCGGTGTGGAGGGACCAACGGGCACAATTGGGGAGGCCGGCTCGTAGGGACCAGCGGACGCGACTGGGGTTACTAGCCCGGAGGGATTCGTTGACACAGACAAGGCTGCCAGCCCGGAGGGACAAGCGGACACAAGTAGAGCTGCCGGCTAAAATAAACCAGCGGACACAAATGGGGCTGCCGGTGTGGAGGGACCAGCAAATGCGACTGGGGAGGTTGGCTGGCAGGGACGAACGGACGCGACTGGGACTGCAGGCCCGGAGGGACCCGCGAACGCAGGCGATGTGCCGCCTGGAAGCGGAAGGATGGAGGACGGACTCACCACTCCTCCACGCAACGGGAGGGACATCAATGAGCCAGAGCAAATGAGGTCACGGGGAAACAGCTCCTCAAAGAAGAGAGCATCGTGTGACTCCATGACGTAATGTCAGGAGGGATCCCAGAAGCACCAGGCTTTGGACTAACGGAAGACACCAACAAAGGTACAAGGATGCCCTCGGGGGATGAGCTTTCTGCCCTATTATGAGGCGGGCAACCACACAATGGCCACGTAGCCCCAGACGTGAGCAGGGCGGAGGTCAGCCCACTGACCGCAACAGTGCTAGTACGGTGTGAATTGGCGGGGAAGGGGTCCGAGGGGAATCCGGTTCCAGACCCACGTCATGTAGGCCATGGCTTCGAAGTCGAAGCCGTTGGAGAGGCTAGACTTGACTCGCATGGTGCGGAAAGTGTCGGCCATGGTGCGGTTCTACCGCTTAGAAAATTCATTCTGGGCTGGTGTGTAATGCGACGATGTCTCATGATGGATTCCATGGGAGGCGAGGAAGGTCGTGGTCTCTTCCATTCATTTGCCACCGCGATCAAAGTGAAAGCAGCAAAGAGAGCGACCATACTCCCACTCCGTACAGACAAGCCAGTCCCAAATGGTGGGAGCGACATCGCTCTTTTGTTGAAGGCAGAAGACCCAACGATAGTGAGAGTAGTTGTTAGTAAGGGTGAGGACATAGTGCCCATGCTCCCCGATGGACTCCATAGGAAGAGGACCCATGACGTCGGATTGGACCAAGTCCAAAAGGGGCAGACGTATGGGAGGAGGACAGAGGGTAAGTGGACCGCTGCATCTTGCCCTGAACGCAATCAATGCATTGGGTGGGACACGAGCAGGGGTAGGAGGCCGGGTCAAGGCCCTTGGGCGGTTTGGTGGGGAGCATGCTATCTACAGCACTAGAGTGGACGTGACAGAGGCGGCGGTGCAGGAGGCATGTGTACTGCCATGAGAGCGTGCTTCTGACAAACACAAGGCCTGTGGCAGCCAACAGGGAGGGGACAGAGGGAGGAGGGGACAGAGGGAAGAGAGGACATACGAGGCACGTGCCACAGGTTGCCACGGGCGGTGGCGTACAGAACAACAAGACCGGATGGACGTAACGATATAATGTCAACGCCACACGAGTACAGGACATGCATGCTCATGTGGTCAAGGGTAGTGAAGCACAGTAGGCTGAGCTCAAGACCAGGGACGAAGAGGACATAGGTCATAAAGACATCCCATGCGGGACTGCGGAAACCAACGGCACCGACATCGCAAACAGGTAACACCTTTTCGGAGCCCATCCAGACACCGAACACATTGCCAACAAGACCAAACACACTAAAGGCCTCACGAGAGGCCATCATGTGATGTGTGGCCCCAAATTCGATGATCCATGTATCAGAAGGGTCCTGGACTGGAGTTGCCAAATCGCTAACAGTCACAAGGCAGCAAGTAAGAGACACGGATGCAAGGTGCGAACTGAGACTGTCAATCATCAAGCCAGGCAACGTTGTCCTAGAGACGGGCAAGAGAGGAGGGCACGAGAGATGGCAAAATGTACAAAGAAGTAAGACACAACCACAGCTGAGTCTCAGTCATGCAGGGCATGGTAGGCATGGAGGAGGTGACGCAACTCGCTCTTCCCTGGGGGGAGGGCGAGGGAGGCCAAGCTAGTGCGCCATGAACTACTCCAATTGATGCTCACTTGTGGGGGGTCTGGGAGCATAGATCAAATGCGGTGTGACATCACCAGAGCTTGGAAGGGAGGAGGGCTACACCAGTGATGGAAAGGGAGGTGCCGACGGCTACGGATGGTACTGTTGTACAGCTGGCAACGGCGGCGTTAGTACGGCTATTGGTGGATTGGAGCTGCTGGACAAGGTGGAGGCATCGCGGCTAAAGACATCTATGACAGAGACGGTGCGTCATTGCCACCATGCGTCGCCAGCGTAAGTGCCTTCTTACCTCAATGACGCGCGCCTAGTCCGTCGGGAGCGGGCACATGTACCACCCGTGTCCTAGCTGGCCACAGTTGTGGCAGACCAAGCCACCACCACTAGACCCGGTCGGTTGCTGCTAGTGGCCCTTGCCCTTCTTGCCCTTATGCCTCTTCTTCCCTGGCGACAAGAAACTAGTGGATGTAGCTTCTGCCGGGAAGGTAGCAGCCACAGGGGCGATGGCAGGGGAGGCGAGCACCTTCGTGTGCTGGATGCACAACTCTAGACGAGCATCCTCAATCCTAAGAAATAGCTCATATGCCCAGGGCATGAGGGTACCTTGGGCCGCCATTGGGGTGAGGACGTCCTAAGTGTAATGGACGAAGACGTCTACAAACGCGTGGGAGACACCATGCTTGATGGTCAAGAGAGCGGCTAGAGGGGGTGAAGTAAAGTCGCCCAAGCGACAGAGGATGTCTCCGTCCATTGCCCGTAGGAGGTGACGGTCTCAGTCTTCCCCATGTGCAAGGAGTTGAACTCCTAGTGTAGACGACTGGTCTTAGCCTCACTGGACAGGCCATGGGGATGCGTGGGGACGTGCCACGTGGCTACAAGGTCTAGAGTCCCACCGGTAGTGAAGTCTCTGAGGAAAGGCTCGATGGCGAGGCGTGACGTCGGAGGGGCGACCGGGACAAGAGTACGTACGTCACGACAATGATCATGTAGCTTGTCGGCCTGGGAGGGGTGGTAAGGCAGAGTATAGTACGGCCACGGGCCCTCACCCGGTGTCCAGATGCGGAAGCTGAGCTCTCAGCTCTGCAACTAATCACCGTCCTAGAGCGGCGGGGGCGGGGTCTCAAAGTCCTTTGGCCTACGGCCGACACCTAGAGTGGGGCCAAGGATTGAAGTAACCATTTGCTACTGGTGTTGGTTTTGCTACTATGCTAGGTATTGCGTGGTTTTAGAAACAGTGGGATTGGCATGCTGAGGAGGAAGGAAGGGTAGCGGGGTACTGGCCTGGCTCTCTGGTGTCATCGGCTGCAGTGCTGCAAGTTGTTACGTCAATGCGGCAAGCTGCTGGCGAATGGCAGCAAGGGGGACTGACGAGCCCGCGACGAAGCCTGTGGGTTGTTGCTATTGCTGTTGCTACGGTTGGTGCTGTTGATGTAGATGCTGCTATTTTTGCTACTGTTTCTACTACTGTTGCTACGACTACTGCTGCTGGTCCTGCTTTTGCTACTGCTGTTGTTATAGCGGCAGCTGCTAATACGAATGCTGTTACTGCGGCTGATGTTGAAGCACTTGCTGTTGCTGTTGTTGTTGTTGCAGCTGCACCTGCTGCTGCTATAAGAAAGAAAGGCTAGGGGTTTCTCTAATAGAGGAGGACCTCTCATTGGGGTTGTTATCCATGCCCTCCCTTTTTTTCTTCTTGCTGACATCAGTAATGACATCAACAATGAGGCTGATAAGCTACTGCTTATGTTAGCATCAGGGTGTTGCCAACCTTGTGGCCACCCTACTGCTGTTGTTGCTGCGGTTGTTATGGCTGCTGTTGTTGCAGCTGTTACGGCTGCTTTTGCTGCATTGTCTGCAAACGTCTGTACTGCTGCTACTGTTGTGACTGCCATGGCTGCTACGGCTACTAGGGCTGTCTTGGCTGCCATTGCTCCTGCGGCTTTTGTAACTCCTCGGGACAGCTTCTAGTGCTACGACTTTGTGGTTGCTATGGTTGCGCAGCTGCTCTGGCTTCTACGATTGTGCGACTGTTGTAGTTGCTGCGGCTGTGCAGTTGCGTGGCCACGTGGCAGCTATGCGGCTGCGTGGCTGCTTGGCCGCGTGGCCGCGTGGCTGCTAGGCTACGTGGCTGCGTGGCCGCGTGGCTGCACGGCCGTGTGGCTGCATGGCTACGTGACTGCGTGGCTACGCAACTGCGTGGCTGCGAGGCCGCATGGCTGTGCGACTACATGGCTGCATGGTTATGTGCTGCGCAATTGGATGGCTGACTATGTAGCTGGTACAACGGCTGCTACGCAGCTGTGGCAGTTGCTGTGCAGTAGTGGCTGTTATTGTGGTTGCTGTTGCATAGCAACTACTATTGCTACTGCTGTGGCTGAGGTCGTAGCTCTGTAACGGAGATCTGTAGCGTAGATCTGCGCTGTGGTTGCTCCTGCTATGGCTGTAGAGAGGGAGGGGAGATGAGAGAGTTCACTCCCCTTGTCTGTGGCACTGTCGCTCCGTGCGTTGGAGTCGTCATGGCTTCGCCCGTCATGTTGCCGGCCGCGATTCTGCAATGCTACCACCGCCGTGGGGTTAATGCTGCTAGAAAGGTTTCGGGAGCATTTCCCCCCTCGTCGGTAGCGTTTTGACGAAGCCATCCGGCGGGGCTAACTCTGCAAGGAAAGAACGGGTAGATTTTGCCCTGCACGGGTATGTTTCTAGGACCGTAGGTATAGACCGGGACTTGTACGCCTTGCTGCTGCTCAGATTTGCTGCTTCTGCTGTGCTCTTGCTCTGATACGAAGGTAGAAACCTAGACTAGAGTGGCGTGTTGAGGCTATAGCATCACTAGAGTAGGCATGGCCCCACGCTCGTTGCTTTGCACTGCTGCCCCCTTCCACTGCTCTGAGTCTGTTAGAGAGCAACTGCGCGCTGAGGATTTAGCACTAGAAAGATAGTGGAAACTGAAAAGAACTGATAAGCAACTGAGAATGAACAGCAATTGGAAACCCCTCCAAGTTCTAGCTCCCCCCTAGCTCTGTAGAGCTTGTTACTCAGATTTCTAGCCCATCAGAAAAATGACCTATTTTCTGGCTGGCCGGGCTTTCTCGGTGAGCCCTGCTAGACGGCCGACAACCCAGAACCCGGACATCGTCCGTTTTGCCTGAAAGTTAGAGCATTCCATATGACCAACATTGCAAACGCATTCGTGCGATCAGAATCATCTAGAAAAAGAGTAGAGAGGAGTTATGGCCGCCTAAATCCAGGCAGCGTCTGCACTAGTCCCTGGTAGCAACAGTGCCAGATCAACGTGAAACTTGGACCCTAAGCACAGCATAACGCTGTAGACGCAATGGTTCAGTCAGATATAGCACTGGGCGCATGCAAACAGCATCTGCAATGGCAGTGACCGTCGGCGACATGACTTCCGAGGAGACCTGCATCGTATTTGACAATTGACCAGTGGATCTTCAATTTTGTAATACAAGCTTTCCAACGAGCGCAAGAGCGCGAAGATCCAACGGTCGTATTGTGGCTTATGCCCAAAACAAGGCCGACCTGTGCAACTTCCTTCTCTTGGAGTAAGACATTCGCCTTGTGCTGGCCATAACTCCCTTGTTTCTTTGTCAAAATTTAGAAGTGGCCTATGTAAGTTATAGTATGTTCCCTATGCTTCCCAGTGGTGCAATTTGTTTTGCGTTCCATTGGTAAGTTTAGGAGAAACGCCATTTACAAAGTCGCTGGTCTGAGCTCGAGTAGGGGCAGGAGCATACCCAATTCTCAAGAGGGCAGATCTCCTAAAATTTCCTGTTGATGACCCTGTTAAGGGGTTTTTCTGCAAGTTTTTGAGCTGAAATTTCTAGTGGTGGCCTCATCTTTACCAAATTCCCAGTCTGCTGGCCTCAGACAGATTTCTGGCAGAAGCGGCAGAAGCAAGGGTAGCGCCGCCACTTAAGGGCAACGTTGAGCATCACCAAAGCTCAAATGGCAGCAGCACCCATTGCAACAGCCGTGCAGCCTCTTGAGAGGCTAGAAGGACATGCCAACTTTGCCTTCTAGAAGCTTCACACCCGCCTTCTCTTGGAGGAGCGGGGCTTGTGGGAGGTGGTGAGCGGTGAAGAGCCAGCTCCAGTTCCGCAAGTAGTGGGCAACACCGCAGCATAGGTGGTGTCGGAGAAGACGCCACAAAAGGGTGCAGCCGGTGCAGGTTCATTTGCAGTTGCAGCAGCAGCATCTGAGGAGTGGAGGAAGAAGGACAGGCATGCCTACAGGCTGCTTGTCAACACCATCTCCAACCCGCATCTCTAGTACATGAGAGAGACGGCAATGGCAAAGGAGGGGTGGGAGGGGTTGCGCAAGAAGTATGAGAGTAAGGATCCAGCCTACCTCATGCTTTTGGAGGAGAATATGATGGCATTGAGGATGCAGAGTGGTGAGAGAATGGAGGCGTATCTAGACAGGGCCAAGGACCTCGATATGCAATTGGAAGCAGCGAGGAACCCTGTTGAGGAGACTCATTTCATCCTCCTCTTGCTGAGGGGTCTCCCCTCAAGCTACGACACAGTGCGGGAGATGCTAGAGTGCCAGCATACTCTTGACCTGGATTTCATCTGTACTCACTTGGTGCAGGTGGAGCTGCACCGCAACGCAGCCAAGCATAACGGCAGTAGCAGCCGGATAGAAGCAACCTTTATGGCCATGGGCAACCGCAACCAACAGCAACAGTCAGGGTAGTAGAGAGGCAAGAAGAAAGTCAAGTGCCACTTCTGCCAGAAAGAAGGGCACTACAAGAAGGAGTGCTTCAAGTGGAAGAGGGACCAAAAAGAGCAGAACCCACAGCAGAAGCCTCAGCAACAGCAGGCTCAGCAGCAGCAGTAACCACAGTAGCGACAGAAACATCAGCAACAACAGCAGTAGCTGTTGGAGTGATGCTCCTCACCATGACAGGAGTGACTCCAAAAAGGAACACCAAAAAAGACAAGCCAAGGTGGCATAGTGGTTAATGGTGTCCACCTCAAGAGGCAGGGGCCCGGGTTCAAGTCCCACAAGATCAGTTTCTGCCCTGCCTGAAGGGAGGTGGAAAATAGATGCTAGGAAGCTAGCTCAACCTCTAGAATTCCTCCTTAAGGTTCTAGAAGGCTAGGTGAGGGTCCAGGAAGGTGGCACACCTTCTAGAAGGGGTGACTTGTCCTACAAGGCATCTAGAGGTATCTTGGTCTTCTGGATATCTTCCCTCCTACTAGAAGCAAGCTGAGGAATCTAGGAAGGGGCAGAAGCTTCTGGAGGAAGGAAGGGATGCCTTCCTAGGTGGGGAAAAGGACAGCCTACCAAGGGCCACTCTAGAAGCCATAGAATCTGCTAGGAAGCTAAAAATATTGCATGCTTTGGTGTTCTGGAAAGCTTAGATCAGTGGCTATAATTGCCACTTGCTTGTGAGCCTTGATCAAGGGTACATTCCCAGTAAATTCAGGCCAAAACCATTGCCTCAATCTCTGACCAGTTTTCTGCCATCCTTGGAACCAGTTACCTCCACAGTTTCAGTCTCTCCAAAAACAGTTGGTGGTGTGAACCAGCCATTGCTAGGGACCCTCCAGGGTCCACACTCACCCTCAGGCCAACAAAGGGTTATGGGCCCATGCCTTTAAGGGGTTCCAAGCCAGCTTGAATTCACGCTTCCAATAGCAAGACATGGCAACCAGTGAGCAAGAGAGCAGCCGAACTGTCCTTAAGTTTGATGGGATAGGAGGTGGCAGTTTGAGGTCTTCCTTGATGATAAGGGACTGCTTGAGCTCGTAAAGGGTGATGAGACTGCTTCGCCGGAGACTGCAACGGCTGAGGTGAAGAAGGCATACAAGAAGCGCAACGAAAAGGCGTTTGCGTTCCTTGTGTCTGCGTTATGCCCACCACAACTTGGGCACATCCAAGGATGCACCATGGCTGCAGACACATGGTCAAAACTCTGCTCCATCTACCAGTCAAGCAACCTTCCCAATCAGCTCTTCATCTTCAAACGGCTTGTCAGCCTCTGAGCCAACGAAGGCAACAACATCATGGAGATCATGCAGTAGATTGAGTCACTCGTAGCGGAGTGCGTGGCTACTGGTTGGGAGGTTGACTCTTAGTTGCAAGCTATGATCCTCCTTCTGGCCTTGTCGGACAGTTGGAGTCCAATGATCACAGTCTTTGGTCGCTAAACTTTTGACAAGCTGAAGCACCCGAAAGTTACTGAGTACGTGCGCAACGAGTGGATGTGACGTGGTGGTCGAGAGAGTGCAGGGTATCAAGTTCCGCTTACACGGTTCATCCTCAAAGTGGAGGCCGAGGCGACAAGTGGAAGGGTGCCAAACAGGGCACCAAGAAGGGTGACAAGAAGGGGGAGTGCTTCAACTGTGGCAAGGAGGGCCACTACGCGCGCAACTATCCGAAGAAGAAAACAAATCGGTCGCAGCGGGGTGGGAAGAAAGATGAGCACGCCCTTATGGTGTACAACTCCACCAAGTTGAAGAATTTGGGAGTTGCCGTCATTGACTCCGGATCAGGCCTCCACACGCAATGGAACAGGGCGGCATTTGACACCTATGGCACCTCGAAGAGACGCATGACGATGGCCAATGGAAAAACAGAGGTGGCCGCCAGTGAGGGTAACGTCTGCATTGAGTCAATTGTGGATGGCAAACCTGTCACGAGCACAATCTACGATGTGCTGCATATGCCCAAATTTGGGGCAAACCTGCTCTCCGTCAGCCGCCTTACCGAGGCGGCTGACGGAGAGCAGGAGGTCGTCATCCGCAAGGAGGACAAAGGTGAGGTGATTGCGCGTGCCAAGAGGGAGGACGACTTGTACCTGCTACGCGCAAAGATCCTCAACGGCCGGGTGGGGTCCAACGCCGCCAATCTTGCAACAAAGGATGGAGGAGACCTGGACCTATGGCACCGCCAACTCTGCCACATTTCTCCATTGACAGTGAAGGAGATGGCTAAGAGGGAAGTGGTGCGGGGTCTCCAAATCAGTGGCCTTGATGGAACCAAGGAGACCGTGTGTGAGCCATGCATCATTGGCAAATAAACTCGGCAGCCGTTTGTCGCCAAAGGGACGCGTGCATCGGAAAAACTGGCTGTGGTACACACAGATGTGTATGGATCACTTGAGAGCTCCATCGGCGGAGCTCGCTACTTCCTCACCTTCATCAATGACCACAGCCGGAAACTCTACCTCTACCCAATGAAGCGGAAGAGTGAGGTCCTTGCATGCATGCAGGAGTTTTTGGCTGATGTGGAGCAACAAACAGAGTTGAAGGTGAAGGTGTTCCGGAGTGACGATGGCGGTGAATATGCGGGCTGCCTTGGGTGGATGAAGAGCAAGGGGATTCAGTGGCAGAAAGCAACTCCACACTCCCCGCAGTAGAATGGCATCGCACAGAGAGCAAATCACACAATCCTTAACATGGTGTGATCCATGTTGAGCGACGCCGGCCTTCAACAACGGTATTGGACGGAGGCAGCACGGACAGCGGCGTACATAATGAACCTTACACCAATGAAGCCGTTGAAGGACAAGGAGAGCAAGGCGTGGAAGACACCACAAGAGGTGTGGAGCGGGAGGAAGCCGGCAGTGGGTCACCTCTGCACGTTTGGTTGCATTGCGCATGCAGTGGTGCAGGCATGTGAAGGGCGGAACAAGCTGGACCCACAAACCCGCCAGTGTGTTTTCCTTGGGTATGAGAGCGGAAGCAAGGCTTACCTGCTCTTTGACCCAAGGAGGTAGCAGATTGTGCGAAGTCACGACGTCACGTTCGACGAGAAAAGCCGTAGGACGGATGAGGAGGCAGGTCTCTCCAAGAGGGGCGAGTGGCTGCCACTCCTTGAGGGGGAGACGCCGGAGGATGTGAATGAGGGTGACGTCATTGCAGCAGCATCAGCCGGAGAGGATCGCCCAAGGGATGGGCGAGTGGCAGAATTTATTCTAGCCAGTTCAGATGAGGAATCCGAAGTACCGGAGATGGACGTGGAGGCGGGGAGTGGACCGATGTCTCTAAGGTCTCCAAGAGAGGGGGAGCAGGCGCTTGGAAAGGATGGCGCCGAAAGGAGACAGAAACAAGAACAACCGCCTCAACAGCCCCGCACGAGCAGCCGTGTGCAAAGAAGGACAAAAAGGTACGATGCCGACAAGGGCATTTGGACTGGGTTCGCACAAGTCTTCTTCACGCAAGAGGAGTATGAAGGAGGCACTACACCAGAAGGATGGGGCTGAGTGGGAGGGAGCAATAAAATATAAGCTCGCCTCCCATGAGGAGAACGGCTCATCAGTTGCAGGTTGAGCATGGACGACTGCCATGGGTGATGCGCAAGGGGGAGATTTTTTGGAGTGATGCTCCTCACCATGGCAGGAGTGACTCCAAAAAAGAACACCAAAAAAGAGAAGCCAAGGTGGCTTAGTGGTTAATGGTGTCCACCTCTAGAGGCAGAGGCCCGGGTTCAAGTCCCACAAGATTAGTTTCTGCCCTGCCTCAAGGGAGGTGGAAAACAGATGCTAGGAAGCTAGCTCAACCTCTATAATTCCTCCTTAAGGTTCTAGAAGGCTAGGTGAGGGTCCAGGAAGGTGGCACACCTTCTAGAAAGGGTGACTTGTCCTACAAGGCATCTAGAGGTATCTTGGTCTTCTGGATATCTTCCCTCCTACTAGAAGCAAGCTGAGGAATCTAGGAAGGGGCAGAAGCTTCTAGAGGAAGGAAGGGATACCTTCCTAGGTGGGGAAAAGGACAGCCTACCAAGGGCCACTCTAGAAGCCATAGAATCTGCTAGGAAGCTTAAAATCTTGCATGCTTTGGTGTTCTGGAAAGCTTAGATCAGTGGCTACAAAATGCCACTTGCTTGTGAGCCTTGATCAAGTGTACATTCCCAGTAAATTCAGGCCAAAACCATTGCCTCAATCTCTGACCAGTTTTCTGCCATCCTTGGAACCAGTTACCTCCACAGTTTCAGTCTCTCCAAAAACAGTTGGTGGTGTGAACCAGCCATTGCTAGGGACCCTCACGGGTGCACACTCACCCTCATGCCAACAGTAGCAGCAGCAGCAGATTCAGGGAGGTGTGCGCCAATTTGGTAACATGATTATCGCCAAGGAGGTGTGAGACCAGCTCTTCATGGCGCATTCTGACTTGTCGCGGATGGAGTTGGCAGACCTCGCTTGGTACATGGATTCAGGCTACATCAAGAGCCTAACCACGCACAAGGAGTGGTTCACGCAGCTTCTGTCCATCCCTCCCCCGGTGATTATTGTATGGTGTATGTTAAGGGGGTTGGGATTGTGGATATGTGGCTAGAGACCCCGCGTGGTATGGAATCAAGAGTGTTCCACCGAGTGCTGTATGAACCTGATGCTGGATTCAACCTCCTCTCGGTCTCCTCTCTCACTAACACAGGGCTGCATGTCATCTTCGACAACGACTACGGATACATCCTCAATAAAGACACGGGGGAGGAGCTGGCCAGGTTGGTGACAGAGAGCGACATGTACCGGCTGCTTGGGATGACCAAGGTCCCGAGTGAACAGAACCTTGCAACAATGTTGCAAGCCACAGATGGCGAGATCTGGCATGCACGTTATGGCCACATTGTCATGTGCGCTTTGTAGCAGCTACAGACAAAACAGATGGTGCACAACCTGCTGACCATCTCCAACTTTGAATAGTTGTGCATCTGCTGATTGGAGGGAAAGTAGCACCGTGAGGCATTCTCTGGAGCAGGAGATCGTGCGAAAGAGGTGTTGGAGCTGGTCCACACAAACCTGTGTGGCCCCATGCAGACCGAGAGCTTTGGAGGCTCTAGGTACTTCCTCACATTCATTGTTGATTTCAGCCGTTTTACTACTGTGTACTTCCTTGCCTCCAAGGACCCATGCTTTGACAGGTTCAAGGAGTTCAAGGCGATGGTAGAGAACCAGACCAGGAAGAAGATCAAGGCACTGTACAGCGACCATGGTGGGGAGCACCTGAGCAAGGAGTCCCAGGCCTACCTTGCAGCAGCAGGCATCAAACCGCAGCGCACCGTGCCATACTTGCCACAACAAAATGGTGTGCCGGAATGTGCCAACCGGACTATTGTGGACTTGGCACGCTCCATGCTGCACGAAGCCCGATTGGCCTACGATTTATGGGCTAAAGCTATGTGCACAACTGTCTACATCAAGAACCATAGCCCAACAAAGGCGCTAGAGCAGATGACGCTGTACGAGGCGTGGTTTGGCAAGAAGCCAAACGTGGGCCACCTACGTGCCTTCGACAGCGTGGCGCACATGCACGTGCCTAAGGAGAAGCAAAAGAAGCTAGATGCCAAGAGCGTGCAGATGCTGATGATCGCCTACGTCGCAGAAAGCAAGGCCTATCGTCTGTACAAGAGGGATACAGGCCACGTCATCATCTCCAGGGACGTCATCTTTAACGAAAGCAATGTGGCAGTTGCAGAAATTTCAGATGAGCCACGGACCTACAAGGAGGCAATGGCAGCACCAGACGTAGCAGATTGGGTGCATACAATGCATCAGGAGATTCAGTCGCAGCTGGAGAATGGCACGTGGGAGTTGACTAAGCGTCCACCTGGACGTCAGGTCATCAAATGTAAGTGGGTGTTTAAGGAGAAACAGGGAGTAGATGGTAGCCTCGAGAAGTACAAGGTGAGGCTGGTTGCCAAGGGGTACTCGCAACAGGAGGGCATCGATTACATAGAAACCTCCGACCCTGTTTCTAAGTTTGCCTCTGTGTGCACGCTCCTTTCCCATGCAGCAGTAGAGGACTTTGAGGTCCACAACATGGATGTCAAGACGGCCTTCCTGAATGATGACATGGAGGAGGAGATTTACATGGAGCAGTCGGAGGGGTTTGTCGTGGATGGCCGAGAGCATCTAGTGTGCAAGTTGTAGAAGTCGTTGCATGGCTTCAAACAGGCGTCGCGTGCTTGGAACCAGAAGTTGGACGCGGCATTGTAGTGCATGGGGTTTGAGCGCAGCAGGTGTGACTACAGTGTCTACCGCTAGCAACATGAGCATAAAATCCTGATCATCATCGTCTATGTTGATGACATGCTCCTCCTCTCCAACAACATGTCCGCATTACAGGAGTTCAAGGTAGCCATGCAGGAGCACTTCCTGATGTCGGACTTTGGGGAGGTTTCGTACTTCCTTGGCATTCAGATCACGCGTAATCGTAAGTTACGCGCTCTATCCTTGCAGCAGACCCGCTGAATCGAAGACGTCATACAGCGGTTTGGCATGGCGAAAGCCAAACCCATCGGCACGCCGCTGTAGACACGGCAGTACCTGACAAGTTTCGATAGAGAAGCAGATGCAGCTGAGCGACAGAAGTACCAGAGTGCCGTCGGCAGCCTCATGTACCTAGTGGTGGCAACCAGGCCTGACATCGCACAGGGTGTAGGAGCTCTCAACCAGTACCTGGCATATCCTGGACCCGAGCACAAGAAGGTAGTCAAGCAAATCTTCCGCTACCTTGCTGGCACCATCAACATCGGCATCACCTACAACGGCAACAAGAGCAACATCATCGGCTATGGCGATGCAGATTGGGCTTCCAACCTTTAGGACCGCAAGTCCATCTCTGGGCATGTGTTCCTCATGAATGGAATACCTGCGTGCCATGCTATTTATGCGTCTCGTATTCCTTCATGAAGAGCTTCACAAGGTAGGTATCCTCATGGATGGTGAGAGATGCAACCCAAGTCATCATATCTAGTTGCCGTGAGAGTGTATCGACTGGGTTGATGCGACCCGGCCAGTACACGATCGCCTAGATGAATTGTAACTCAAGGTACTCCACCCAATGCGCTTGCCACCGACCCAGCTTCGGCTGCGTCTTGAAGTAATGCAACGTATGGTGGTTGGTATACACCACACATTTGCATGCCTTGAGATTGCACTTCCAATTCTTAAAGGCTATGACTACAACTAGCATCTCCTTGTCATGGATAGTGTAGATCAGCTCCACTCCACACAGCATGTGCGAGTTGTAAGTGACCAAATCCAGACTCACGCAAAAGGATACCACCTATGGCCAGGTCCGATGCATCCATTGTCATGTCAAATTCACGGCCATTGTCGGCCAAGCATGAGGCCGACACGGAGATTAAATCTGTTATGAAATTCTTGTATGATTTTGTGTGCTAGATCCCCAAAACTACTTGTGATCCTTACAAATGAGAATAGAGAGTGGTGCTGACACTCCCCCAAGGATAGACTTTTGTTAGCATTTTAAAAGCCAATGAACACTTGCACATCATACACACTATCTTATTTTGGCCACTCTTATACGGGTGACGCCTTGCGTGGGTCCGTGAAAATCTGTCCATTGTCAATTATGCATCCAAGGAATTCAACCTTTTCCACTGCAAACTCACAATTAGAGAGCTTTGCCAAAGATAAATCCTTTGTCAAAATCTTGAGGACCTTCTTTACATGCTCTTCATGCTCCCCCAACGACCGGCTCTACACCAAGTGTTATCGAGGTACACCACCATGAAGTCATCCAAGTACGGCCCAAAGATGTTGTTCATCACTACCATGAAGGTGGAAGGAGCATTGGTAAACCTTAAAGGCATCACAAGAAACTTGTAGTGACCATAGCGGGTGTGGAAGACCCCCTTTCCCACATCATATAGTGTGATGTGGATTTAGTGGTAGCCAAACCAGAGGTTGATCTTTGTAAACAAGTAAGCAAGACGAAGATGATCAAAGAGCTCCTCGACTCGTGAAAGTGAGTATCGATTCTTCATGTTCAAATTTTTCAATGGCCGGTAGTCCATGCACATTCACATCTCCTCTGTATGAGTGGCGAACGAAGCCCTACTTTGTCATCTTTGTCAGTTGCTTCTTGAGCTCCAAAAGCCGTGCATTGCTTGTGTGGTACATTTCACAAACAGGTGGATGTTCTCCAGATTTGAGGTCAATGAGATTGTCCACGTCTTGCTCCTGTGACAGACCCGCTGAAATGGTGTTGGAGAAAAAATACTCGAACTTCAAACACATCTTGTGAAGTGATGGATGTGAGGGTGCCAGAAAATGACAAAAAAATGTTGCTCAATAAAAAAAATCTGACAGCACAGATGCATAGACAATATTTTACAGGTTCCAATGCACTTTAAAGAGCTCAATTTGGAGCCCGTTTGGGTGAGATATGGTTTTCCAACGTTTGGAGATCATGGTTCTGGTTCAAGTGGCAATCAGAGCACATTCAGGACAAAAGGCCAGAATTATTGACAAGGACTGCTGGGAGCGGCCTTCAAGGAGAAAAGGTGGCTGGAGGGCCTTCAAGAGACTTCAAGGAAGGAGCGTTCGAGGATTATTGGCCGTACAGACCGTCAGAGAGATAATTCTAATGCATGAGTAAGTGACTGTCGCTCATTACGCTAAAGTAGGAGTGTAGTAGAGGGTCAACTTTGACAGAGTGTATCTCAGTGCTCCTTTAGCCAGATGAGGCATGTAAGGGCTAGCAAGAAAGCTGTGATGATTTACTTTCTCACTCAAGAGTCAACTCTGATGTTAGCATTCTCTGCGGTCCTACATTTTCCTCCAAAGTTTCTGTCTGTGAAACCTGCAACTTCCTCTCACAAACAGTTGGTCCTACCTAGGCGGCTCTTAGTGAGCCTGATCAACTCCCTGAGGGCTGCCCCAAATTCCAGCAGTGGTATCAGAGCTAGAAAAAGGCTTTGCCTCATCCTTGAGGCATTCCTTGCACCCTGCTGTATGAGAGAGGTGTTTGGAGGCTGAACCTTGCACTACCATGGCGACATCCGCTTCGGTGGTGGCCAGCGTCAACATCGCCAAGATCGAAGGCAAGAACTTCTTCAACTGGAGTCACAACATGAAGATGGTACTGATGGAGAAGGGTCTCTGGAGCCAGGTGGATAAGAAGGAGAAGGAACCAGTGGAAGGCTCCCTCTCTCCTGGCGAGGCTTGTACCTACCACGAGAAGCGTGACCGCGCCCTCGCCACCATTTACCTCTACCTCGCCGAATGGCAGCAACTCCTTGTCCGTAGCATCCTCACACCAAAGGAGGTTTGGAAAAATCTTGAGTCCACTTATGCTTTCAAGTCAATCCTCATGAACATGCAGCTGCGTCGTCACTTTCACACTGTGAAGATGGATGAGTCTGGATCCATGATTGACTACATCAACATGGTGAAGTCTCTTGCTGACCCGCTAGCTATAATTGAGGACCCTGTTAAGGAGCGTGTGCTCATGCTAACCATCCTCTCTGGCCTTCCTAGCAGCTACACTCCTCTCATTGTTGCCCTGGACCAGCGTGGTGACAAACTCTCCCTCAACGATGTAGAGGAGAGCCTGTTGATTGAGGAGGAGCGTCGCAAAGGAGACGAGGGTGGAAGCAGACTGGACGTCGCTCTCATCACCAACTCTGGTCATGGGGGTGTTGCTGCACCAACCAGGGGCAATGGCGGAGGAGGGAAAAGGTGGGATTGCTCAGCAAGTTTTGCACGAATCTGGACGTGCGGCATTGGGAGGCGGTCAAGCACGCGCTGCGTTACATCGACAGCAGCAGCAGCCTTTGCCTGGGGCTGTTGTTGCCGTCAACGGCAACAACAGCCCCATCCTCATCGGCCACAGCGTAGTGTACGCAGACAATGAGTGGCGGACGAAGCCCTCTTTTTTCATCTTTGTCAACTGCTTCTTGAGCTCCAAAAGCCGTGCATCGCTTGTGTAGTGCACTGCATGAACAGGTGGATGCGCTCCGGATTTGAGGTCAATGTGATTGTCCATGTCTTGCTCCTGTGACAGACCTGCTGAAATGGTGTTGGAGAAAACGTAATCAAACTTCGAACACATCTTCTGAAGCTCCTTGAGCACCACAGAAAACTTGCCTTTGACCCCCGACTGCTCACAACTCAATCCATGCACCATATCAGGCGCCTCGTCCTCTGGTTTGTTGAAATCGTCCTCCAAGTCTTGTAGAAACGACATGAAAAAACTACTCCTTTTTTCAAATTGTGTGCCTGTTCTGCACCAAGTTCAGCATCAATGGTGTCCTTGCAAGATATTGACAGCTGCGAAGCATCCTCCCTGTAAGTCTCCTCATCTGTGGCCTTTTTATTCAATCACGTATACAGGAGACACTCCTTTTCGCCAAGCTTTATTACGACAGTGTGCGCCTCCCTGTTGACGACAGGGTTATACTTGTGGAGGAATTCATGACCGAGGATCATACCGTAATCTTTCATCAGACACTCCCGGTATACGGTCGTTATGCAAAGCTTCTCCACATGAATAAAGAGGGGACGGACCAGGTATCCTACTTACATTGTGTTTTCAACTTGGATAGCAATCAGCTCCTTGCTTGTAAGCACAAGGTCCCACTTCAGAGCACACACCATGCTCACAAAACTGTGACTCGTGCCACAAACCATCATATTCCCCACCTTCTCCTTGACGCCTTGTGCTTTTGCCTCTAAGAGAAGTGCGGGCTGCTCCTCTTCATACCCCAGATCCCATGCCTTGGCCTCAGAAACCCCCATGATCACAGCAGGGCGTTCAGGTGGGTAGTGAAGGGGCCATTTGGATGGAGAGGAGCCAGTAGTAATGCCATCTACTCCTAACTCTCCTCATTTTTTACTCCTTTATTTCTTTCTCTTATTCCACTGTGGCTTGCTTCCCCTTTTCTTGCCACTTACCCTTGCCATTGCCCTTTTCGAGAATCCAAAAATCACACACAGATTTTTCAAGATTGCCAGAGTTGTAGCACTTTTGCTTTTATCATGCTCCAAAATCCATGGGTGTGTCGTCGCTCTCGGCCATCTTATCGTAACCACCACTTAACGAGCTGTAACTTTTGGTATGATCCTGTTACACTGGTGAGTCACAATGCTCTATTGCAGCGGCCAGGGGGCCGTGATGACTTGAGGGACAAGGCCCATGGCCTCAAGCCCTTGTCTTGGCCCTCTCCTTCTCGCCTCCTCGAGGGATATAATCTTCGCTCGAAGGTCTCTTGAGTCCGGCACAACAACTTGTTCCCCTTGCCAGAAGATTCCTGCAGCCTCCACCAATCCGTACTTATCTAGACTACGGGAGTCTTCGAACCAAGAATCCACATAGTATCCCATCCAAATCATGTTTACAAAACTGCCGTAGTGGACAATCTCTTGTGGTGGTTTTCATAAAGGTGTAGGGGTGTCTGGTCTTTCCATAGTTGCCGTTGCCATGGCCATAACACACCCACCGACCTCGGTGATTGTATTAAATTCCACAGGCTGTCGGCTTAGTGGATCGGCCACGTTAATGCGTCCTGGCCGATTTTCCCACATAAACAGAAATCGGCTCAGGTATTCACCCCAACGCGCCTGTTGTCTTAACAGGCCGGTTGCATTTAGAAAAACACTAATGGATTATGGTCAGTCATGACCATTACACCCCCCTCAGCGCCCTCGAGGTAGCAACGCCACATCTTGAAAGCGTGTACTACTGCAAGGAGCTCTTGATCATCAGTCGTGTACCACGTCTCTGCAAGGATGAGCTTTCGACTCTCATAATCAACTCGGTCACCATTCTACATGAGGATTGCTTTGAGTTCTACTATTGACACATCTCACCGTACTTCCCACGATTACAATTGGTCTAGAACAGCTAAGACGGGTGCTGTGGATAGAAGCTCTTTGACTTTGAGAAAATCATTCTTGCATTCAAATGCCCAATCCCAATGCACGTCTTCTCGTATGATCTTGGTTAGCGGCACTTCTAGGGTTGAATACCCTTGCATAAACTATCAGAAGTAGTTTGCACGGTTGAGAAAAGACCAAATCTGTCCAATTTTTTTTGGCTTGGCCGGTCCACAACGGCTTGGATCTTTTGTGGTTCGACACAGATACCGTCCTTGCCGACTATGTGTCTAAGGTATTGGAGCTCATCTTGTGGAAAAATGTACCTGATCGCTTTTGCATAGAACATCTGTTCTCGAAGGATTGCAAGGAATTTGTGCAGATTTTCTTTGTTCTCTTGCATGGATCTGGAGAGAAGCAGGATGTCGTCCAAGTAGACCAAGACATACTGGCTGACTTGTTTGGAATTTTTTTGGTTCATTTCTCCTTGGAAGGTTGCCGAGGTGTTCGTTAGCCCAAAGCATAAAGATTGGAACTAGTACTGTCCCATGTGTGTTCAAAACAGTGTTTTGGGTACATCATCTTCCGTGATGCAGATTTGATTGTAATATGGAAACAAATCCAAGGAAGAAATGCTTTTGTCCCTTGGATTTGGTCAAACATGTTCTTGGTCCGCGGTAAGGGGAATCAATTTTTCACCGTTAGCTTGTTCACCACTCGGTAGTCTATGTACATGTGTAAATCACCATCCTTTTTGTTCACAAGAAAGATCGGTGCACCGTACGATGAGTTACTTGGCTCGATCCACCCTTTTGCAAGGTACTATTAGATTTGGCGTTGGGCCTCTCGTCCTCCTAATGGTCTAAGGCAATACATGGGTCTAATGAGAGGGGTCTCTTCTAGAAGCAGCAAAATTGTATGGCTTCTGTGTCATTCTTGTGAAAGTCTAGCCGGTGGGTCTTGGAATACATCCAAGAACTCCGAAAATAGATGTTTGGTCTCTTCTGGCACGTCTTCCTTCACGTGGTCCTCCACTTTATACAGCTGAGCCAAGACGTTTTGACAACCTTGTCGAATTCGTCTTTGGACTTGCATCGCAGACAAGCTGGCATGGACTTCTAGTCAGGTCGGTAACAGTTTTGTACTTGAAATCGATGTAAAGTGACACGGTCCCTTTCGAAGGACCAAGCGATTTGATTCAAATCACATCAAAGCTTTGTTGTCACGGATCCAGGGATCGCCTAACGCCACGTCCAATATGACAAGAAGGTTGAGTACCTTCAATGTGGCACTCAATGTGTAACCTTGAATGCAAATTCTTGCTTTACACATACGGACGAGAACTGAGCTAGTCAATGGCTCATACTCACCTGTTGGGTAAAGCCAAGGCTAACAAAGGAATGATCCCCTCCAGTATCTGCTAGTACATTTACGGGAGCTCCAGTTAGATTTCCTTTAAACTGCATCTTCATGTTACCTTCACTCTTCCGACTGAACAAGATTGACGACGGCAAGCCGAGTTTGTGATAAACACAGTATTTGTACGGTGGGCACAACAGCTTCCATGATTCATCCACTCAATTCTATGTCTTGTAGGCACGTATGAATCTAGCTAGCACCTTCCAGTCTTTAAATTTGACTAGTCAAAATCGTTGACCAAAGGTTCAGTGAACGTGATTGAACTCATCGTTTTGAGGGCATTTTCTTGAATCACTGTGTCACACAATCTTTCCACACTGGTTGGTGTTGCTACCACTAAGCATGTATGATCATGCATCTTGTCTGAGGATCAAGGTTTAGTGGGCAATGTCAGCCAGGAAGTGTAGAATAAGGCGCAACAAGAGGAGAGAAAACAACAGAGACTTTTAAACTTGTCAAATACCCAAACTGTTTAAAATCCTCATCTGGAAACATGAGCCCATACTTGTGATATAATTCCCCCCTTGAGTGTTCCCCACTAATGTCACTCTCGGGTGGAGAAAATCTGCCCCATGATACTCTCCGTTACCACAGCGCGGCCCATTGTTGTGACCCCGGCACTGTCCACGACCTCCTGCTACACCATCCCCACAAGGTGCCACCGCTGCAGCCAATGCCGCGGCCTCTTGTCCACCACCAGCAGCCTCAGGGAACTGGGCCCTAAAATGGCCAGGCTGCATGTAGCTGTGACAAAGACCTTCGCAAAAAGCTACATTGCGATGCTTACGCTCTGCCTACAGCTCATCATTGTCACGGTTGCGCTTGTTGTTGGGGACCTTATGCCCACCAGCCTTCTTGACTAGAGAATTTAGAGGCTGCTTGCCCTTAGCCCTGCCTTGTTGCCCTGCTGACCCACCAGCCCCCGCAACATCCATGCACATGTCGCGACCTTGTTGTACAGGCATGTTTGGGCGTGCATCCGTGTAGTTTTTCAGGTTCACCAAATACACCTTGCTTATGTAGTCGTGCAACGTCCTCCATCTTGTCCAAGATTGGCCAGTTGCCGTTGTGGTGGTCTTATCCTTCTCCTTCTTGATCTCCAGACCATCATAAAGGTACTCGAATAGCAAGCACTCTTGGTACTTGAAGATCTGGGTCCCATCACCCTCGGTGAGGCCTTTGTCTTTCTCTATGAGTGATGTGAACTCGCTCAAATAGGCCTCGAGAAATCTACCCAGCTGCCATAAGTCCTTGATCTTATGGAAAGCATGTTGTTCCTCCGCACCCTGGATACACTTCTCACGCATGATCACGCAAAAGGCCCCTCACAACATGGGCTGCCACTAAAGGTGTGGTTGCTACGTGCCCCACTCATTGACCACGTACTTGAAGAGCTTGTCCTCAAGTCGCATCGTGACTAGGTCTCCCCACTGACTGAGTGGCACCTTGTGAGCACGCAAAACATGCTCCATGCGATTCAGCCAATTGGTTAGTTTCACGTCCTTCCGGAAGATCTCCACACTGTGGAGAAAGGATGTGTTCATGACCGGCCCCAAAGTCGTCGAGGTAGGCAAGTCATTGCTACCACTAGCAGTGGCATCAACACCTGTGGCCTGCTACGATTGTTTCTGCATACGTACATGGGTCACGCTCTACAATGCCTTGTTGAGGTTGGCAATCACGGCTGAGGAATCTGATGCTCTACCTGACATGGACCAGCAAGTTGGCAAACACGAAATTCAGCTCTGATGTCATCAGAGTGTCACTGATAGCCTCCAAGGCCTCACGTTGTCCTTGCACCTTTACCCACTATAGGAGGGTACGGTTTGCGTACACGTCCTTGAGGAGTCCCACCTTCTAAAGGAGGTTGTCTTTAGTGATGACACTCGATTGGGCGTTGGTCTGTAATATCACGACCACATCGTGGGAAGGGGTATTCGTTCCCACTCCTTTGGGAGGTGCCATACCTCTACCGTTGATGGTGATATCAAGTCGGCCTGCCGCCTTGGCAGAAAACTCACCTATCCTCCGACGGTTATCGCAAATTGCTTTTGTGGTAACAAAGTCTGGCTTGTGCTCGCAAGAACTTCCCGTGTAGTTGCTTTTGGTACCTTTGCTTCTGTTGGCAGCCTCGCTATTTTCGGCAGCTTGAGGTGATCCGGTGAGCGTATTACCCTTCTCAAGTGGCCGGCTCGAGGTAATCGCACGACGATGGTGATGATCGTGATCCTCGTTACCTTCTCCATCGATGGCGTCGTGCTATTTCTTCAGGTTGACGCTCGGGTGGTCCTCCTTGAGCACATCATCCGTCGTGTGGGAGTTGTCCACGTGCACGTGGACGAGCTCGTTGAGAATTTTTTGACTTTTGCATGCTTCTCGGTGTTGTCGAGGTTGGCGCCGATTACCTCCGGTGATATGGTTCCCTTTGGTTTGGTAATCGTGCTTGCGATGGCGGATTCCAAAACTTGGATTCCTCCCAGGGTGTGTGGTGAAGTCATCGCCATCTTAACCTTGTTGGTCTTGGAAGGTCCGGCACTCGCCATTACGTCCCCCGTGCAACTAGCACGCGAAGACCGTTTGTGAGAGTAACCCCACAACATTGGGGAAGTGTCGCCTCCCGAAGTCCACTTCCTCTCACGATCGATGAGGTAGTTATAGATTTTATTTCTATATTTCTAGGCCGTTACAGTCGGCACAATCATGTGGTAGAAAAATACTATTTTCTATGCTGCTACATTTTGCACAATCACGTGGATTCTAATAAAAAACTCTAAGTCGTGACTCTTGGCACGAGGAAAGCTAAGAAAGCCTAGAGTTGTTGAGCAAGAACAAGATCACAAAGTACAAGAATTTGAGCACCGCTAAAAACATGTGAGGAGGAGGCGGAGGGAGTCACTAACCAAGATTTTGTACCCCCCACACACTCTTTTCTCGCTATTCTTATCGTGTACTTCTTCTTCTTGTCTTCTGGTCTTCCCTAGCCTCTTCTTGTGTTCTCTTGGCACACCTCGCGCCTCCTTGGAGGAGCCCTCCTTGTACTCCACGGTAATGGGGCGGCCTCCAAAATTTCTCAAAGTGTCACCTTCCTCTATGTTCTTTTTCCCTTAGGCCGTGAGAGTCCCTGGACTTGGACAAAAGCACTGCCAAAATTCTTGGTTGAAGAGGAGGAGACGCTCCCCACCCTGTCAAAGGAAAATCCACTGAGCCCCCTGGCGAGTGGATGGAGCCTAGAGGAGATAGAAGAAAAAACTAGAGCGCATAAAGAGCTGTCCAAAGCAATTTACGGCGCTTAACACGGTTACGTTTTCAGCCCATACCCCTCAGTGGCGTTTCTATTGCTACTACAGCTACTCACGACGTTTTACATCTTTTGTAGCTGTTGAAACCGTCGCACACTTGGTCACGAGGGTCATCCTTCTCTGATACCAGTGTAATGAGTCGTATCTCTAGCTTCTGCTCAACGTCGTCGTTGTAGTTTACAGAATGGTGATCTCAGTCCGTGGGAGGGGTTTCCCCCCTCGCACTACTGAGGAGCAATTGTCATCAACGATCCTGAGAAGGGAGACAAAAACGTTTTGAGCCTCGAGAGGCCCATTTCCATTTTTAAACATTACCCCTTTGTTCTGGAACCCAAACAAGGCATTTATACCTTGAACTTGTGAGTTCGCGCGAGTTCTACTGAGAAATCTGTCAAAATCATGCTAATTTGCGACTTCAGTTTTTTAACACGATGTTACAAAATCATCGCATGCGAGGCACGCTAGACAATTTTGCATCCAGTTTTGTGCTCGGCGCTCACCCTCTCTCTCTTGCTGATCCCCTCCCCTCATCCATCTCACCTCAACAGGCGAGGAGGGGGGTCAAGGGCGAGGGTGCACGACCACCAGCCTCGCTCGTGAGCCCTGGTGACCCCTTGGTCGCTGATTGAGTTCCCAGCTCAATCAGCGACTGGGGCTGGCTGGCGGTTGGCAATCCGGTCATCTGATCGGCAGCCGGCCACCGAGCTGACCGGCTGCCTGCTGGCCCGTGCCAAGCGCGTGGCTGGCCACCAGCTAGCCCTCGCTCATTGCGAGGACGGGGAGGTTCAAAACCGCCCTCCCGCTACACAGACCTCCAAGTACCCACAGTGCATGTTGCGAGAATTAATAGAGGGGCTGCCACAGCGGCGCGACATCGACCATAAGATCGAGGTGGTGCCAGGGTCATCACCAATGGTGCAGTCGTATAACCGCATGAGCGACGTGGAGCTTGTGGAGCTCAAGAAGCCGTTGGGGGAGTTGGTGGACCATGGATTCATTCGGCTCTTCATTTGGCTCAAGAAGTAGTTGGGGGAGTCGGTGTCTCCATACGCGCCATTGGTGCTGTTCATAAAGAAGAAGTCAAGAGAGTTGCGAATGTGCGTGGACTATCGAGCACTCAACAATATCACGGTGAAGAATCGCTACCCTTTGCCATGGGCCGAGGAGTTGTTTGACCAGCTACGAGCTGCGTGTGTCTTCAGCAAACTGGACCTAAGATCGAAGTATCACCAAATCCGCATTGCGGAGGAGGATGTGGAAAATACCGCATTTCAGATGCGTTACGGACACTTCGAGTATCTCGTGATGCATTTCGGGAAAACGAATGCCCCGGCTTCATTCACAGCGTTGATGAACCGGGTATGGCATCCCAAATTGGACCAGCTTATGGCCGTCTTCCTCAATGACATCCTTGTCTACTCGCGGACCATGGAGGAGCACCAAGAGCACCTGTGGACGATGATGGAAGTGCTAAGAAAGGAGCGACTATTCACAAAGCTCAGCAAGTGTGAATTCGCCAAGCAAGAGGTGGAGTTCCTCAGGCACATTGTCTGTGGGAGGGAGATCCGTATGAACCCAAAAAAGGTGGAACCAATGAGGGAGTAGCCAGAGCCGGGGTGCGTGTATGATTTCCAGGTTTTTGTGGGTTTTACGAATTACTACCGGAGGTTTATCCTGGAGTATGCGGCAATGGGAGCACCCTTGACAGACTTGCTCAAGAAGGGACACCAATGGGAGTGGAGTGCAGAGGAGGGGCAAGCCTTTGGAGCAATGAGGGGCTGCCATGTGAACCAGTGTTGGTGCACCCGGACACGAGTAATGAGCACGTGTTGGCGACGGACGTGATTGACTATGCAATCCGCAAAGTGATAATGCGAGACCAAGGGAAGGGGTTGCAGCCCATTGCGTACTACTCCAAGAAGCTGAAAGGGGCTGAGCTCAACTACTCGATCCATGAGAAGGAGATGCTCGCAGTGGTCCAGGCCTTCAAGCAATGGAGGTGCTAAATTGAGGCGTGACGGTGCGTGGTGCACACGGATCACTACGCGCTCAAGTACCTCAAGTCGTAGCCGAACTTGAATCTTTTTCAAGCACGGTGGATGGAGCTACTGGAGGGCAGCTTCGACTACGAGCTCTAGTACAAACCAAGGAGGATCAAACCAGCGGACCCGCTTTTGCGTCGCCCGGACTTAGGCGTGCATGCGATCACAATTCTGGCTGAGTCTCCAATCATTTGCAGCATGTTTGCTCACAGGTATGTGGGGGACCAGGACCTTGCCTGGAGTACGGTGAAGGGGTGCAAGTGGGGTGGCCAGTGTTAGCGGGGTGAGAAGGGGAACCAGATTGTGGTGTTGCAGAGTGTGTCGTTGCAACAAGCACTGTAGGAGAAGACGCACGACTCGCACTACAGTGGTCACTTTGGCCATGATAAGGCAATCAAGAATCTTGCACACCAGTATTGATGGGCGATGATGGGAGAATTTTGCAAGGAGTTCCTGGGAAGCTATGACACGTGCCAAAGGATCAAGTCACGAAGGGCACAGGCGCCAGGAGAGCTGCAGCCACTACCGGTGCCGGAGCGCCCATGGATGGACATCTCACTGGACTTTGTGGGGGGTCTTCCACGGGACGCAACGGGAAACACCATGGTGCTAGTGGTAGTGGACCGGTTCATGAAGATGGCGCACTTCATTCCATGTACAAAGAAGGTCACCGCAACAGAGATGGCTCAACTCCTCTTGCAACATGTCATCAAACTTCACGGGGTGCCGAAATGCATGGTCTCTAACCTCGACCTGTGCTTCACCTCCCGGTTTTGGGAGGAACTCTTCCAGAATCTGGGCACCCATGTGGGTCTTTCATCGGCCTACCATCCTTGAATGGATGGCCAAAATGAGTACACGAACTAGATCATGTGGCAGCTGTTACACGGGATCTTGGATGGTGAGGGATGGGAATGCAAGCTCCCGGTGTCTGAGTTTTCCTTCAACCCAGCAGTGTGTGCCTCGACGAGGCAGTCCCCTTCAAGGTGGTGTATTGGGTGCAGCCTACATGTCCCTTTGACATGGCAATGATATTGGACCTACCGGCGGTGCAGCAATTTGCATGTGACTTCATGCAGGTGTGGCCGGGCGTACGAGATGCACTTCACAAGGTGCATCAAGACATGAAGCGACAAGCAGACAAGCACCAGACAACCAAGGAGTTCTCGGTAGGACAAAGGGTGCTGCTGAGCCTGTGGAATCTGCCACTAGCGGGGGTGGGCGGCGATAAGCTCAAGCCTGTGAGGGTGGGCCTTTTTTCTGTCAAGGAGAAGTGGCCAATGGTAAGCTACGATTTGGAGTTTCCGCACCACTACAAGATCCATCCTGTTTTCCATGCTTCTCTCCTCAAGGCCTAAAGGAGTCGAATGCACAGTTTGCTGCGCGGGGACAGGCTCCTCCTCCCCTGGTCTTGGTGGAGGGTGAGGAGCAACTGATGGCAAAGACTCTCGGGCATTGTCTACGCGGCAACGGGTGGCAGTGGCTCGGCTATGGGCCTGAGCACAACTGGTGGGTCTCCGAAGCCGATTTCCACAAGGGAGGTGCGGTCAACACGGTCCTCCAAGCGGACCAAGAGCGCACCGGGATGGTGCGCCCTTAGAGGGGGTGTGATGTTATGGGAGTCGCCTGTCGAGGCAGTGGTTACATCATCATCATGATGTTATATGCATGTTTTGATGCTCTTGTTTTGTTCTAATGAAAAAAATATGAAATTGACTCAAGAACCGGGTCATGTGGTGTAGGGACGAGAAAGATATGGTCACGCAAACATGGGAGGCACACCTCCCAAAAATAGGAGACATACCGGTCCGACCCCGAGCACGACACAGTGCCCTTCTTGCCCACTACAGCTGAAGCGCACCTGGATGGATGCTTAGCCAATGAGGCAAGGTTCATTGGGTTCCATGGGCACTTCGTGATGGCGGCTGGAGCTGCATTCACAAGCGTGGGCATTTCAGGCGGCCGTGACCCCCATTGGCGATGTTTCCAGTGGCAGTCACACGTGGAGCACTCAAATGGCCATAACTCAGTCGTTTCTCCACGGCTCGAGGTGTTCTTTGGTGCATTGGAAATCTTGCAACGCGTACTACATGATGCATGTGTTGTTTATGTGATTGGACCTAAGTAGAGGAATTTGGAACGCCAGGGGGCTCTAGGCTGGCTCATCGGGACTGGTACATAACGAAGCTTAGGGGTTGTTCTAGGCATGCCAACCTTACCAAGAGACTCTGTACAATTTTTTATACTGATCTGTCAATTCTAAGGATTCATTCCTTGCCTAACTCTCCTTGTGTTCTAAGCATTACCTTGCACACTTCCATTCGATCTTACAAGTCTTTCGCAACGCACCTTGGTGCAAACACCAACAAGAGAGTCACACAAAGGGAACCTTGGTCATTAGCACTGGTCTAGTTGTTAGGAGAGGGTTGTGCGACATTCTAAGGGTTGGACGGATACACCAAGGGGTCGGAGTTGGGAGGTTTATCCCAAGGACTTGGTGTGTAACCATCATGCTGGGCGCCCCTCGTTTCACACGCCGCTTGGCTCGAACAACGATGATCCGACTTATGCCTTATTCTCATTCTCAACATTGTATGACGCGTTCAACACTTGTCATCACAGTACACTTGCTCCTCAATGAAAACAACCAAATTGTCCCAAATTTTGAAATTGTCTGTTGTCCCTCACCTCATCACTTTGAACAACCTACGTTCCCCTTGCAGGAGCCACGTGGCACATTGGCACTACAGTACAGTGCCTATCCACCAAAATCCTTTACAATTATCCAAGGGGAGAGTGACCATATACCCCTCATTTCGGAGAATTAGCCTGATTTCCCCCTACCTCATAACAATAAGGCTCACGTGCCCCTACCGCAGAACAATAAGCCAGATTTGCCCTTGCCTCGCAACAATAAGACCGATCTGCCCCTTCTACATGGACACTAGTTTGTAGGCGTAGAAAAAAAACAGTATACCCCTCTCGTTTGTCAAAAGACACATGTCGACGTCGCATGGATGCGGAGTCAACATCCTGACGTCACATTTTTTTACCCATTTATCACAAACTCCTAAATGGAAGGGCTTGTGATTTTTCATAAGTGGTTTGCAGGGAGTTAGCATGGGGGTCAGAGACTCCCCATGCGATGAAAGGGAACCTGGTGGTGCCCTGTTACCGTGGGGCTCAAGAGGTGCCNACCTACGTTCCCCTTGCAGGAGCCACGTGGCACATTGGCACTACAGTACAGTGCCTATCCACCAAAATCCTTTACAATTATCCAAGGGGAGAGTGACCATATACCCCTCATTTCGGAGAATTAGCCTGATTTCCCCCTACCTCATAACAATAAGGCTCACGTGCCCCTACCGCAGAACAATAAGCCAGATTTGCCCTTGCCTCGCA
>SZWC01001285.1:163535-174011 GCA_023375785.1 Penium margaritaceum | reverse complement strand
AAAGACAGCTACTGAATGATCAAGTGGTTTGTGGAATGATGGGTTCGAACCTCAGACCTCCCAGCCTGCAACCTCTTGCTGGCGAAGGTACCCCCTATTGTTTTAGCTGAGTTCGTGACCTTGACCATTTATTCCCTAACATTGATTAGAGTGAGTAATAAGGCTGGCAATGAATAGGCCATGCACAAAAAACAGGGGATTGCAGAGTTTCAGTCGTTGTGAGTACTCTGTGTGTACCTCGACCTTCAGCCTTCAACATTTTGTCCCAGAAGGATGAATTCAGCCTTCAACCTTGACTTTCAATCACCTAGTATGGTGGCGAGGGAAGGGTTGAATGTATTGTGGTGGCCCTCCTTATGTTTTTTTAGTTGTTTTTTTTTCCTGTAAGAATAGTAATTCTTCCATCTTTGTCGTCACATTTGTCGTCGTCTGTCAACAATTGCACGTGTTGTTCTCCACTTTTGACATATGCAGGATCACACTTTGTTGGAAAAGCTTCTACGATGGTGGGATCCGCAACAAACGTACGCGTGGATTCTGATGGGAGTGTTAGCGTTGTTCGAGGCATGGAAACTTTTTTGCACTCAAATGTGGGCATAGGCACAAGCGTACTTGAGGATGTGGATGCTGGTGCAATTGGAAGCATGGGCGCATGGACATCAACGGAGAAAGCTGCAATCTCTTGTACAACAGTCGCATTACCAACCATCACCGTGCCGAAGACTTGTAACGGTGTGTTGTTTCCATTAAAAATGACAGAAGTTAAGATTGTGGCGGATGGAAATTGTCTATTTCGTCCTTTGTCACAAGGTCTTTTTGGAACTGAAAATGGCCATCAGATTTTGAGACAAGGTATAGCAGATTATGGGCGAGACAATTTCCATGCTTACGGAAAATTTGTTATGGGTGCTCATGACATGGTTTTCCTCACATCTGAGGCATACCACACTTTTATTCACAAAGAGGGAGTTTGGGGCTCAGCTGCGGAGGTGTACATGTTCGCGCACATGTACAATATTGATGTATTTTTGTGGACATTTTTGAAATCACATTTTGAGTGTGTTTTCAAAGGTGGAAAAGAGGGATCACAAACTTTGCATGTTCAACTTTGGAATGACCATTATGAATTGTTACAACAATGTGAAGGAGGTGATTTCTATGGCAATGATGTAACAACCGACTCTTTGAAGACACATGCATTTGGTACAAATGCTTGCTACTTTGAGAGTGCTATTGCACCTAAAACAGCTGAGTATGGAATGAGTATGGATGATATCTTTGCAGTCCCACATGAAAACAAACAAAAGCGCAAAGTGGAACACGATCAAGATTATAACCGTGAAAAATTTTCAGAAACCCGTGTGCATCCTTCAACTTCTGCAAAAACAGAAAAGTCTTCAGAGACATTCACTAGATTACAATCATTACAGCCTTTGAAACGATCGAATGATGGAAACTTAAGTGATGTACATACAATTGAAACAAATGAGGGGTCAAGTACTGTAATTTTTCCATTGGTAACAACCGTGTCATGTATGCCAAGTACACCAATTGTACAATCATGTAATGCATTCATGGATTGTGAAGAAGTCAATGGATGCCAAACACCAGTGCAAGTACATGGCGTAAGTGAAAACTGGCATGGTTTACCATGCAATTTGAAAGTGAAGAGGATTGAGCGAGATGGAAATTGTTTGTTTCGTGCTCTTTTGTATCTTCACTATGGACATCAAACTAATCATGGAAAACTTCGCCAAGAGATAGCATCATATGCGTGTAGCAAGTACACACAGTTTTACCATCATCTTGTTGTTGGGCATAGATTTGAATTCAAGTCAAAAGAAAATTATTTCAAATGCATCACGCGTGAAGGAACATACGGATCATTTGCAGAAATTTCATTGTTTCGTACAATGTATTATATCAGTGTTTTCCTATGGAGCTCCCAAGTGAAATCGTTTCAATATGTCTTCCTAGCATCCCGCGACACTAGGCCGTCAATCCATATAAAATATTACAATGAACATTTTGAAGCTTTGAGTAAGAATATTGGTGGGCGCCTTTACAGAATTGGAGTTGATGCTCAATGTCTAAAACAAAAACTATACCAACCAACTGTGGAACACATGGAACGTCTAAATCATATCAATACAATAAGGAATGTTCCTATGTCAGACCAGATTAAGGATGATGTTAAAAAGCTTCATCCGGTTGATATAGCTCATGCACAAGATCCCTCCACATGTTTTCTCCCTTTTGACTCCACAACCCCACCACCCCCTACCATCTCACTCTTACCCCTTGCCCACCGTCATTACTCTAGTGAATCAGTTTCAAACACACCACAAGCACCTACGACCTTACCTCTGCAGTCCCTCTCACCTTGTCCTCTCATTGATGGCAAAGACCCTTGTGCTCGTCCACATGTACCCATCAACCCCGCATCTCCCTTACCCTCTTTCCTTTCATCTTTCCAAACCACCACCCCTCAACCCTCTAGTTACCCTTTTCCCACCCTAGCACACCCTCAATTTAAATCAAAGTCAAACCTTTCTAGACAAAAACTTATTTTTTCCCACACACCACCTTCATTGTTACGTGCTCCCACCCCCCAGATTCACACCCCCCAAATCCCCACCCCCGAGATCCCCACCTCCCGGATCCCCACCCCCCAGATTCTCCTCCCCCAGATTCCTACCACCTTAATTCCCACCCTCCAGATTTCCACCCCCCAGATTCCCACCCCTCAGATTACTACCCCCCAGGTTCTCAACCCCACTTTTTGCCCTCAATCTTCTATTCCTACAACACCCATTGTGCTTTCTCCTATCCCCTGCACTCCCACTTCCCCATCACTACAGTCAACCATGCTCCACTCTACTCCACCCATAGTTCCTCACCTTCATAACCCACTCCCAGGTATCCACGCTGATAAACCCACACTAGGTCATTTCATGTCACTTGTGCACAAAATTTTTGGAGAAAATGCTAGTTTACAAAGTTTGCGATGTGAGGGTTCTTTTGTACAAACTTTACATAAACAAATGAATCCACTTGAACAAAAACCAAAGGATGATGCAAGTAATTCTACTTTAAAAGCAGATGAAAACGACTTGAGAGCTTTTGATGTTCAAAAATCAAAAACCACTAAACTTGGAGGGAAGACGGCATTTGAATCAAGTGCAAAAGTTTCAAAAAAAGAACACGTTCTTATTGAAGACCATGTACGTTCACATTACAGTGAATGTCATAACGACGGTATGGAAAAGCACATTGGAGTTTATAGATTTGGCAAAAAATTCTCAATGCAAGTACTCCACAAATGTTTCTATGGTTTTCTGTCATCTGCGTCAGCAGCAATAGTAAGAGAATACATAATGCATTCGTGTTGTGACAAATTAGCCATTCGAAAATGGAACTTTGAGAAGTATGCAATACATTTCATGAACGGTGGCGAAGTCATTAAGGACGAGAAATTCACTCTCTTTGTTGATCAATTCCTTGATCTTGCAGACTTAAGTAAAAAAAGAGATGATGCAAAATTTGAGTATGAAGTCCAGTATGGATCTGTTCTATGCTTCATTTTAAGCACAATGTTAGAAAACACTTTGAAAATGGAGAAAATCGTTTCATGTGTATTGGATGCATAACAATGAAACGATGTCATGGAAAAAGTATCTTTGAAATCCAGAACGGTTTTGTGATGAATCATGTGGATGAAAGACTACGAAAACTTTCGCCACTTGAAGAGCGACTTATTTGTCCTTGTATTCCTTTCATGAACATAATGCTAGTAAGACAAGGTCGACAGCAGAAGCTATTTGGTGGAGTCACAACTGTACCAATGGATATGGTACAATTGGTGGTAAAAATGCCAAGAGTAGTTTCTTTGTTACATACAACAGCTGTTTCACTAAAGAAAAACTTGACTTCAAGTCTTCAGTGATTGAAGACAATGTTCGCCCTCTGGTGGTTGTACAAGGTGCAAAATTTCTTGTTGATAACTCACCTTTGTTCAAAGATTTAGGTATCGGATTTTCTAAGGATCAAGCAAAACAACTCGGTGATGATATTAAATCTGCACTCGAGAAAGAACCTGATGTGGTGGATGATTCACCTGAAGAAATTAGAGAAGAATCCCATGAACCGGATGGAGGTATGCACATTCTATCTTATACAATACACCATATTTTCAGCCTTTACGAGAAGGTCATATGGCGATAGCGCCTGGTCAAGGAAAAGAACCTTGTCATGTTTTTATTCATAACAACATTGAAGAGCTTTGTTTTCCAAGTCTGTTTGGAGGGAACCCAAGAGTGGCTCGGATACGGTTGCAACTAGATGCTTTCAAAGACGGTGCTTCAACTACTTACAAAAGAATTGTTAAGTGGGAAATCTTTAACAAAGATCGTAGATTTGCACTTCGGATTGATAACTTAATTTTCAAGTTTTACCATCGTCCAAGTTCTGGCGGTACGAGAAATTGCTTCCGTACGTGTGAGACAAGTAATACATCGAAACATAAAAGCATGTGATCTTCGAAACCAAACTACATTTACACATCTTATGGAAAGTAATACTTTGTATGATGAGTTCAAAATATTACGTGGAACCATAGCATACTGGGATGAGAACAAAAAGGACCTGTTTGCCTTCTTGCGACAAAAGAAGGAGAATCCGACATTCTTTTTCTCGTTATCAATGGCTGATACACGATAGATTGAATTGATACGCATACTATCTCGGTTAGCCGGTGTTGAACTATCAGATGAAGAGTTAGAGAATCTTGAAATAGAAAAGCGTATGGCTTACGTACGCAATGATCCTGTAACTACTGCACGATACTTTCATCATCGGCGGATGAGTTTTTTTAGAAATGTTCTTCTTACACAGGATGGCCCTGTTGGAGTGATTGCAGACTATTTTGGTGTCATAGAGTTTCAGCATAGAGGTAGTCCACATTGCCACATTCTTTTGTGGGTGAAAGATGCACCTAACATCGATGACTGCAATATGGGAGAACTTATAAATTTTGTAGACAAGTACATCAATACTGATGTCAATATTTTGCAGAAAATCTTCGCTCGCTTCAGTCTCACCGATGTACTTTTTGGTGTCGACAAAAGAAGGAAAAAAAAATCAACAACAATGTGCGTTTGGTTTTCCCCAACCTCCGTTCCCGGCTACTACCATCATAACTCCATTGGATGATGATGTTTCTAAGAACGGGAAACAGCTACACCGTGAGAGATATGCACTCATGATAGGTACATTAAAAACAATTACTTCAGATATAACCTTTCACCAATTTTTGGACTTGAGCAACCTAACTCCTGCGCAATACATTTGTTGCATAAGATCAACGGTCAGTCGTTCAACGATACTTTATGAACGAAAACCAATTCATCGTAATGTGAACCCATTCAACGCAGGAACTTTGACTCTTTGGCAGGCAAACATGGACATACAGATGTGTATTCACCCATATGCGGTCGCAAACTATGTAGTGTCATACATGTGCAAAGGTAACCGAGTAATGAGCCAAACTTTGTGGAATGTAGATGAAGCTTTAAAAACAATCATATTACAGAAGGAGCACGTTCTCTCATTAGTAAGATTGGACGGGCGTTGATAAAAGATCAAGAAGTATCTGCTCAAGAGGCAGTTACCTTGATGACAAGCCTCCCTCTTCGTTTCTCAAGTAGAGGGTTTGCTTTCATTAACACGAGTTCTCCTGATGAACGCTTGTTGATTGTGAAACCTAAAAAGGACATTGAAAAATTGGCTCCGGAGTCAACTGATGTTTTTGTAGGTTATGCGGTCATTTGTCGTTATGAAAATCGTCCGCTAGAGCTTGAAGATGTGTGTCTTGCTGATTTTGTGGCCAAGTATGATCTAACACGTAGAGTACCTGATTTTGACCACATTGATGAAGAAGTAGAAAGAACAGAGAAGGAAGCGGAATTTAATGAAGCTAATTCACATGACAATGGTATTGAAGAAGATAGTTTTAGTGTGGAAGAAAATGTGGGTACTCAAAACCGTTCAAGAAATACAACGTACGATGACATGAAAAGGTATAGGTTACGATCTCACCAAAGAATCATTCGTTTTGTTAATTATCGTCAACACAATGATGATAGCAAATATAGACGTGAGAAGGTAGTTTTGTTTGTCCCTTTCCGATTTGAAAACGATCTTTGTAAGGATAGATGTGAAAACCTTTACAACGAGCACATCCATTAACATACAAAAGAAAGGTGAGGAATACTCACCAAACTCATCCAGTTGGGAGAAATTGTTAAGTGAAATGGTAACTTCTGTAAGAGAATAACATGCATGTGAAGATGAAGATACCATTCCCCATACTAGTGGAAGTACATTTAATTCACCAATTCTAGAAGATAAAGAAGTAACCCGTCGAGTTGGTCGACACATGTTTGCAGATCAAGTAGTTAACAATGAAGAATATGATCATATGAACCAAATGCTAAATGAAGAACAAAGAGCCTTTGTTGACCATGTCATCCACGAAGTACGAGTTGGTTCAGAACCTGTTCGACTTTTTTTTACGGGGGGTGCAGGAGTAGGGAAATCAACTGTAATCAGATCTCTTCATGAACGGCTTTGTAGAATATACAATACTGGACCTAATGCAGATATTACTACTTTGAAAGTACTACGACTAGGTCCAACGGGAGTTGCCGCCTTCAACATAAATGGCTTCACCATCCATAATGCTGTTAAACTACGTGTTCATCAGTTTGAATACAAACTCTTAAACAGCGATGAAAGACACACATTAGCCTGTGAACTTGGAAGTGTACAATTTACAATTGTTGATGAAATTTCTATGGTGGGAAGAAGAATCATGCATGCTTTAGATCGAAGAATGAGAGAGATTGAAGGCAATGATTTTGCCTCCTTTGGTGGTGTTCATGTTCTTTTTGTTGGAGATTTGTTTCAGTTACGACCAGTTCGTGATAGGTTTTCATTTCTTTCATTGGACGATAGTTGTCAATTTAGCGATGACAAAGAGAATTCACAGGTAGAAACATGTTTTCCCTGGCGTAAGTTCAAAATGTACAAACTCACGACAATAGTACGACAACAAAATCATGATTTTGCAAGACAACTAAATCGTCTTCGTCAAGGAAATTCCACTGAAGAAGATAATGTATCTTTTGAGAGTTTACAAGTGACAACTATAAGTGATCATGATAGATTGAATGTGCTCCATATGTACACAGTGAAAGACAAAGTCAATGCTCACAATTTAAGTTTGTATGAAACAACCACAGCGGTGAAGTTTGTGTGCAAAGCAAGAGATGCTTGTCTCTCAAGTGCACTGTTTGAGAGAAGCATGAAAGCATCATCAAAAAGAACTATGGACCAGCAAAATACTGGAGGTCTAGCTGAAATTCTTCATTTCTACATTGGTTGTCGTGTTATGATGGTAATCAACATTGACACTTCTGACGGTCTGGTGAATGGTGCAACAGGTTTTCTTAGGTTGGCTCACATGGTGTCAGATGAGGTGAAATTCTTTTGGGTTCAGTTTTTGAGTAATCGTGTTGGACAGAAACGTCTTGGAGAGCACCAAGCACTCTACCAATCAGAAAACATACCTTTTAACTTCACTCCAATATTTAGTGAAGAAGAAAAGTTTTTTGTCGGTGGTGAGTCCAATTCACAAATATCAAGGGTTCAATTTCCAATAGTGCATGCTAATGCAATTACAATTCATAAATGCCAAGGCATCACTTTGTCAGAACCAGCAATAATCGACTTAGCATGTAATGTACAACCACATATGTATTACGTGGCCTTGAGTCGGTTCTCTGACAACTGCTTTATTAGATTATGGAACTACAAACGGAAAGACATAAAGATTTGTACTGAGGTTGTTACAGAAATGAAACGCCTCCGTGCTAAACCGTTAACATTAAACATTGTACCTATATCATGTATAGTTCAACCCAACAAGATTTCAGTGTATTATCACAATGTACGGTCACTGAAGGCTCACATGCTTGATACTTTGAGTCGCATGGAGTTTCAAAACATTGATATGATTCTACTTTGTGAAACACATCATGTTGGTGATCCATGCCATCTGATGGACTGGTTTCATCCAAAGATTGTACACGCAACTGAAGGTTCATCTGGACTGCTTGTTGCATCGGAAGAAAACATCGTGGAGGTTAAGGACATCGTTTTTCCAAATGTTCAATCCATGAGATTCAAAATTCACACATCACTTGTTGGTGATGTTGCGTTTCTTCTCATTTACCGCCACCCCAATACAAAACTATGTGGAACTACAAACCTACTACACCGTACGATGCAGAAATACAAGGACTCACCTTGTATCATTATTGGTGATTTGAATGTTGATATGTTTAAAGCACTTCCAACTGGGTGGAATGAATATTACCCTCTTGGCTTCCACAATTACATTACTTTTCCNTTCAATCCATGAGATTCAAAATTCACACATCACTTGTTGGTGATGTTGCGTTTCTTCTCATTTACCGCCACCCCAATACAAAACTATGTGGAACTACAAACCTACTACACCGTACGATGCAGAAATACAAGGACTCACCTTGTATCATTATTGGTGATTTGAATGTTGATATGTTTAAACCACTTCCAACTGGGTGGAATGAATACTACCCTCTTGGCTTCCACAAGAAGCCAAGAGGGTAATATTCATTTCCAACATACATTGCAGGTTCGTGCATTGATCATTTGTGGAGTAATATGAGCAGTGATAGGTTGCATGTTTTCCAGCGGAAACAATACACTTTGATCATTTTCCATTCATATTCACGATTTGTTAACGTATACTTGTACCATGTTACGCTTTGTGTCCTCTTATTCATCTTTATTTTGCGCTGCGCGCAGTTTTCCTAACGAATCTTCACATTGTACAAACTACTGTAAGTTTTGTTCAATGCTGATTCAACTACTCTTTTGAGGAACTTAACAATCATTGCAACAAAACTAAGAAGGATTTCCAGCATTTGTGTTCTATCAACGTTCCATGAAACATTTGTGTGCTTCTCCAAGTTGGTTTTTTTACCTATGTCCATTGCTGAAGTGCCACAGAGTGGATTTCATCGTTATTGTGTGGTGTGGAATATGGTTTGTGTTGTGTTTGTGTGCGTGGGGAGAGGAGGGGTCTTGGTGTTGCAGGCAAAGCGGTGTTTGATTGGTGACTTGGGCCTAAACTACACAGAGTTTCACCTTTACGTGATGAATTGTGGCGAATTCATGCACAACGATCGTTCGCCAAGGACCTTGGATGCAGGCGTTTTCTTCTCAGATGAGTCTAGATCAGCCATCGATATGCATATAGACCCATCACTCTTTTCATCTACAAATGAGAGTTGGACACAAAAAGCGAGGCATTGTGATGCGTTATTCAAGGATTGGGAACAATTCAGCACTTATGAAATCCATGGCGTTGACACCATTCCTGCCCATGAGATATATGTACAATAACATTCTTTTGAAGGTCGTTCAGGTTATGTTCACATGCATCCACGGCTTGAATTATGTTTCATATCTACGTTACAGGTTCTCTGTTGGTGGAAAACATTGTTCACTCAAATGGTGTATGGGCCAACCATATGCCGTCAAAGTTCAACCTCGACCTGATTTTATCCCAAATGTATTGGATTCCATGCGCAAGAACAAGAGAACAGCATTGTATTTGGGACGTTTCATCCCTCCAACAGAATACAAGGTATGTTCATATCTTATGTTGTTGGGTGTACAATGACGTTGAACAATGGTTGAAAATTGGTTCATGTGTTGGTTTTGTTGCAGCTTGGTTTAGCTTTGGGTGTCATGAACAGAAGTAAGTGCTACAACCGGTTCCAACGTGGAAAAGAGGTACAAGAGTTTGTCATTTATGGCGATTCCACAATGCTCATGGGAACTGCATGGGACCATCATGCATCAAGTCTTCAAGAATTTATGGACAATGATAAGGTTGTTGTAATGAGTAACGTATCTTACAATGAGGTGCGGCTGACAACAACCGAAAGGTATGTACCTCAAAACAAATTCTTTTAGTTAAGCCCTCCTTTGCACTTTATAAGCTACACGACATGCATATGCACATGCACATATAAGCATTAGTTTAGAAGCACATTCTTGTCAACTCCTTGCATTACATGATGTTTGGAAAATCGTGGGCTTGTGCAGAACAACCATTCTTGAGATAACGCATCCAGAGCTCATTGAAAAGGTGAAGGCATATGTGGATAGGACGTTAACGCCGACCATGTATGAAGTTCAAAGGTAATGTACAAATTCACATTAGAATCTTGCATGCTTTAAATTTTTTTCTTCTCAAGTAATAGTTATCTTGTTGGCATGCGTACATGCGTGCATGCTTGCATGCTTTCATATGTACCATCATTTGTATTTGTGTGTGTGTGTGTGTGTGTGTGTGTGTGTGTG
>SZWC01001285.1:119498-132218 GCA_023375785.1 Penium margaritaceum | reverse complement strand
CATGATTTTGAGGGTGGGCAAGTGTGGCCCCTGGAGTTGGAGATGCTTGTGGACAACATAGCGCATTGTGGCTGTGTGTTGTGGAGGCAACGCAAGCAAGAACTGAAAGGTTCTGAACCTGCTAGAGTGTGGCATCGATTTCACGTCAAACAGTTTCCATCGAGTACGTGGTTGCGTGGGTTTGTGTGGGAGCCAACTTTCTGGAACACGTGGTGGAACAGAGATGCCAGTGCGAGTCTACTGTCGCCATCATATTTGTTTTGGGCAAAGAGCGTGAGTGAGGCAGCAGTGGTAGCTGCTGCCAGTTTTCAATCAAGTTTGTGGAAGGTGGCGAGGCTGGTCATGGAGTTTTTGGCAGAGAACACTTTAACACTCTGGGTGCTGCCCAACAGCAAGTGGTGCAGGCAACGGTGCAACGTTTGTCAAAGGGCACTTTTGTGGACATGGTTGATGCTGCTAGCACGGCTGCTGATGGGAGGAGCAGTTTGACACGGCTTGGCGTGCAGCGCCAGAACGGGCTGAGAAGTGATGGGGAAAGGTTTTTACAAGGAGAGGAGATGAACGAGGGTGAGGATAGTGAACATCGTTGCGGGAAGAGGAGGAGGATGATGTAACCTTGTGTGGGAACAGAGTGGTTGGTCAGGTTGTCATGTGTTGTTGTGAATTGATGTCATTGGTTTTGTTGGTTCCTTTTTTTCTTAGACGTGCATGTGACAAGTTTGTTCTGAAGACATTGTGGAAGAACATGTACATACATGTGTGTTGTCTATGGTGAAGTGTGATTTGTTAGACGTTGAAGTTGTGAGCCTAAATGAATGCAATCGTGAGTGAACGAACACAATTGTGAGACTTCACTGCATGTTTGGTTAAGTGTGTAACTCTGATTGCATTACATGGAAGTGAAAGGGACATTAATGGATGGAACATGTCCACTGTAGTATTTATGAGTGGATGAAGCAGATAACTTGCACATATGTCTGAGTTGAAGGGATTTGTAGAAGCCGATGTGAATTCCATAGTTGAGCGATCATATCCAGGATGGTCAAATAGATTAAATAAAATCTTGGCAGAGGACACTCCGGGTTGGGTGATTGCCCAGTGAGCTCACAGTTTTGAGGTCTCCAAGAGTTAAGTCATCCTCATTTTCATGAATGAGAGAAAAACAAGAATGTCGGAAGGTGTTGTCAGAAAACATCCCCCGGGTGGAGGCAGTTCCAACGTGGCCCGACGGGTCTACTCTGTGTTCACGGCTATGTTTTGTGCAGGTTCTGAGTTTAAGCGTGAGCTTTCTGGTCGACTCACGCTATGTTTCTGGGAGTTGAAGACAATTGCGAGACAGTCACTTTTGCGAAGGTAATAGCGCAATTTTGCATTTTTTTTTAACATAGACATGACCTAAATATTTTTTGGGCTAGTCATGAGCTCTCCACCGCACCAAACCGTGCGCGATTCGGATAACCGTAGCTCCCGCTACGTCACTCAAAGCGCAGCACCCCAAACCAGCCGCTCACTCGGCGGCGCGCACCACGTCGCCCGCCTAGGCGCCTTCACACATCAAGGACCCATCAAAATGCCATTCCGGAGGCGCAGATGTCCCTACGCGTAGTGGCGGCGCCCCTTGCGCCTTTGGGGTCTATTTCCAAACTCGATGAGTTAATCATCGAGTTTGGTGATGGGGATGGATGTGGGTCAAAACCTGTTCGCGGACCTGATGTCGGAATTTTGACGAAGTCCCCGAGTAACAAAGTGTACTACTGAGTTCCGGACGCCGAGCCAGAAATTTGGTGAAGTCCCTCAGTAACAAACTGCACTACTGGCATCCAGCGGATCATTCGCCGGATGCCTCAGCAGCCCTTCCGGAGCAAAATCTCCAGATGGACTTTTGTTACTCGGTCAGGTAGACTATCCACCTCCGGTCAAACCGCGGCCGACTCCCAGAGCCGCCACGCACACCCTAGGTTTGGAAGCCCATATCTCCCTCGTTACTTGTCCGATTCCGGTGAAACAACTTCCACCGGATTGAGCACCTTGTCAACTTTCAGGGGCAATGCTCCATTTGAGGATCCGAGCAATCATCGACAAGGAATTTCCTCTCTCTGGCTGCTCGTCGGCGCCTCCCTACGCCGCACTCGGGCATGCAGAGGGGCAAATCTTCAACAGGTGTATGAAAGTACAAAGTGATAGATCTGTGTTGCATTTCTAGTTTTTGTGTACAAACACGTGAAATGTTTATGTTACTGTGTGTTTATTGTCATGAGTGATGTAGAAGCAAGTCCATTATGAAGATGTAGACTGAAGCAAGGCAGATAGTACTTCACAATAAGCAAAAGCTGACATGTGGAGCATATATTTGTTGGACCTTTGCAACATTCAGAGTGAACAGGGAGGTCCATGTGTCAGATTTGAAAAGTACAGAATTTGAGAATTGTGTGAGTGCAAGGGTCTTGTAGTAGTTAATGTGAATTAATTTTTCACCAGTTCTATGCAGGATGCTGAAACAGAGTGCGGTGAATCCTGGCATCTATGATGGTATAAGACCACTCCAGGTTCGGTGATCACATAGCTAGCTGTCCATTTTTGAGGTCTTGAAGAGTTGGACCAGCCACAATCCACAGGAATGACTTGTCTTGACAGAAGTTGGCACTCGTGTCTGGAGTTGCGAGATTGAACCACATTGGCGAGTGCTTGCCGTCCATGGCTGCGTGTGGCTTTGACATGAGGTTGCTATACTTTTCACAACAGATGTAGTAGATGGCGGATGCACAAAGCACCACATGTCATGGGGCAATGCCATCAACCTCCATGTTCTATTCCGCAAGAAAGAGCTGATGTAGTTGCATAGAATCAAACAGAAATTTAGGAAAAACAGAGGGAGGGAGAGAGAGAGGGAGAGAGAGGGAGAGAGGGAGGGAGAGAGATCCGGAGAGAGGGAGGGAAGGGGGGGGAGAGAGAGAGAGTAAGAGACAAGTTGAATGCACATTGACACTCATGGAATTGCACGGATACAATAAGGTGTGTGCTGGTTTCTAAGAAAGATCATCGAGACGTGTTATGTGGTCTTCCATACTAGTCCAAAGTTGTCTTTGTGCGAGTCTGCAAATCCAGCCGGGGTTTCCTCTTCGTTCAGAAACCTTTCTTGTCTTCAGCGCAGCTAACGTTGGTCCTGCCACCATCCAAAGGAAGCTATCATCTCTACAAAAGCCTGTACAGGACAGCTCTGTTGCAGAGAAGTACCAATAAGGGTAATGTTTCCCTTTCAGGTTCTTGCCAGGGATTGCGGTGCGATTGATGTACTGGATGCAACAGGTGTAGTATATGGCGGAAGTTGCAAGCATTGTATTCCGAGTAGGCTCGTTGAATGTCTGTCCAGTAGAAACATGGCGATAGACGGATGTAGATGCTAGAAGTGAAGCTAGATGAGCAGCAGTGTACATTTGCACATGAGTACATTGTTCCACATACCTCGATGTTTGGTTGGACACGTGTTCTTGGCGGAAGTCGTGGATTCTGAGCTTCTTTTGCTAGGAAGGTTGCGATGCGCTCATCCCACAGGCTGACTTCCTCCGTGAAGCCATCCTCGTCCATCAGCAGCAGGTCTGGGTCGTGTGGCATCGTCGGGAGAGGTAGCGTGATTGGAGCCATGCGTGGTCTTGCGGAGGAGGCGGCAACGGTAGTCGTGAGGCACTCCGCACACCAACTGACGGGAGGAGGTGCGACATTTGTGGCCACGAGGTGGCCGCAAGGCCGTCGGCATCTTTAGTTGTGGGTGGAGGTGCAACATTTCAGGCCTAAATGTGTGCATGTGCAGTCGTTGTCATTCAGGGCGCTAACCACAACGATGTCTAGGGCATCACAAGGGCAATCTTGAGGTGTTTGGTCGTCATCGCAGTCGTGTACCGAGAGTTGATGATCGTACGGAAGTATAAAGGAGGAAACCGGACAGTTGTTCAAGAGGATGTAGTTGGATCCTCATGTGCACATCACTCTTGTATGAGGTTGTACATGAGCATACATGGATTTGGTTGTACAAGGTTCAGTAGAAGGGTGATGGCGACGTCGTCCGGTGTCCGATGGCTTATCCGCCTGGGATTACGAGTCTCCCGTCAAGATGAGTAGGGTTTCTCGGTTGAGTTGCCCGGTGATGTATGTGTTGAGAAATGAAAGGTACCCGGGGGGGGGGGGGGACCCCGATGTTTTCTTGGTTGTGACAGAAGATGAGGTTCGACATGGCAGCAGTTGCTGTCCAATGACGTGCTCGGGTGCCAAGGTGGACTTGAGTCGTACGGTGACGACATTGTTGCAGAAGTGCGGAGCGATGGTGTCCGGTTGATGTTGTCAGAATGGATTGCTGAGTAGGTTGTACATGTCATGCAAAGTCCGACAACATTGAAGGTGGAGACTGTTGATCAACATTTAATGTGTGCCCGGTGAACGTATTGCTGTTTACCGTCAGATGAGTGTGATATCCGTCATACGAGGGACTTGAAGTTGTTTTGATAATGGTTCCTTTGTGAAGCTCCGGTTTTAACGTTCTTGACGGAGGTTGTATTCACCAACGGGTGGAAACATTGCGGTGGAACAATATTCTGCATAGGCGGTGTGCCGTATGGTGTGGCGTGTCAATCATGTGTGGCTGTCATTGAACATAACGTCCAACGTGTTGTCCGTCGTGGTTCTTGAAAGCGGACAGGTGCGGACGTCGGATTTGATAAATATGGTGAGGGGTTTGTCCGTGCATCCTTGTGGATTTGAACATAGTTTGGTGGTGGTCCCGTGCACTACTGAGAGAGGTGGGTGAATGACAAACATGGGTTCCAACATTGGTAAATGGAATTATATGGTGTGGAGTGGCATCCACTTGGGATAGGCAATTGGGAGTTATTTATGTTTACACGACGTGGCCAGATTGTCTCGCGTGTCGGTAGTGGTCGACCGAACGTCGTGTTTTGGGTAGGCGAGCACAGACCTCTACGTTGATTTCTGACCTACATGGACTATATGATGGTAGGTGTTACGACGTGCAATAATCTGGGGCATTCCGGGTGTTTTTTTGTGAGGGATGGACTACACATCAGTTTGCCATTTGCGGAATCATGCCATACTTAGTAGACACGTGGGTAGGTTGTTGCTGCATTCGCTCGAAAGTTACCAGTGCTGTTCAATGTTAAATATGCTGAGTACCTACTACATATGGTGTACCAAAAGTCCGATGTTTTTGGATTTCATACGCTCAATTTAAGACTAGAGCCTGTTAAAGGAAGTTGACGATGGAGGTTGATGGAACGCAACTTCATTTTTGGTAAAATTGTATATGTCTACGTCATGATGTGACGATATGGTGTTCATGTACGTAACATTGTTGGCAGCCCATGTGCAAGGATTGTGCATTTGGTATATTCGTAGTGTCATGTAGTTTTGAAGACAGTTTGGGATTTGTGGAAGGAAGTAAAACGGCACGTAGTCGAGGTCAAGGAAGCATATAGTCCGATGTTGGCATTGTTGTTATCCTTTTGGCACGCAGCGTACCTGCGTGACTCCTGCCGTCGGCGGAGCTCGTCCGCCCTAAGGACATTGAAAGTCGAGGCCGTCTGTTTTGGTCCCTCCCGTTGCGTGCGAGGTACATAAGCACACAGGGACTTAGGCACACTGATGTAGAAGAAAGCACGAATGCAATGCGCTGAGGGTTCCTGTTGTCTTGTGTAGGGTGTGGACGTAACTAAAGTGAGCAATGGCATTTGGTTCAACGTATTCAACAATCCGTGAAGTTGTCTGAGTTGCGTCTGTCCGACCTTCACGTGTCATGTGGATTGTATACATATCGTGGATGAATTCATATTAAAAGTAACTGTTTTGAGTCCCAGGCATCAAGGACGAACTGTATCCAACGGGACGCCAACACGGACCTTGTTTTACGTTTCCTTTTTGCGAGGTTGGCTCGTTTCGCATTCTACAGTACGTTGTGTTTCCCGTTGTTGTGAATGGTTGCTTTGTGTTTCGCTCCACTTGTGGTGTGTCGTGGATGTTGTCCTCATTGCAATATGTGGAATGTTGTGTGTTAACAGTGGGTGGTCAGTGGCACTCGGACATCGTGTGTGACGATGGCGGCAGAAGCATCACGAGGAAGGCTGGGGGCAAATACTGTACCAAGTGGATGTGACAGTGAGAAGTTAACGTTTGTGATGAAGATGAAGGCTTGTGTATTGGATGGGAACTCATTGTTCCGATGTTTCTCGTGGATGTTTTTTGGTACAGAAGATGAGCACATGCAAGTACGAAGGACAACGTTATGCCTCTTCCACAAGGTACATTGTGCATCTGAGCACTTTTGCAAAGTGTTCGCGAGTAGAATGTGAGATAGGGTCAATAGCGCGTGGCGTTGGGGTGCAATAGGGAGCTACCCATCCAGAGTGATGTCATTGTAGCACGGTTGGGCCGGTGAACCTGCGGAGGATCAACGCAGTCTTGGTTCTTGTAACGGGCTTGTGAAGTCTGCATCCGTAGCGTCACAATGTTCATCATCGATGGTCGTAGTTTTTTTTTCTTTCTAGGCATGTCGTCACTCCTACGTCGTGGTACAAGCAATACGTCATGGTGTTAGCATAGTCGCACTGTGCATAGGTGTCATTTTTACAGGCATTTATGCATCGCACACTCGCCACAACTCTTCGGTATGGAACAACAGTTGCAGCAATACTCTGAAAAGTTGACAATACGGTCATGCATTTATATCGACAAAGTGAACATCATACAACGATTGCCATCGATGGACACGTGACAACAACGTGATGCCTCTTCCACAAGGTACATTGTGCATCTCAACACTTTTCCACAATGTTTGTGAGTAGAATGTGAGATAAGGTCGATAGCGCATGGCGTTGGGGTACATTGGGGAGCTACCCATCCAAAGTGATGTCATTGTACCACGGTTGGGTTGGTGAACCTGCGGAGGATCAACGCAGTCTTGGTTCTTGTAACGGGCCTGTGAAGTCTGCATTCGTAGCGTCGCAATGTTCATCATCGATGGCCGTGCCTTTTCTTTTTCTTCCTTGGCATACCGTAACTCGTCCGTCGTGGTACAAGTAATACGTCGTGGTGTCAGCTTAGTCGCATTGTGCATAGGTGTTGTTTTCACGGGCATTTATGCATCAAACACTCGCCACAACTCTTCGGTATGGAACAATAGTTGCAACAACCCTCTACAATATCGACAATACATCAAACAACGCGTATCGTGCAAAGTCACAATTGTGCCTCAATAGCTGACTATGGATCATTTTGACATCGTTGACAATAATCAATATGTACACGATATCTGCATGACGAATAGTGCACGTCACACCGCCATGGCGGTGCAAACCCAAGACAACAGACATCACACATAAGCGAGGTAAGGAGGTAAGTGTTATGTACCATCAGTCTTTTCCTGTCGGGATGATGCAAGGAGACATCATTTCCCAACAGCCCATCAGAGGTTGACTTGGAGCTATACTGCTCCATCTTGTACGCACCAAATGTGTGCCATAGTTCCATAACATAGGTGCACACGTAAGCGAATACACGAACCAACAGCATATAGACAGATAACAAGGTAGTGAGATGAAAATAGGTAGATAGGTAGATAGGAAAGGAACAAACTGTAGTTAAAGTTTTTGGTGGTGTAGGGGAAATGCTGCCGAAATTTTCTCGAAGTAGCATGCATTACATGCACAACATGGCGATCTATTAGGGTGAAAGGGTATAAAGGTAGGCAGGTAGAAAGGTAGTTAAAGTGATCCAGGCATAGGGAAAACACTGTCGACATTTGTTTGGCATAGCTTGCATTAAAGTTACACAAATGACAACGTAGACAGGTACGATGGTAGAAAGGTAAACAGGTAGAGAAGTACATAAACTGTCCCAGGTATAGGACAAACGGTGGCCAGGTTTTTTTAGGTAGCATCAATTAAAGGTACAAAGGGATAGAGGTATAAAGGTAGGCAGGTGAAAAGGTAGTTAAAGTCACCTAGGTGTAAGGAAAATGCTGTCAAAATTTGTTTGGTGTAGCTTGCGTTAGAGTTACACAAATGACAACGTAGACAAGTACGAAGCTAGAGAGGTAGACAGGTAGAGAAGTACATAAATTGTCCCAGGTATAAGAAACCGGTGGCCAGAATTGTTTTACGTAGCATTAATTAAAGGTACACAGGTAACAACGTACACAACTCAAAATTTACTAGGGAAACAGGTAAAGAGTACTAAAAATTTGTAGTCGTTGGGGAAATGTTGTGAATATATTCTCGATCTATATAGATTAAACATATCGCCGTATACAAAGAGAATTGTCGTCACAGTTGTCCATCTACATTCCTCTTGCTTCCAAAATGTCCATAAGATTACCCCACAAAAAGTTACCGGAAATGTATTTGCTTCCACCAGAATTGTCTACATGAGAAGCAATTTATTCCTCCAATGGTAGAAAGATATCCAACTAACATGTTCATGTCTTGAATACTATTGTCATTGAAATATACCTTACTACATTGCATTTCTGACCCGAGTACATCCTATGCCTTTTTTGTATCCGCTGTCTGAGCTCAAGTGACCCAACCATACATTAAACAATAGACATATAGAGGTAACAACGAGGACCATGAAAGCGAGTTACTTTCTATGTACCCGAAAAGAGGAAGAAAAGCAATCGAAGTTATTCCACATTAATTGTACCACACATATGTTCATCATATACACAATGGCTTTAATTATATGTTTACATACACAAAACACATTATTACACTGCAATCCAACATTCTCGTTTTTAACCCATCTCTTTACACCCTTTCTTCATCATGTACATGACCACTTTTCGTTTTTGACCCGGGAACACCACACAAGGGTGTTCCGTCCGCCCTCAGAAGTCCACCGACCGTCGGCGAAGAAATTCGTGCGGACGGACCAATCACAAAATCGGATTTTTTGCAAGAAAAGCGATTGCAATAAGGTTACTATGTAATCCATTATTCCACTACAATCCAACATTCCCGTTTTTTCCCATCTCTTTACACCCTTTCTTCAACATGTACATGACCACTTCCCGTTTTTGACCCGGGAACACCACACAAGGGTGTTCCGTCCGCCCTCAGAACCCCGAGCGGCCGTCGGCGAAGAAATTAGTGCGGACGGACCAATCATAAAATCGGATTTTTTGCAAGAAAAGTGATTGCAATAAGGTTACTATGTAACCTAGAAAAAAAAACAAGAGGCAGGTGTTGCACGCAAAGCGTGCATAGGGTTACATAGTAACCGAGCAAAAGTATTCATATTGATATCTCTTAAGAGGCTAAACAAATGCCCGCAATCTGGACCACATAATGGAGGGTTTGCCATGAGAATTTCCGTCATCCATGGAAAAAAAAAACTGGTTGTAAATGGACTGCCAAACTGTCACCCGCATTCGTTCAAACTAACTTTTTGGTTGCACATTGTGTATGATTTGGGCGAACTCTTTCTAAACTACATCAAGCTACGCTAGTTTTTCTCTCTCCAGCTTTTGTGGATGTAAAAACGAAAAAAAAAAGCAACCAAAAAGTGAATGAATGCGCTTGAAAGTATAGCATTATGTATAGCAATTCACCAACATATTGAATAAGAACGTCAAACGGTATTTGTTATCTTTTTTATGAATATGGTTTTATCTGATGATTAATTTGTTTAAATGATATCAAATTGTATTCTATTTTGAACATGCTAGTTTCACACATTTATTATGAGCTTCACTTAGTAAAAAGTTATCTTTGAGAAATTTGGATGAATCTGGAATGTTTCCTTATTTTATAAGAAATAATATGACGTAATTATAGGCAGAATTCTATTTATTTACCTTTTTGTATGACGGTGGTTGAATTTCTTTTCTTTCAATTACATTTTGACCCTGCTTGAAGCCGGGTTTACGAGTCTCAATAGTTTAGCATTACGACCAGTTACATGAAGGATAAATTTGTCCGAGGTTCCTTGTTCGACAACCGTCTTGACGCGGGCTGCCTTCCGTCGGAAATCGTAGCTAGATGATGCTTTCGCCCTTCCTGGTCAGTCGGAGGGGCCTGTCTTGGGAGCGCCGTCCCATTGGATGCCCGTCTGAGGGGAAAAATGATCATGTTGAATGCCGTCAAATTCATGCATGGATCGAAACTGACGGATGGACGAATACTCTTTGAATACTCTTCTCTGATTTCTATAGCTCTGGTGAAATGGGACAAAAATGTTCCAAATACACCGACGAATCAGGATCTCAGCACATGCATCGTAGACCAATGAGAGCGGCCTCGGAGTCTGCAGGATCCGTGGGTTCGATGTTCCTCGCTGTTTGGAAAACTTTGGGTACTGTTCGTCGGTGCCTGTGAAATGGATCCTGTTTGTTTGAATCGAAGAAAGATATGGTGTGTGTACGAGAAACTTCGTCAACCTGCTGAGAACTAAAAAAGGTTCCCATCGATTAGGGTCGCTTTCTACTCGGTCGCTCGAACAGTACATGCGAGACTGGTTTCCAACGATTGCAGGTCGTCGCTTATGTGCGGCTTGAAAATAGGCATAAACTAGACATAAAACTCCGAATTCGACATTTATAACATACTGACAAGCGAAACAGGTACCTACCATCGTCGCGATGTGGACCCGTCACCTCGTGTCTATGCGAGTCGCAAACCAAGCAGTTCGCATATAGTTGCCCTTATATGAAACAGCACAGGGCGAGGCCAAGGGGGGCTGACTGGAGGGCCTAAACGTACAGTCAGTACCTTTTTATCCTAGCGTCGGACTGCTCATTCCGTACTATCCGGGGTCTGTCCGGAATTCTAGGTTGATGTCCGTGATTTTTTTCGTTTGGGCCGACCTTGCCTAGGCGTCCGCGGACGTGGGGGGGCATACATTCCGACTGATTCTTGCGCCCTGATTGGTGGATATAGCAGAAAAAGGACCGATCCACCAATCACGATTTTCTTGAAGCATCTTTTGGCTACGAACCGATTGTAATAGGTTACAATGTAACCCAAAAAAAAACCGCCGGTCAGCCCAAGAATCAAAATCAAAATCAGAGTGTTGGTTCACCCCCTTGACACCGTACGGCTTTCGCGGGCTACTACCCCGTTGTCGCGTGTTCCCATTTGCGTGACGCGCACCCCCGTCCCGTCGCGGTAAAGCGTCCGGTACTTGCTCCGGTCCAATCTGTCCGGTGCCTCGATTTCTGCGGATGATTTCGACCGTATTGATCCAAAAGGCGGATTAAGTGTGCGTGTAAGTGCGTGTAAGTGCGTGTAAGGCGGATTCCACCGGAAAGAGAAAGCGGACAGACCTGGATTTTCAGGTTGACTAATGCGCAATTCTCCATCGACGGGGACGCCAGGAGTTGGGCATCCGGGTTGGGCGGAGCGGGGTGGAGGGGGGGGCGGGGTGGGTCCAGAGGTGGGTACGGTCGGAGTGCGGCGGCGGAACTTGCGGCAGCGAAGGCATTCGCGGTTCGCCCCTCCTGCCGCATCCAACGCATTCTCAGCCAACGTCTTCCGCAGCGCAGGGGCGCGCACCGGCGTTTGCGAGGCTGTTTCAGACACGACCACAGGCCAGCGCAGCGCAGTGGCCTCTGGATTTCCCTTGCTTCTCCCTCGAGCCGGTCCTTTACAGCCGACAGCTCCCTCACCGCCCACCCACCTCGCCGCGAGCAACTGGGCAAGCCCGGCCTCCCGCATCGCGCGCGCATCCGCATGCAGCTGTGAGCCCGCAAACCCGCCCTGAGAGAACTTCTGAAGGACCTCCGTGTTCTCCGCCACACACACACAAGCTCCAAGCACAAAGCTCAAAGCACGAAGCACGAAGCACGTAGAACGAAGCACGTCGCACGCAGCAAAAGCACGAGGCAACACGCGCAAGCTCTTCGCAAACTCAAGAACGCCGACTCTGAGGCCTGGCCGGAAGCACTCTGGCTCATCGCAACCGCCCGGTACTTCCGGCCGCCGCAGCGCAAGTTTCATCCCTCCGTACGAACTTGAGTTGTCAGACCGGACCAGTCTAGTGCCGTTTCGTGCCATCGCGCGATTCGGCGCACTTCTCCGCACCGCGCCCGCGTCGCCCTTACTTGCAATTCTCGCAGCAGCGGCAACACCAGTCTGGGAGTCTCAGCAGCGGCAAGAGAAGCAGCAGCTGTAGCAACAGCAGCGACGGCAGCAGCAACTGTGGCACCAGTAATAGCACCCAGCAGCAGCAGCAACATGATGCAGCCGACAAACGCTCCGGTGGCGCGCCAGGAGCCCTCTCTGGGCGCCATCACCTCCGCTTCGCCACGCCGCCGGCTTCGCGCCTTCCGCCGCCACCAACGAGTTGACATGTCGCCGCCGCCGCTGCTGCAGCTGGTGGTGCTCGCGGTGGCAGCGTCGCTGGTGGTGCCGGCATGCGAGAGCGGTGAGAAGACGCTTTGCCGCGGTTTGGGAATGGGCGAGCGTGGGGCGGGCAAGGGAAGGGGAGGAAGCAGAAGGAAGAGGGAAATTCGTCGCCCGTCCTTTCATTTTGGAGGGCGTTGGACCTCAATCATCGCCGATTGCTTTCAATGCTTTCTTTTTGCCGGGGCTTGGTCGCCCCTCGCTCTGAGTCTCAAGTTTCGCTCTCTTTGCTCCCTCGCACACTCTCGCACACTCTCGCACACTCTCGCACACTTTCGCACACTCTCGCACACTCTCGCACACTCCCGCACACTCTCGC
>SZWC01001285.1:21815-32605 GCA_023375785.1 Penium margaritaceum | reverse complement strand
GACTCCGGAGCTCAACGAGCGTCTGTCCCTGCATCCAGGTGCTCCACTCGCAGCGTCGCAAGTGGTGACCCCGGCACAAAGGCCCTAGGCCTGAGTGTCCGCACTGAGCACACAGAGGTACACCCAGCGTGTCCCGTAGGGCACGATCTCGTCACTCGGGAGTTCCACATCGCTTGTGACGCAGCAGCCGATCTTGTGGTCGTGAGACCTAGCACTGAGGCGTGTGCTCTTGCCACGCAGAGCTCTCCCTCTTTGGCACCTGACCCGGGCACACTGAGGGAAGCTCTCTCATCATAGGATACTGACGCTTGGCGTGCTGCATGCGAGGATGACCTTCGCGCCATCCGAGAGCACGGAGTTTACGAGCTAGTCGACCTTCCACTTGGGAGGAAGGCATTAACACGCGGAAAGTTCCTGGTGGCCATTCGTTCTGTCGGGCTTCGCCCCTTGCCTGAGAGTGGTTGAGTGTGGGGTGTTGTGGTGGCAATTCGTTCCGTCGTTGCACGCGTTGTTCTACTCGTTTCAGTGCTGCACGTGTATGGACATGCGTACCATCGGGTCATGGGGGAGTGTTGTGATTTGTGACGTTCTTGTCGACCTGTATAGTTTATTGTGACCACTCGGCCGTGTCCATACTCGTGCAGATCCCTGATGCGGACCCAGGCTGTACCGGTGTGTCATCTAGTGGCTGACTACCAGCTTGGAGCTGACCGACGACCGTTCCAGAGCTCTGGACGCTACCCGGGACTTCCTACAGTTTTTTTGCAGCACGCATGACTTTATCGATGGACTGGCCCCTGGGCCCGATTTGCATGTTTTGCATTGTGTATCCACCATTCGATGCCGGATGCATGTATGTGACCAGTCGTAGCGTCCGGCTTGTGATTCCGCACGTCTAGGTTCAGACGGCGTAGCGTTCTGACATGTGTGCGCAAAGTTACGGCCAAAACAATGGTTTGGGGCCGGTTTTTAGGACAGATTTTGCACTGCCGCGTGCGACACCCGCCGTGCGCCGCAGCAGGTACTTATGCCATGGATCTGTCATTTGTCATTTCTCTCTGCAAATGCTATTGAAGAATTCAGACACTTTGCGTTGTGTCCCCTAGCCAAACTCTTGCCGTTGCATGCACGACCTGTGACTATCGTCACCGTCTGATCAGGCACTGACGCCTGGTCAACGGAAGAGTTGCTAGGAAGCTTCCTTGCATGTTCTCAATGAGACTTTGCGCGTCTCCCTAGCCTGATTATTGCTGTTTTTTGCACCTGCTTGCTTGCTAGTGCGCCAGCTGACTGGACAGTGTCGCCACATTAGCATGAGCAAGGTTAGGAAACTTCCTAGCAATTTCTCATGGTTTCAGAGCAGCGAGACCTCTCTCGCTGAGCTGCGCCGCAGAGACGTAGCATCGGGAGTTGTAGTGAGAGTCACCGTCGCCGCCACATCCTGAGACCCATCGCAGCGGACGTCAGTAGTAGCGACGTCACCACGTAATTGCAACCACCGTAGCAAGTGGAGCCGCGGCAGTGACGAGATCCCGTAGCCACGTCGGTCAGCAGCAGCATCACCGGGTGGCAGCAGCAGCCGTGTCTGACTGCCAGCCTATAGACACACACACACTCAAGTATGGGGGTAGCAGCTAGCAGCAGCTTGCGGCGGCGGCTGCGAGCAGTTGCAGCACGCAACGGCGGCAGTTGCTTGTAGCAGTGACGGCAGCAGCAGCCCTGAGCAGCACTAGTAGCGCAGTAGCAGCAATGAAGCAGTAGCGGAATTGCAGTTGCTGCAGTGACAACAGTAACAGCGGCAGCAGCAGCATTGCAGTAGCGGCAGCGGCTACAGTAGCGCAGTAGCAGACCCGCAGCTGCAGCAGCAGCAGGCTTGTGCAGCATTGCTGCTGCAGAGCAGTGCTACATAGCTACGTAGAAACTACGTAGCACTACGCATGCCTGCGTGGCACTACGCAGGCCTGTACAGCCACTGGGCTGCTGCGAGCAGGGGGTGACGAGGTCACCGCAACCGGTGAGGCGACTCTGCGTGACCTCCAAAGAAAATGCTGACGTAAAAACCGCTAGCGAAAAAAGGTAGCATTTTTTTTCCGCTAGTGTAGAAAACGATGATGTCACCATAGGCTGTGCGGACATCAGCAATCTTGGGATCAAAACGTTGATTTTTTTTAATGTTTGAACTCCTCAAGAAACGTTGTCAGTTTGACAGCGTTTCTCTGTGACAATAGCAAGGGGCTGGTTGACCCCTCTTCCTCCTCTTCGGGCGTTTTGAGTCCGCGGTCGCAGTCCCTCATGATCGAAGAGATCCGTCAGTCACAGGACGAGATACGCCGGCAGCAGCAGAGGCAGTCCGACTCTTTGCAGGAAATCACGGGGTTGCTGCGGGGTCGTTCGATGGCTTCACAGCAGCCACCTGGAGTATCTCGTGGAGGTGCATCATCTGCTCAGCAGTCTACACCCTAAATAGCGCCGCGGTCTCATCACCAGTCATCACAGGTTCACACCTGGGATGAGGAGGAGATTGAGGGTGACTCACGCAAGCACGAGATTTGTGCGCTTGAGGAGCGCATCCGTGAGTTACGTCTCGGATCGTAGCCTCGCACTCCGCCACCTTCTCGCCATCAGGATTGTTGGTTTGTGTGGCTTCCACCCGTCACGACCGATGCTGATGGATTACCCATATACCCACATTGGGGGTATATGGTGGAGGAGAGCGTGACGACATGACAGGCCTTCGGAGTATCCCGAGACTTCTCCAGCACGTACGACAGCGCCGGTGAGACGCGGTCGATGCGTTCCGGTAGCTTTGTGGGCTTGTCGGGAGCTAGGAGAGTTTTCTCGGTGGGTTGAGACCCGCGCACCCGGTGGACAATACCGGTGTGACAAGGAGGCCCGGTGGTTGTACTAGCGCTTCCGATGTTCGGAAAGCCGTGTGTGATGTCTGGACGTTGATTTTGAGATTTTCTGGCACTGCTCCTATTTTCTCGGTGGTCGAGACCCGGGCACTCGGAGAGCTGTTCCGGTGCCTCAAGGAGACCACCGTTATTGTTATTGTGGTGTACGTAGTATGTTCTCCCCGTTGACTCGTTTGGGCTCAGCGGGGGTGACGGGGCTCGGTGCGGCTAGCTGCCGGCGCCCCTACTTAAGCCCGCTAGGGGCTCATTTGTACTCCCTCCTTGTTCTTTTGTATTCAGCGTTCCAGACTCTGCCAAATTCTTGCCGTCTTGCATTGCACTCACACACGGAGCTCATGTTCATTTTTGCATGGACCTGCATGCCCTAAAACATTTCCAATTTGGAATCAGAGAACAAGGGGGCGTGTGAGCAGTAGAAACAGCAGCAATGGGTGGAACGCGAAGAGAACGCGCCACGTGGTGCCACGCCGGCAGCAGCGTGAGGGAGTGTGAAGCGACTGCACGTGAATGCAACAGGGGTGGTGAGCCGCGTACAGCAGCACTAGCGATTGTGGCGGCAACTACTATCGCCGCAGCAGCAACAGCCTTCATAGCAACAATAACACTATCGAGCAGAGTTGCAACGACTTCATAGTGCGGCGGTTGTGCCAACACTTGTAGTTTTGCCTTCTTAGCCGATAGCGGATTGTACATTGGCGGCGATCTCCACTTCAAGACACGTCCTGTATCGGCGTCTTCCTGGGGCCCGTGGATTGGTGCGCGCACTTCACTCCATAGGATCGACAACAGATTCAAATCTTTCCAACTTTGAGGGCTGGGTCGTCTACCGCTTGGAGCAGCAGCCACACCTGCAGCCGCCACCCCTTCTCATCTTGGAGCAGTCTTTGCTCTGTTAGTGGCAGCAGCATTAGTAGCCGTAGTTAGTCAGACTCCAGTCTCCGGGCGTACTGTGGTAGTGAAGCTCGTCCCGTCTGGTCACGTTTGCTTACCCGGACGCTGTGACCTCTAGGAGTGACAGTACCTACAGGCCTCATTCTCTCTTGTGGCTTGGTGTTCACCACCGGGAGTAGGTGCCCTCGGTACCTATCCATCGTTCAGTGCACGAGATGAGTGCGCGGACATCTAAGCAGGCGCCCTGCGCGTTTGCCTGTTACTACTGTGGTGATGGACGTCATGGCTGGCGTCGTTGTTGGACGCGCCCTCGCGGCTCGCATCCACCTTGGCTTCAGCATCGTCCGAGCCTGCATCCTCCACAGCATGCGGATCTGCCAACATTAGTAGATCCCCTAGCTGGACCTCTGGCAAGCATATTTGCCAAGATCCACAGCCTGCGGCAGACGGTGCAGTGGCTTTGTGACTCCGTCGTCATTGAGCGTGCTTCTGCTACTCGTTTGTCGACGACCACTTTGATCACATCTCGTCGATCGTCTTCTCCTTCCTCATCCGATGGTGTACCTTGAGCTCCACCTGCCAGCGAGTCACAGGCTGCCACCATCCGTTTGATCCTCCACTCTACTGTGACCACGATGCCATCTCGCGATGACATGCCTTCATGCAGTCGTTCCAGTCGAGTGACCCCGCGATGTCGGCGTTTGCGCTCCGCACCCCGTGCTCGCGCCGGTTTTGATACATCCTCCACCTCCTCGGCCTCCGTTGCTGTACTTGTCGAGGGGAAGTGTGGTCACCCCGCATTGCATGATGTGACGGTAGCGACAGGATCCGCACTCGCGCTTGACTGTGGTGCACGAACGTCAGCTCAGGCAGACTCAAATGATTCAGTGACATCACATGGCGTGGTGTCTGATCCCGACATGGCGTTCATGGTGGAGACTTCCGTGTCATTGAGCTTGACTTCCACGTCCGGACTAGATCCAGATCTTCTGCAGCAGCAGGTTACATCAGGAGGAGTGCAGACACGGCGTCCTTGGACGGTGCCATTGGCGGCTCCAACCGGTGGAGGCCAAGCGGCGGCGCGGGATTCCCGTATGGATTGGGATGCGTTTACCTGACTTTTAAGAGAGTGTATGCAGTAGTCTCACACCAGTCTGGTGGAGGTTAAAGGCTTGAGACATGTATGTCATTGAGTTCAACATCTACGCTGGGGCAGGAGCCGGACGTTCTGCAGAAGCAGGTTGCATCAAGAGGAGTGCATGTGTCGCGTGCTTGGGCAGTGCCACTCTCGACTCCGACCGGTGGCGTCCTGGCAGTGGCACGGGATTATTGTGTGGATTGGGATGCCCCATATGGATCTCCGGGGGCGTTGGCACATGAGATTCACACCAGTAGGACAACAGTCCCAGTTTATGAGCAGAGTCGGCCGGTTGGTCTTTTGGAGGTTGAGGCATTCTTGAAAGCAGCAGTTCTGAGAGGTGTCATTGGGACACGTGTTGCAGCAGAATCAGGTTGTTTCACCTTTTCATCTGCGCTACCTGAGGACCAGCTTCAGCGTGAGGAGTCACCCATGTTCCCTGAGACTTCGGGCTCTCGTACACACGACGGAGCAGCAACATACATGACGGAGTCAGATGGTGGTCCTCACTCCATCATCAAGCAGGTGACAGCGACCAGCCTTCCCGGCGAGACAGTGCGTGAGCGCCAGCTACGCTTGTTCGTTGCCTTGACGGGCGTTGTCGAGCCGGAGTCCTGCACACATGTGTCCACTACGGCGGCAGTCGAGGACACTGGAGCAGATCCGTACACGTGGATGGAGTCACCTCATCAGTAGGAGCTGAGTTCTACCCTCTTGTTTTCACCTGTTGGTAACCCTGCTGATCACATCGATGCTGTGAGTGGCAGTACGTACACGGACGACATTTCCACATGCTCCATGGACTCTAACGACTCCTCCTTCTCCTTCTCTCTCGGCATGCGACCGCTCCCTCCTCGCATGACAGACACGAGCTGTGATGTGGATGCGACACCTACAAATGTATCGGATGTTCTAGCATCTCAGCACATTGCGAGCTTGGTTGACCCCCAGGAGGATGCAGGAGCACTAGTTCTATCGTCTTTAGCAGCAGAGATGCAGATGGTACGGTACTCATGAGTTGTGTAGTCTGCATGTGCAGCATCCAGTAAGGCAGAGTTTATCCTAGACTAGGTCGACATGGGCCACCTCCACATGTCCGAGGCAGATTATGCTGATTTGCAGGAGCGTGTAGTCATGCTACAACGGGAGATGATGGCAGCGCGTGAGCGATTCTCAGAGGAGGGGAGCATCACTGCTATCGGCAGGAGCCTTCCGCCAGTAGCATCTGGCACACATATACTCGGGGAGGATCGTGTACGAGCTCCGAGTATGACGTCTGTTGGAGAATGTCATAGGAGAGGTGAGCATGCCTTCGGCTTCCGCCATCATCGCTCCTATCGACCCCATCATCATTCCTCCTTCTTCTACGACTGCCATCACGCACCTTCATCCACTCGACTCACCTGCCCCATCTTCATCTTCATTCACGAGTGGTGATCCGGTTCGTTGCTCCAGCTCTCCTCTTCTGGCAGTACACCCTTGTGCCTCAGGGCGTGCTATCCCGCATTTGAGGCCAGCTCCGCCACTTCATCCACGCACGCGTGCTGCTCGCCCATTCCGTTTCCTCCGACATACACAGATACATCGTGGCAGAGGAGAGACAAGAGAGACTGTGAGTTGGGACCATTGGCAATCGAGGACTGGTATACCCCAGGTAATGCAGCTGCGACGTGAGGAGCCATAGCCGGAGACATCACTTTGTCTTTGAAGGATGGAGTCAACTCGCAGGTGACACGTCGAGCTATCTCTACATGATGGATACACCACATGACTCATCGCCCAACATCTGTTCAGCTACGACATCAGCATCTCCATTGAAGACATCGCTAACAGGTTCATCTGCCCAGGGGGAGTGTTGTGTGGACCTCAACCTGACGCGACGTCATGGGAGATGCATGGCGAGGTCCATGATCTATCGTGAGCATCTACAACATCGCGCATGTGGCTCATGCTACGTGCCTACACAGCTGCATGTAGATGGTAGCACCCTGTTGGTTGAGACCCGGACACTTGGTGCGTTGTACCGGTGTCACGAGGAGACCATGTGATCGTGTGTCGTGGTGTGTGGCTATGCTGTCAGTGGCATGTGCATGCGAGCTGTTGGTCGAGACCCGGACACGTGGTGTGTTGCACCCATGTTACGAGGAGATCCTCCCATGATCCTATGTTTGGATGATGATAGTATTTGTGTTGGATTGCTCGTAGCGGTCGAGACCCGGGCCCTGGTACCGCCAGTGTCACGAGGAGACCATCTTGTCTTCTGACATGTGTATGATGTGCATTACACTTGTTTGTGTGCATGTGCATCACTCCTCTCATGGTCGAGACCCAGACACTTGGTGGGCTGTGCCGGTGTCCAGGGAGATCCTAGATGGATAGCAGATGTGTGTGTGTTTGTGTGTGTGTGTGTTTGTGTGTGTGTGTGTGTGTGTGTGTGTGTGTGTGTGTGTGTGTGTGTGTGAGTTCACTCATGCATATCATGGCTTGCCATACACTGTTGTTCTGTGCCTTGGCTCAATTTCTTCTGACATTGACGGCCATGTCAGCCAGGGGGAGTGTTGGTTTGTGTGGCTTCCACCCGTCACGACCCATACTCAGCGCGACTTCCACAAAACAAAGTTCCACAAGACGCTGCCACTCGTAATACGTAGTCAACGTCGTTTTGTGCATTGGCAAGAGCCATTGCACGTATAAGACGTGGAAAACGACGTTGATTACTGAGTATGGGTTGTGACGGGTGGAAGCCACACCACCGTCGTTTTGTGCTATGACAACAAGAGTGCTCTTGCCATTGCAGAGAACTCTGGTGTGTTTCATGCATGTACGAAGCACATTGCTGTTGAGCATCACTTTGTGCGTGATCTTGTGGAGAGACAGGTGATCTCCGTCATCTATGTCGGCACGGACATGTAGCGGGCTGACTTCTTGACCAAGGCACTTGCGCGCGGAAAGTTCATGGTGGCCATTTGTTCTATCAGGCTACGCCCCTTGCCTGAGAGTGGCTGAGAGTGGGGTGTGTGAGCATGGACTGTTGAGCATCCTGTTGTGCACCTGTGTCAGTTTTGCACGTGTATGGACATGCGTACCATCGAGTCATGGGGGAGTGTTGTGATGTGAGTTGTTTCCGTCCATTTGTACAGCTTACTGTGATCAGTCGGCCGTGTCCATGCTCGTGCAGATCCGTGATGCAGGCCCAGCTGCCGCCGGAGCACTGACGGTTGGTGGATCCATCCACCAGCAGCTGCCAGACGACTGCCACAACGTCCTGGGTGCTTGCTGGGGTGCTGTGCAGTTTTTCTACAGACGCTAGAGTTTTCTCGGTGGACTGGCTCTCGAGCCCAATTCGCATGTTTTGAATTGTCTGTCCACCGATAGATGTCGGAATTGTGTGTGTGACCAGTCGTAGCGTGTGGCTCAAGATTATGCATCTCTAGGTTCAGACAGCGTTGAGTTTGGATGGTTGTGCGCAGAGGTACGGCCAGAAAAGTGGTTTTGAGCCGGTTTTAGGACAAACTGACACTGCCACGCGCGTCACCCGTCATGTGCCGCGGCAGGTATTCATGCTGTGTCCTTGTCAATTGTCATTCCTCTCTGCATTACTAAGCTATTGGAGCTTATGAGACTTTGCGTGTATCCCTAGCGTGATCCTTGTTGTTTCTTGCACCTGCTTGCTTGCTTGTGCGCTAGCTGACTGGACAATGTCGCCACATCAGCAGCAGCAAGTTTAGGAAGCTTCCTAGCAATGTCTCAGTTGTGGCCTTGCGATGTTGCAATTGTGGAGAACATGTCAGGATGATATCCGCTTGGTGCGGTCCTGACGTTTGTCTGATCGCCTCTAGTGGTTCACGTCTACTGTTTTGGGTGAATCTGAGACTGAGCGTGAGCTTTCTCGTCGCCTCACGCTATGTGAGCAGGAACTTAGAGACAGTCAGTTTGCGAAGGGAATAACATCGTTTTGAGTTAGTTTTTGAACATAGATATTATCACAACATTTATAGGGCTAGTCATGAGCTTTCCAACGCACCAAACTGCGCGCAATTCGGCCAAGCATAGCTCAAGTTATGCTTGCCGAAGTGCAGGTCTCACCCACCACAGAAGCCTGACGCCGCCAATCGCCGTGGCACCTTCGTTCACGTGTGAAGCACCTTTCCCAAGGCGCATATCCCATTGCACATGGTGTGGGGGTCCCATGCACTGTTTCCACGCATCCTACCCACGTTTGGGTCGTGTTTGGTGATGGGGTGTGACGAGGTTCGAAACCTGTCTGTGGACCTGCAGTCAGAGTTTTGACTAAGTCCCCGACTAACAAAACGTACTACTGAGTTTCGGACGTCGAGCCAGGATTTTGGCTAAGTCCCTCAGTAACAACCTGCTCTACTGGATCCGGTGGATGATCCACCTGATCAGGCGGATCATCCACCCGACGCCTCGGCAGGCCTATCGGAGCATTTTCTCCAGATGGTATTTTTGTTACTCGGTCCGGTCGATTATCGACCGGATTTCGAGTCGCAACTGGCTCCCAGAGCCACTACGTGTACCCCAACTTTGGAAGGCCATATCTCCCTCGATACTTGTCCGATTCCAGCGAAACAACTTCCACCGGATTCAGCAAGTTGTCAACTTTTAGGTTCAATCCTCAATTTTAGAATCCGAGCACTTTTCGAGTTGCCAAATCCGTCGGAGCGGCGTTTCCACTTTCTGGCAGCTCGTCGGCACCTCCCGGCGCCGCACTTGGGCATGCGGAGGGGCAATTTTTCAACATTCTCCCCCTTGCACCTGCCATTCCCGCTGCTCCTGCTTGCTCTCACTCATCTTTTTCTGCGCCCTCCAGCCCATCATAGCTGGTCATCCCAAGTCCGGCCACGCTCATCGCGTGCCGGTCCGCGGGTTGCGCCTTGGTCAAGCAATCCGCAAGCATGTTGTGCGTGTTGCAGTGCTGCAGCACCACCTGCCCCTTCTCGACCATGTCCCGTGCATAGTGATAACGCACGTCGATGTACTTTGTCCTCCTGTGCTGCGTCGGGTTCTTGGTCAGCGAGATGGAGCCGGTGTTGTCCTCTTGCACCACCGTAGGCTCCAGCTGCGGCACGCCCAGCTCCCCCAGCAATCTGCGGAGCCACACCGCCTCCTTGACCGCCTCGGCCAGCGCGATGTACTCTGCTTCCACTGCAGAGGTGGCGATGCAGTCCTGCTTCCTGCTACACCACGAGACCGCTGCACCAGTGAGGAAGAACACGTAACCGGATGTGGACTTCTGCTTGTCCACATCTCCAGCGTAGTCTGCATCCGTGTAGTAGACCAGACGCAAGGGGTCCGCCCGCCCCTTGCCGTCGAACCTCAGACGCGCGTGCCGCGTCGCCTACAGGTAGCGGAGGATGCGCTTGACCGCTTACCAGTGTAGTGGCCCAGGATCGGCCACGTACCCGCTCACTTGGCCCACCGCGTAGGCCAGGTCCGGTCGAGTCGCCACCATGGCGTACATGAGGCTGCCCACCGCCGATTGGTAGGGCACCCTTGTCATATCCTCCCGCTCTTCTTTTGTTTGCGACGCCATTGCCGCACTTAGTTCACAGGTCGTGGAGACAGGACTGCACACTGGTTTGCAGTCCTCCATGCCGTACCGCTTCAGCACCTCGGCCACATATTTGGCCTGCCCCAGCTCAAGTGTGCACGCCCTCCGGTTTCGCGTAATGCTCACCCCAAGGTAGAACTCCAGCTCCCCCATGTCCGACATCTGGAACCTGCTGCTCAGCTGCTCTTTCAGCTGCTGTAGGCTCGGCAGGTCTGAGGAGCACAAGATCAAATCGTCCACGTAGAGTGCGACAATCTGATGGAGCTTCTTGCTG
>SZWC01001285.1:0-10523 GCA_023375785.1 Penium margaritaceum | reverse complement strand
CATTTTCCTGAGTCGGCTATGGCGTCGCGCAAAAGCGCCCTTCCTGAAATGGCATGGAACATTCCAAATGCAAAGGAAGGTGAACACATCGGGTTCTTTTCTTTTGCCCCTGGTCGTAACCGGCTGAGGCTCGAGGACTACCTTAGCACGGAAACTCACCCGGGGGTTAGACCCAGTCCCCCAATATTCTAAGCTAAAGAGAAAGAGGTTAGAGGCATGGCTGTTTCCACCAAAGTTCAAAGTATACGAAAAAAAAGGCCAAACCTGGGCTTGAAAATGAGGAATAATTGAGAGGAGAAAAGAAGTCAGCTTAAAAGATGCCTTGATTCATATCCTTGCTTTATTGTGTAGTCGCTTGGTAAAGGGACCAAATAGCTCAGATACCCATGGAAAGCAATGTTCGATTTTCCTTTTCCTAGCACCAGCAAACAAAAACCCGTGAGACCAGTCTGCTTCCATGCTCAATTGAGACATGTGTCAACAGCTGAGCAAAGAAAATGATCATGGCTATCCGGCCAAATGACGGTCAGAAAAGAAATTCGCCGTTCGAACGACTTGACAACTGTTGATGGATTGCAGTTCGACAGACGGTTGGGAAGGTCCATGATCAACGATTTTTGTTGTTGGTTGTTGATCGGCCGGAGTCCTCGATTGTGAAGGGGACTCCCTAAATCCAGTCGCCAGCTTAGGGAGGGGGGAACAAAAAATGATCCATTTGACATTCAGCCTCTCTTTCATCAAATTCAAATAAAATTCAAGTGAAATCCATCCCCTAGTAGAAACAAGGAATTGAGGTTTGTTTTAGCAACCATTTGGAAGGCTTCATGATAGCGGGGTCTGGCAGGTTCCCTTCCAACTCATGGAAAATATCAAAAGCCCCACAAACCTTGCAAAAACCTCACTCGCAATAATCACAAACCCCAAAGCTTGGGGGTATCTGATGCTTATGGATAAGATTTGTGTCATTCGTCAACCATGCATGATAAGACTCAAGGGGCCTCAGCATGACACTTTTGCTTTTTTCCTTATGAGTTGGGCTGCTGGGTTAATTGTTTCTCAACCATGGAGGAATGAGTTATTTTGTTCCAAACACTAGGTTATTGTTCCCTTTGTAAAGATGGAGGAGATGAGCTATATGTGTTGTTGGAAGACGAAGGAGAACATGGCTAGAATTTTGGGTGCCAGGGAAGCGTGACCATGTGTCCATCTCTCCAACCAAATGAAGAGGAATTCAGTGCAGCGATCAACCAGGGAGAGTCAAAAGCTAGAGGTTACATGGGGTCTAGACAGAGATCAATTAGATCTGAAGGGAGGGAGGTTGGGAAGAAGGGTTGATGCAACCGTACCAAGCAAAATGTTAAACCATCAAGCCTGTTGCACAAAAGGAAGCGGTGTTTGATGGTTTCCGTGGAAAGACAGAAAGGACATCAACCTCACAGTTTTGGATGCATGAGTCTTACTCTATGGGTGACTGGAACGAAGCGGAATAGCATGTGAAACATGACGTCCGGTGATCAGATGTTGAGGGGAAGTTGGTAGAGTTTTTGGTGATTAAAAGGGCATGGAAAGGAATTATGGAGATACATCGTCTCCCAGTTTTCTTCATTTGATGGCCTAAAGCCGTTTAAGGCAAAGAGGCTTTTGTAAAATTTGACAAGTGCATGGGCAGTGGTAGAAACCATGCATCCTGGGACCTGAAGTCAAGTTGGCAAACCCAACAAACAAATGATTATCAGCGATGAATATGGGATTGAGAGCCCATTCTTGTCCCATGCTAGGCCGGGCCCAGCGGTTTGGGTGCAAGCAATGGGTGGGGAGGATCTTGAAGGTCTGAGAATGGCAGGCTGAACCCGATGAGAGGTGAACCACGATGGGGTTGAGGATACCACCTTGATCTTGGATTTTGGAACATTCCGTAAACATTAGTGAGATGGGTACGGACGACCCCGAGCGGAGTACTTGGACCCACGACAAGGACAACATGTCCAAAAAAAAATTGTCAAAGATAAGTCAAGAAGTTGTCCGGCCAGGGAGAATGAAAAGAGGGTTGAGGTCAACCCCTCTCGTCTGAGTCCAAGCTAATGATGGTTCTTATGTGGCTGACAAGTTTGAAAGCCTACCTTGCTTCTTTTAAGGTCAACCTTATCAACAAGATCTACCTCATGACTCCTCTTCTAGCAGACATGAATCCAAGTTGGTGGTTAGATCTCAAGGAGATGTAATGGCAATGAATACCAAGGCAACTGATCAAGCAAATCACAATCACGGCCTCATGCTGTTTTTATCAGGAGTACTACTTCTTGAGCACATCAACAAACATTCACGCTTTTCTCACTACACCGAGCTCATGGGGGCAAGTTCATGCAAATAATCATCTCTGGCTGTGGCAAGTGAAATGAGAAAAGGGGTGCACGTTGAACGTTTCAGCAGTTTTACAAGCATTCTGGTGAAGAATACTCATGATCGGCCACTATAATTTGCGATTGCCTCTGTGAAAATCCTTTTGACTTAAATTTTCACACAGAATGATCACCCACCTGAATTCCTCAGATCGTTGGAGATGGGGAACACCCTGGATCACAAAGTTCAAGAAGGGGTACAAGGACAAAAAGCTGGCAATGATATTGAGAATGTAGACAACCGAGCTCCATCAATGATAAGTCACTGAGTTGTACTTAATAAGGGTGCATCTCACAGTTTTGCAATCCAAAGTTTGGTTCAACGGCTTGCTTTGAAGACCAAAACAGGAGCTCCTTCAGGCCAAACCCTTGAAGGAAGAATTCATATCCTTTGACTTTGTAAACCTTCCCAAATTCAAGTTTTAGAGGTGAAGGATGTGATGGTATGGGGAAAACACCTAGTAAGATAGTACTTGCTATGTTGTTGCTGCAGCACTGGGTTGTTGTGGTGTTGCAATGGGTATTTGCTGCTACTGATGCTAAGTGGTGCCCATGGTTGCTACTGCTACAGTAGGCAGGGGCATAGTTAATTGTTCTACTTTTTATACAGAGTATAATGTGTGTACATTCTTGATTTGTGTGAATACATTATAGGAAGGAGATTGATTTCCAAGAAAAGAAAACTTCTTTTTCTTTGTGGACAAGATTCTAGAATATGGCTGTAATTATGTGTACGTAGTTTTCGATGACCCTGGATTTAAAAAGGGGCGTAACAGTTGATGTATCAACGCAATCATGAACATAAGCCTGATACATCCATAATTTGAATACTAAAGCACCCGTATCCAAAAATAAAACAAAAAAACAAAGCAAATCACTGATCCATGTGGATGGCCATGCCTGATTGGCAAAGCAATTCGCCGATCGAGCAAAGCGAGGGGGTCGATGTGTCACCCCATTGGTCGCAAGAATCGTGAATGATCAATAAGCTTTTTTTTTGGACTCGCAAACCCCATTTGTAGATTTAGGGTTTTTGTGGGTGGAGCCCTTGCAAACATCTCATCTCCTCAGCTATAGCATGTAGCGGTCAACCACACCTAGGTTTCTCAACCCATGCTGCTGGTGGTTTGAAATTTGCCAGCTAACATGATCCCATGGAAGGATGGGCTTGTACGGAGGGGAGGTTTCGTTGATGCAAATCCATCCACCTGAGTTCAGGAGCTTTCACAAAACTTTTTATTCTTCTTCCACTTTTGTTGTTGATCGCATGCTCCTCCCAGATTAACTTTTGGGACAGGAGGAGGGTGTGCGTCATTTCGTGCAAGCAATGATTCATTCTTTGGTTGGATCCCTGATCCTCCCACACAAGGTGTTGGAGCATGGTGCATTTGTTTCTTCTTCTGCTCTGTTCTGCTCTTATGCTTCTGCATTTGTTGCTTCTTCTGCTCTGCTCTGCTCTGCTTCTGTGTTTTGGCACTTTTGGAGGGGTCAAGTCCTAAGCCGCCAATACACACCGGTACCATCAAACATGGTGAGCAGGACTTGTGGTTAGAACCACTCTTGGACGGCATTTGGCAGAAGTAGAGCAAGGAAGCGGTAAGCAAGCACCTGGAATGAGAGATGAAAAAAAGCAGCAAGATGGTAGTTTACCAGTGGAAGTGGGAGAGGTTGAATGGCAGCAGCAGATGTAGCAATCCAGTGAATTTGCCAGTGGCAAGCAATAATGACAAACTGTACAATGGTGGTGAGAGAGCTGGGGCAAGCTGTAGCTAGAATGCAGCGACAAGCTCAAAGAGGTGGCACAAGCAGCAGCAGAGAGCAGCAGTAGGGATCAGCATTAGGAAGCAGCACCGGGATTAGCGATGGCAGGCAGCAGAAGCAGCCAGCAGCTGTGGACAGCTGCTGCAGCCAGCAGTGGAGGAAAGCAAGCAGGAGCAGTGGACAGCATCTTCCACCAGTAGCGTTCAGCCGTAGCGACGAGCCACAGTAGCAAGAGAACTTTGCAGAGCAAAAGGAAGGAGGCAAGGGTGGGAAGCAATGGAGATGAGCAGATGAGATTACTAGAAACAAGATGAAACAAAAATCAGTACAAAAATTAGCACTGTAGTGGTAGCAAAAACAGTGGTAGCAGCAACGGAAGAGCGGAAAAGTTCAGTGCACGGGTGCAACGGTACACTTGCTTTTTTATCAGGTCAAACAGAGAGAGAGAGAGAGAGAGAGAGAGAGAGAGAGAGAGAGAGAGAGAGAGAGAGAGAGAGAGAGAGAGAGAGAGAGAGAGAGAGAGAGAGANCTCACAGAATGGACCGATTGAAGCCGCTCGACAGATCACGCAGGCCAAAGGGAACGGTAGGAAGATATGGAATGCTCCATCCTGATCTTCTTATTTACATGGAGACAAAGGACATAGGGTCCAAGAAAAGCAGAGCAACAAAAGAGAGAAGATGCATGATTCTGAGTTTGGCTGGCTCGCAGGGAAATGTTGGAAGAGCCAGTCCAAACTCAGATACATGGGAGAATTCCAGAGGAGAGACAACACAAGAAACTTTAAAAAAGGATGCTATTATGGAAGTGATCACGCACTCCCCTGGTCATATCCTCCCCGATCCTTCCCCAACTACAGGAGGACTTGGCGGACCAGCTCAAATCCGGCTAGATGCGCCACAGCAATGACAGCTTACCAGGTGAAAGGATGGACGACTGGATCTTGGTTGAAAGAAGGTTGATGTGTAGATGGATATCATAATGGCAACTGATCTCTCTTTACAGCACAGAAACATCAACAGAAAATGGCTCATCCTGACTGTCCAACTAGATGTGGCCGAAGCATGTAACTCTTACCTCCTTGGCATTGCAGATATCCGCACCAAGGAGATCACTAGCACCGACAAAGAAGCGCCTCCCACTGACATGAACGCACAGGTATAAGGCTTAGAAAAGTTCATAGAATTTATTTTAAAATTTCATTTGAATTAATCACAAATCTCATCCTTAGCATACTTGTGTACTCAACAGTTGATATCAAACATTATTCCATCTGACTGATGCGCAACACGTCTGGTGCATGATTGGCCGTGTAAGAAATTCAAGAAGATCCCTGATGGCTTGATTCTATTAACCAACATGCCCGCATGTCTTTGATTGTAAATGGCCTAAACCACTTAAGTCTAATCTTCCTAAAATCCTGTCCTCGTAACCTGATTATCGCTGAGTTGAGGAGGACGCAATCACCGAAATGGAACTCGGTGATTTTCCAATGCTTGTTTTTTTCCACTCGCTTCATGACAACTTGATTCTTCTTGATGTAGGACATCAACGTGAGAATATGGGGAGTCATGTACCAAATGCTTTAGAAGGCTTGCCATTGGATGTCAAAAGCTAGGATATTCCTCGAAATTCACAAGCCTACTGGAGTTGCATGTAGTTTGTTGCAAAAGACCTTGAAAGAGAGGTTGCCAAAAAACATGCGAGCTCGGCGCCCGGTAACTTGAGTTCCAATAAGTTCCATGTGGCTTGCACAGCATTTGGAGCATTGGTTCAAGCACCCGTGTTGTGCTTTCGGTCTGCTCATTGTTCTAGGGATGGAGGGCCATCGATAGTTGGATCTGGCTGTCGTAGTGAGTCATCAGCTCCTACAAACTGGTGATCCTTCCATCTATGCCAATTGTAATGGGGGAAGGGCATGCTATATTGTCAAACAATGTTTTTGATGAACAGTCACACTGTTTCCTCCGCAATGAATGTTTTCCTCTTCATGATGACGTACATCTTCGAGAACCATTCAACCACCATGAGAATGGCGTCAAACTCCTCGGGTGAGATGGACAAACCCGTCACAAAGTCCATGGAGACATCGGATCATGGTCCCTTAGCTACCGTTTGCAGCTGAAAAGAACCCAGAGATTTGGTTTGTCTTGACTTATGGCATTGACACACGTCGCACGTGTTGTAGTCTTTTGCTATACTAGTTTGTATCTTTTCCAACCAGTAAAACTTTGTGATTTTTTTTTGGTTTCTTACCCACACCAAAATGTATACGTGAAGAGATGTTCTGGCATTCATCCTCAATCATGTGACTTAGGTCATCATTAAGGGATAAGAGGACTTGAAAAGTGAATATTTATTGTTTCAAAGAGCCAAAATATTATATTTTCTTACCAGCCAGACTCCTTGTAATGCCATGACCAACTGTCTTGCAAGGTATGATACTTGTCTGATAAGTGGCATATTGCCCTTGGCCGTTAAATCATGTTGCTAACTCAGAGCATCTACCAGATTTCTTCATTTATATTGGTTCTCGATGTTGTAGTCTGGGAGGGTCCTGAGGAATCATCATTTGAGTTTGTTCATTGTTCATGTTGGGCTGAGTCTCGAGATATCTTAGGGTGTGCTAGCTGGTGCGGAATTCACAACATTGGCTTTCCAGATTATACTACCATCTCTTGAACATATGAACAAATTCCAACATCTTCTTTTCATGTACCACGTAGTTCAGTTCTGGCCCGTGTTGTTTTCTTTATGTATACGTGACCGGCTGTCCTTGACTGTTGTTTTATTGAAGAAGAACAACTCAAATGCATTCATCGGATGCGTTGGTGGCCATAAAGTAGTCCATTGTTCAATCTACCAATCACAAGGTTGGCTTTTTCTTTGCGATTTCCCCCCTTTTTTGGCCTGTTGATGGCACATTCCGCAGTCACGCAAAATGTGTCCCGGCGTCCCAGAAGTCCACTGCAACCGTTGATTGTGTTGATCAAAGGTGTTGATCTCCATGGAGGACAAGGTTTCCATGGACTGGCTTTTCCTTTGCCACAACATAATATGTGGATTTGTGGTTGCTAGCCATGGAATTCCTACATTCAAGCATTGTGCTTTGTGATGTTGATGCAATCAGCTGCTGCAATCATTTGGAGAAGGTCATCCTCGATGCCGAATATGATGATTGCTTGCCGGATGTTGCATTTGAGGCCATTTTTGTAGTAGAAACAGAGTACGCTGGGGATGAGGTCACTGTCGGAGATGATTTTGCAGAATCATTGTGTATACCTTGCCAAGCTGGAATGGGAACGCAAGCATTGAAGCTTGTACCGTGCGTCAGACTTCTCATGCATTTTTTTCACAGCATGTGAGGATGATGTGCATGAATTCTACTCAGCTCTTTTCAAGGAGTCAATGAGTCGTACTACGTTGGATTGATCTTCTTGAGAGGTAATGCTTGCAGTCCACGACGTGAGAGCATTCGCTTGAGCTGTTGATCTGGTTCCGCCTGTCTCCTACTGCCATTGGATGGTTTTTAGATCGGACCAACAACTCAAAGCCGTGCCATGCAAGAGTGAGGCTGTGAGGTTGATATCTATTTCTTTATTGACCCTATCAGTGGTGAAGTACACATCTAAACTCGTGAGCCAAGTCCAAACCGTTAGTCCTTTAGAATTTTCAGGATTGAAGGAATAAAAAAGGGCTGGTCAAACATAGGGCTGGCTAAAGAGATGATTATTTCTGATGGTGAATTTGTCTTCCTGCGCCCTCACATTCTGAAGCTGCTCCATTGCCAAGTTGAGTTTTTAGAACAGACGGGTGTTGAGTCTCTCGAATCCATACTATTTCTGCTGCAAGTCTTTGTTTATGTAAGTTTGTCAGCCAAAGCATCCCATCGTGCCAGGTGTCGTCCCGGCGGACAATGGCGGAGACAAAGGGTTTCTCAAGCCCGAGGAGTCCATCACCGTGTTTGCCGTCAGGGTGGCCAGAGTTGTGCCATTCGCCACAAAAGATGACGTTGCTACCTGGTTTTCCTGGAGAGTTTCGATGACCACATGTTGTTGATCCTCCATCACCGGAGATTGATGCTCATCATTGGATGTGCTTGCCCCGTTTACTGTTGTTGTAACAAGGTCTACAAAACTATGGATAATAGAGATGCACTGAGACCTTGTGTAAATTTTTTGCCTCGTAGATAATGCATCGGCTGTCCCTCCAGCGTTGCTAAGCTCTTGTACCAAGTGCTAAGCCACACGGAAAGTTGGTGGTTCATAGGGATAAGGTGTGGAGCAGAAGACGATACAAGAATTTGGGACAGTTGCAAAGACCGTGATTAGCAGTAAGTGTTTCTTTATGACAAGTGTTAGATATGTACAACAAATGCATATGTTAGCAAGAAATAGAATGAGGCATGTCTTGGATCTTGAGTACTAAAGTCGAGCAACACGTGCAAATTTGCGTCATGAGTGGTCGCATGAAGAACTCCAGCAAGAAGTCGGGGGATTCCGAGGGTATTGAGGCATGGTTTTATAGAAGTTTAGCACCGTCCAGGAGTCAATCAAATAGTATGGAAACATTGATATGTTTCGTGACATTTCTGTTGACCTTTCTGGAAGGTGGCAGAATTTTTCAGAGACTTCGGAAATGGAACACTGAGATTCAGGAAAGGTGGTCAAAAAGGCCTCGTCCGATCAACATAAAAAGTTATGAATTCAAAGCACAGTGTGCTATAAAATAAATGACAGTAATGCCCACTCGGGAACGTTAGGGACTCGTGTACGTCTGAGACGTAATAGTGGGAAGAACAGAAATGGAGTTGGGATGAATTAGTGATCACATTGAATCAATCCTTCAGACAAGTGGACGATGTGGGTGGCGATGCGTCAATTGGGGAAAACAACTAGTTTTGACGGAAACACTATATATCCCTACTTTTGGAGAATAAGCCCCATTCTCTCCCACCTCTGAACTGTAAGTCCCATTTGTCCACACCGTAGAACAATAAGTTACATCCGCCCCTCTCACCTGTTGAGCTCTCCTCGTGACAACACATTCTTAAAATTTTCAGATGAAAGGTTGGATTGATACCATGTTTAGTGTTTTTGAAGTTTTTTCGCTACGCTTTGCCCATGAACACAGTACCTATTTATGTGTGTCAAACATGAAGATCAAGTGCATACAATAGTTTGATGTTTTCTCATGACATTTGTAAGTGTCAATGGTGTTATTGTAAGCTGTAGATGAGGTTATGCACTTTTCCTATGTATTTTCATGACACTTTCACTGGGTTGCATGCCAACTACCAAATACTGGGAAGGGCGTGTTGTGTAAAAGATTTCTTATCAGTTGATTTTTCAAACACACATGTGACATGTAGGATCTACAACCGGTTGCAACACATGCAGTGGCATGCGTATGTGCTGTCAAACCAAAGAGGTTGCCACACCAGCTCAGATGACATTGATTGGCCAATTGGATTCTGACATATAATGCTTCCACAGTTGGCACTTTGACAATGCTATGCCTATCTGTCATAAGCGATGTTCATTTTTTTTCTAACGCCGGTCAGTGAGGAAATTTGCAAGGTTACGAGGCTGCATGCTGGGGTTTGCTTTGAATCAGAGAGTACCCAAAACTCTTATTGCTTCTCTGTCCTAGGGTTGTCCGGCGTGTTAAGTCGATGTGCCACCTCCGTTGAGGGAGGCTCAGAACTCAGGACAGGGCCACTTAGTCTGTTTTTCTTGTCGTTCTCGCCAAGGCGTCATCCACCCACAATGCATCTGCTGTAGTTGCATTCTGTCTGATTCCAGTATGGTCGTTTAAGTCCAAGACGAGAGGGGTAAGTCTGGTTATGTGGGTAAATGAGGTATTTAACGTGATACAATGTAGACAATATGCCCACTCATTTGGATGGCTCACCAACGTGACCTGTGACTGCTGGCCATGCAACTATCTCCTAACGAGAACGCTCCACCCCACAGCCTCACTCTTGCTCTGCACAATTATCCTCATAATCCTCTGTCTGGCGACCCCTCAAGCGCATTTGATGATGTCATGTTTTGGCTAGAGAGGGATTGGAACAATGAATGTTTTGAGAGCAGGCTAGCCAAGCGGGATGCTCTCCCACAAAATCACCTCCCTGATGTGCCTCCATGTACTCTGGCCTCGCCAGACATCTAGGTTGCCATCCCGGTTAGGTACAGCATGGGGCGCCTTCGCGTCCAGTCCCCCCATGACAGATGTCCCGATTATTACTTTCTTGGTTTTGGTAACTGAGTTGTGTTATCTTTGCATACCCACATGTTTTTGTAATGTTCTGTTGCACGTGGCCATCGTTGTTTTTTTCATTGTTCTGTGTTGATTTATGCA